>CM053754.1:30014834-30075384 GCA_028658305.1 Pachyuromys duprasi | reverse complement strand
CATCGGCTTTTCCAGAGCTTATGGAAATGCTTAAGGCCTGGAGAGAGAGAGAAAAAAATGGCTTCACACAAGCAAAGCTGCAAGACTGAAAAGAAACAACGTAAGATAGTGTTTCCAAAGGAAAAGCCTTGAGTGGCCTCTCAACTGAAACAGTACCCATATATTAACTGTAAATTGGAAGCATGGGTAGATTTATTGTATAAGGTGGGACCTTCAAAGGTAAGAGCCCAGGCCCTCTAAGGGTTACAAAGTGATCCCAGAAGTGTTGCAAGCCCCACTTTGGAGTGGGCAAAGGTCACAAGGATGACCCATTAGGATAACTGCCTTGCCAGCAACCTCAAAAGAAGGATTTAACTTGGCCCTGAGTTTCATCATTATCTTTCTGGGTATTTTTTTTTCCTATTCAAAGAATTAAGTTGAATTTAGAAGGATGATGAGGTCCCAGAAGCCTGGTGCTGGGTAGTATTAAGGTCAGAGCACCACATTGTCCAGGAAGGCAATTCAGAGCAAAATTCTCCTCACTCTTTCCAGAGTAAAGACAGAAAGAAAATCTCCTCCTCCCCCTCAGCTCTACCCCCCTCCCCATCACAATGACCCACAGTCCAACATCTTTGGATTTCAAATCAAACCATTTGTTTTTGCTAAGATGGCAAGTTCTTCCTATTCAGGACTCTACCCAGAAGCCTGGAACCCAGATCCTGAAAACTAACGTGTCATATCCTGTTTCCCTTCGTATCCCACTGAAAGACAAGCTAGTGTGTTGTGGAGAAAGAAGAGAAAGCAGTAATGTGAAGATGTTCTGAATTTGTTGCTGTTTTCTTTCAGGGGTAGTAACCTAATACTCTGTTCAGGTGTTTGGTTGGTGGTGCCTGCCCTTTATAGTGCAGACTTCTCTCTTGGTCCTTTGTAAGACACATGTTTGTTTTAATACACTAGCTAATGCTGCCCTCAAAATAAGCTTGAGTGGTATTCACATTTTCTGTTTCTTTCAGGCTTTGGAATCCCACAGAGGTAGAATCCATACTCTGCTGCTTATTTTGCAGTGTGTTAAATCCTTAAGTCTTTTTCAGTGAAAGTTGTGTCTTTTATAAATACTGGTTATAACTGTCCTGACAATTACTGCAGGTTAGATTTTAAACACACAGGAATCAGTGGCCCTTAGAAAATGTGTAAAAATACTGGATTCTCCTCATGGATGCCTCCAACCTCCAGCATCGCCTTTACTTCAGAGTCGCCATATGCTGTGGAAGTGCTCCTTATTTCAAAAGCTAAACTACCTATCCAATAGCAAAGATTAAAGTCATTTCCACACACACACCATGGGAAGTGGGCAGGAATACGTTGCAGGTGCTGTAATCGCTAATGGGAAAGGCTTAGAGGTGATGTGATTTAATCCCAACAGGAAAGGAGAGCCTTCTTATAAAAGAAAACTCTTCCCAGGAATGCAACAACACTGAGCAGGTGTCTGAGGACAAAATTGTTCTGTTCTCTTTGCCTCCTGGCAGAATGCCAAATAAAACATAATAAGTTTACCTGTCTCTATGTTTCTATTTTTTATATTGGATCAATTGCTGTGTTTCCACAATTAATTGCCATGTGGTAACACAGCACATGGGCTGAATAAAACTTTATAGGTGACTTAATAAAATTCCAGTGTGTGTATGTGTGCGAATCACATTTTCTTTATCCATTCATCTGTTGATGATGACCAGGGCTATTGTGAACATTGTTGTGTAAAGTTATGAAATACAGCTATCACTATTATACACACTTTGTCCTCATCCATCAGTTCCTTTGTTCTTGGACATGTACTAGTTGGTCTTCTAGTTGGTACCTACCTGGTGATTAATAAGGAAAACTGGAACATTTCCCCTTCATAGTGGTCTTTTTGAAGGCTTCTTGATAGTGATATGTACCAAGAGCCCTGAAACGGACATATTTTTTTACTTACAATTAATTTTGGCTCTAGAAAATTATTCAAAAGAAATCATTAGAATTTTCTTAAAATGTGTGAAATCCCATGCTGTTTACAAGTTGAAACGCCTTGAAGGTCTAAAGAGATTTGGGAATGCAATGCAATTATTGTAAATTATTTTACAGAAGAATAATGACTAGATAAGTGCTCATAATTAGTTTCCACCATTTACATGTTACAAAGGAGGATATAAAACTCACTGCTTTTCTGGTTCTAGTTCTGTCATGGGATTTTTGTTTTGGATGCTGGATATGTGTATAAAAATGCATTGAATACAGAAAGTGGAAACTTTAGTGTGTCGTTCCACAGCTTACATTCTGAATGCCTATTTTAACTATGTAAAGCTTCACTGAAGCCAGACATAATGGCACACACCTTTAATCCCAGTACTTAGGAGGCAGAGGCAGAGGCAGAGGCAGGTGGATCTTTGTGAGTTCGAGGCCAGTCTATCTACAAAATGAATCCAGGACAGTCAGGGCTCTGTTACACAGAGAAACCCTGTCTCGAGAAACAAAACAAAACAAAAACAAACAACAACAAAACCCTGAAAAGTTCACTGAGTTGTGTATGCTTTGAGTCTGGTTAATTTTAATTTGTAAGGGTTTTGTTTATTTGCAAGGTCTTTATAACAAAGTTCATAAAATTAATAACAAACCCATACCCTGAAAGACAAGTAGGTGATGGGGCATTTGGCTTTCCCAATATTTATTTTTGTATGTGAATGTGTGGGCACATGAATGCCATGGTGCATGTAGAGTACAGAAGTCAGCTTATGGAGTCAGAGTTCTCTCCTTTCACAACATGGGTCCCAGGGACTGAACTCACATAAGGCAAGCACCTTTACTCTTTGAGCCATCTTGCCACCTTTCATTTTTCTTTTAAGAAATTATGTTTTTTTCATTTTAATATATTTTTATTTTTTATAATTTATTCACTTTATATCATGATTGTAGCCCCTTTCCTTATCTGCTCACTGTCCTCCCTCCTTCCCTCCCTCTTCTCCCCTATCCCCTCCCCTAGACCACAGAAAGGGGGAGCCTTTCTTACCTACCATCTATCTGACCCTAGCATCTCAAGTCTCATCAGGACTACCTACATCCTCTTCCTCTGTGGCTTGGCAAGGTCATCCCACGAGGAGGGAGTAATCAAAGAGTTGGTAACAGAGTCCATGTCAAAGATCATCCCTGCTCCTCTTACTAGGGAACCCACATGAAGACTGGGCTGCTTATTGACTAAATCTGAGCAGGGGTCTATGTCCTCTCCATGAATGGTCTTTCGGTGATGCATCCATCTCTGCAGGTCTCCCTGTGCCCAGATTTTTTGGCTTTGTTGGTCTCTTTGTGGAACTCTTGTCCCCTCCAGGTCCTTCTGTCCCCCCACTCTTCCATAAGACTCCCTGTGCTCTGCCCAAAGTTCAGCTGTGAGTCTCAGCATCTGCGTCAATCCCCTGCTGGGTGGAGTATTTCAGAGGACATCTATGGTAGGCTCCTGTCCTGTTTCCTCTCTTCAACTGCTTCAGGTGTCTATTCTATTTGCCCTTCTGAATAAGAATTAAGCATCCTCCCCAGGATCCTCCTTGTTATTTAGCTTCTTTAAGTCTGTGGATTTTAGTATGGTTATTATTAGAAATGAGCTAATTTATGTAAAGTCAAGGCTTTACAAAGGCCATAGAAGAAAACAGGAAAATTTAGCTATCTCTGTATGATGGAACCCAAGGCAAATCTTATTTGTTGCTGTTCTATGCAAAATAGCTAGGAAATGGAAAATACCTAAATGCCCTTCATTTGATGAATGAATAACAAACATTTGGCACACATACACTATGGAATACTATTATGCTGCAAAGAAAATAAAATATTGAGGGCTGGACATGGTGGCACATGCTTTTGATCCTTCGGAGGTAGAGGCAGGTGGATCTCTGTAAGGTCAAGGCCAGCCTGCTTTATAAAACAAGTCCAGGACAGCCAGCGCTATTACACAGAGAAACCCTGAAATTCTGTCTGAAAATACAAAACAAACAAACAGAAACAAAAACAAAGAAAAAATGAATGACAATGTTAGATAAATGGATAATGGATGAAACTAGAAGAAATTAGCTTGAATGATGTAATTCAGACACAGAAACAAACACTGCATGTTCTCTTTCATGTTTGGTTTTTATCTCCAAATCTTCAGATGTAATTTCAGAAACCAAGAAAGTATAAAATGATCATGCTGTGTATATGGAGGGGGGGGTGAGCAGGGGTTCTATGTATGGAAATAGCAAAGTACAAGAGATACGAAGGGGTTAAATGGAGAGAGCAGAGGGAGGTCAGCACAGGACAAGAAGAGAAGAGCGAAAATTAACAGCACTCAGGATGTTTGAAAAGGCTGAAAAGAAACATTTTTTATTTACCTAAAATTGCATATGTTACATACAAGCATATGTGTATACATATATACATTTAGTTTAAACAAAGTTATACCACTTGGGGTGATAATGCTCCCTCGAGTATCTAATAAAATCCCCATATTAGTCATGAGAAAGCCAATTTTGCGTTGCTGGACACGCGAGTCCAAGAGACTCCCCAAACAATATAAGCTATTGCTGTTGCCCTGGCTGCCTCCTAGAGGGTGAAAATGACTTTCTGTTGCTGAAGACACCATCCGCTTCAGTCACCGGACCTGGAGGATCCAAGCTGGGTGTGAGCTGAGAGCTTCCTCCCTGAGGACTTTCATAGTCTTGGCATGTTCTGTGAAAGCTACCAAGGGAGGAAGTAACAAATAGCCCTACCCACCTCTGAAGCTTATGAGCCATGACAATTACCAGCATGGCAAGACATCTCTAAAGGTTCAATAGTGGCAACCAACAGCTGCATAAATAGGAAGGAAATCATGCCTAGTACTAGAATTTTAATGCAATATCTGGGACTAGTGAGGTCATGGATCTTAGAGGAGAACCTACTGCCCCCACTTCACTAAACCAGCACAATCCCTAACTGCATTCTAAATATCTGACTTTATATCCACAGGCCCGTGCAACTCCCAACCCTTACCAGACAAGCTTCTTTGCAACAGGAGACTATTACAGAAATCACAAGTGGTCAAAATGCAGAGAACAACTGATTGTGTGGTGCCCAGCCCCAGTAGATACATCTGTAACACAACTACTACACCCAAGCCTTAGGGAACATCACAGAATAGGGGGCAGAAGACCAGAAAATCTGCTGTCATACGGTGTCTCCTAGAGATGACAGAGATGTTTCAATCATTATTCATAACAGTGTGGTTGCCTGAGCAAGGACAATAGACATGCTAACGTGGGAGGGGCAAATATCATGGTGATCAAACCCAAGACAAAGAACTCCAGGTAACTAAAGGGTGCCGAGAGCAGGAGAATCATAATTGCGCACTCATTCTTCTTATATATGTAGGATTTCCTTAAGTAGCATATAGTTTTGGCTAAGTAGTTACGAATTGTTTAGCATCTGCATATCTTGTAAGTTTTTATTTCTTCATATATATACAGGCCAATTTGTGCTGCATATAGTAATATGGGTGGCAGCTCCTTACTTTCATGGCTTGGCATATGTCAGTCTACTATTTTGGTTTTGCACTGAGAAGTCTTATGAGTCTGCTTTGTAACTTGTCACTGCTTCTCGCTTATAGGATTCAGTAATATTTCTGTGTTGGAGTCAAATGATATGTTTTTATGGTTTGAGAATTTCATAGTGTGTCTAATGTGTTTTGACTGAATCCTCCACTTCTTCCTCTTTTCTAATTGGTTCCCCATTCCCCTACTCACTTTTCCTTTCTGATGTTATGGGCTTTCTGCTTTTATTTTCTTTTTGAGTCTACTGATTCCACTTAGTGCTGGCTGTGTGCTCACGGGTGTAGGCTAACTACTGGATCAATAGTAGTCTCACAGGGGCCGCCCTCCATGGAAAACCTCTGCCTCACACAGCAGCCATCAGCTGCTGATAGCTCCTCAGCTAGGAATGGACTAAAGGCATTTCAGCATTAACACAGTATGGAGAGTCCTTCTTTGGACATGAACTTTTGTGGTTTGAAATGATTCATGTACTTAGATGTCTATATATTACCTTGAAGTTGAGGAAATGTCTAATGTAAGTCCATTGAATAGGTGTTTTTCGGTATGTTTTTCATACTTACTTTACTTCTATGTTATAATTATTTTGAATTTATTTGAAGATTTTTAGTGAATAGCTTTCTTTTAAGGTCTCTTCATTCAGGCTGCACTCTCCCAGGCAAGATATGTCAGGCAGGTATTGTCAAGATCCTGAACTTTACCTCTGTCAAACAATAATAAAATATTGTTGACATTGTTACCATCTGTGATTAAGGCTTTTTGACTTTTGGGTGTTTGGAATTCTGGGTCTTCTTTCTGGAAAATCACACTTTTCCTCTTGTCTGTTAGAGATGGTTATCTGATTGTTATTCACAATTATATATTACTAATTCTCAAAGCCCATTTCTCTGGCCATTATAAGAACTTTAAAAAATTATTTTATTACAACTCTGTGTGTGTCTGTGTGTTGCTATGCAGACTACTATGGTTTGTATGTTTGGATGCCAGAGAACAATTCTGCAGAGTTGTTTTTTTTTTTTTCCACCTTTCTCTGGATTCTGGGGATTGAGCTCTGGTCATCAGGTCTGCAAAGCAAGCAGCTTTACCCCCCTGAGCCACTCACTTCTCTGGCTTTAGAAGAGATTCCATTTAAGATCCACAAATGCACAGTCATTGAACAATTACCACAGACTAAATAAAGCAGTGATCCAAGTTGTCTGTGCATATTATTAACTTGTTTACTTTTTTCCCAACAGTCACAGAGAACAATATGTTTTCTCCCTTAAAACACAGTGTGACTGAGGCTCACAAATCAATCCACTTGTGCAAGATTACGAAGCTGGTAAGTAGTCAGGAGAGAATGTTAGAGAAGCAGGTAATTGGTTTCTAGAACACATGCTATAATTTTTGATGGGCCTCTACTCTCTACTAACGCCTTTCACTCAGAACAGCCTACTGGTTTTTTGTTTTGTTTTGTTTTGTTTTTCTTTTTGTTTCCCCCTGCTGGTTGGCTCTTCATGGACCAGGATCTTGGGAATGTCAGGGAATATGTCCACTGCAACCAGCAAACATTTAGATGAGTATTTATTGAATGCATAAAACAGAGCTCAACAGGGTTCTGAACAGTGAAATGTTTTACTATGGCAGAGAAATGGAAGGCAGGGGGATAAGGAGAAATGAGAAAATCAACTAGAGAAAGAGGGGTAGGAAGACTAAAAGAAGAGCAGGAAATGGTTATGGAGAAACATGTCTGAAGCTCTGCAGACACACCGCTGGCAGACTCCCACCACTTTGCAGAGATCACAATTCTGTCATTTTTCAAGTGCTTTGAAGACGCAACACATATTTTTCTTCAAGTGGAGCTTTGTACCAAAGGCTGACAGATACAGCAGAAGAAGGCGTGGGTGAGTGCCGTTTGCAGTACACACTCAAAGAATTCCCCCACAGCACCCATGAGATGGATACCTCTGAGACACTATTACTATTCTGAGAACAATATGAACGCTGCTGGTTTAGTTTGTGTGTGGATATTGGTCACAAGTGTGCCTTTGTGAGCAGAGATGTTACACAAGGTCGGTGTGAAAATCTGTGGTCCATTTTTTTATTTGAGACAGGGTTTCTCTGTGTATCCTTGACTGTCCTGGACTCGCTTTGTAGACCAGGCTGGCCTGAAACTCACAGAGATCCACCTGCCTGTGCCTCCCTGAGTGCTGGGGCTGTGATCTGTTTTTTTTTTTTTCCTTTGTTTGTTTGTTTTGTTTTGTTTTTCATCAAATCACACTAACTCAAAAAAATTAATCATTAAAATAAGATAAAATAAGGTGAAATACTTTTGGAAAGTGAATAAAAATTTTAAAACTCATACTTCATTTATCTTTTTCGATTACTTTTAAAGATTTATTTTAGTTTTAATCATGTATGTGTGTCTGTGCACATGAGTGCAGGCCAGGAGAGGAACTGTATTTTTAAAAAATTATTTATTTTTATGTTCATTGGTGTTTTGCCTGCATGTAACTCTGTGTGAGGGTGTCAGATCCCCTGGAGCTGGAATTACAGACAGTTGTGGGCTGCCATGTGGGTACTAGGAATTTAATTTAGGTCCTCTGGAAGAACAGCCAGTGCTCTTAACTTCGGAGCCATCTCTTCAGCTCCAGGAATTTTATTTTCAATTAAGTATACAAAATGAAGTATGAGGAACATAAGGATGTGTGTGTGTGTGTATGTGCGTGTAAATGCTCATCTAGGATCCTCTTTCCAAAGCTTTCATCACTGTGAGTGAACTCGTTTGATATGGTAGGTACTATACCTCTGGTCTCATGCTCTACAGACCTCGGTCTGCTTGTCACTGACCCCATGCCCCCACATTGTCCAACTAGTGCATAGAAGGGTAGACTATACATTCTCTTCTAGTCCACATCATTAAAACACATGATTTCTCATTAAAAGGAAGGGAAAGAACTGAGTGTTTCTTTGTTAACATAAAGAATGTTTATTTTCTGAGATCTCTTTGTACTCTTTCTACAGAAAAGAAAAGCTTGACATGTAGCTCTATTAAGGGGAAATGCAAGGTTCTATGCTAGGTGTTTCTGTTCACCTTGCTTAGCATACTTTTCCTATGTCACTAGCATGTTCAGGGAGAAAAACTTATATTTGCAGAAGATGGAGTTTAACCCAGAGACCCACAACTGGTAAAGGTGCAGAGAATAAGAGACAGTACAGTGTTCCTCCCCAGATGAGATGTCTATATCACACTCTCTCTTCCCAACATTTAGGGAACACCATGGAAGAGTAGGAAGAGAGAGCCAGAGATGGTGGGGAACTATAAGGAAACAGTGTTTTCTGGATGCAGTAAGGCCAATGCAGCATGTGAACTCCCAGCATGCACAGGACCTGCACAAGCTCAGATCAGACAAAATCCCAGCATGAAGGGTGGAAGGAAGCACAAAACGCCATTGCTAGGTGAGAGCCACTGGCAACTAATAGCTGCTGGGAAAGAGAGAATCCATTTTCTTCAAGAGTGTATCCAGAATGAGCACCTCCAGTAAAAGGCTTCACATCCAAGAATATATGGGCAGCACAAACTGGAGCCAATTGTTTTTAAAGAGAGCACACAGTTGTGTGTGTGTGGCAGGGGGTTGGATCTAGGAGGAGTTATGGGGGTGACTATGACCAAAACACATTGAACTAAAAAAAGTCTACTGCATGAAATTCTCAAAGATTTCATGAGAAATGTTTCTTTTAAAATATTAAGCTCTTCATGGATGGAAAGGTATCAGAATGGTAGGTGTTGCCTAATATAAGGTTTTAGATAATAAAATTTACCATCTAGATACTTCTTAAACACATCTGGATACCAGCCAAACAGCTTTTGATAGATGTTCCCCATCAAACTCTAGATTGTCAGTAAGGTTTTTAAGGATAGTGAATTTGTAATGTAACATAGATTGGCCTTTAAGCCATCAGATCACAGTATGTCTTTTATTCTTTAGGCAATGGCATAGTACTTAGACCATGGGATGCCTTGTGCCTTACTGAATAGCCTACGCCATGGGATGCCTTTGAGAAAATGTTATGGGATGACTAACTAATTGCTGTTTTTCAGCATTAACCTCAACGTTGTCCTCTGGAACATTTACACTGTAGGAAATTCAGAAAGTCCCATTATCCAGTTCTGCTTATGTGTAGACCCTAATGAACCGTGGCCTACAGATCAGTGTGCTACCCGTTCCCTGAGAGCATTAGAAGAATTGGTCCTGGGGTTGTGGAGATTGTCCGATGGGTAAAGATCTTGCTGTGCCAATGTGAAGATCTGGGTTTGTATCCCCAGAACCCATGTAGAAGCTGGCATAGTGGGTAACACGCTGTGGGAGAAGAGAGAAGGGGCACACAGCCAGCCAGTCTCGCTGAAACAAGAAGGTTTAGATTCAGCTAACCACCTTGTTTCCAAAATAAAATAAAATAGAGAAGCAACTGAGGAAAAATGTTTCAACATTACTCCCTGTCCATTACATTTACCCTTATAACCAAGCATGCACGTGCACACATGCTCACACATGCTTACATGCTCACACATGCACACATGCTCACACATGTTCACACATGCTCACAATGCTCACACATGCACACATGTTCACACATGCATACATGCTCACACATTCATACACTACACATTGAAACATATACACACAAAAAAATTAAAACAAAAATGAAGACACGGACACATCTCTTCACTCTTCCCATGTCCACAGCAGATATCGAGGAAAGCAAAGACATTTTTCCAATCCTTGGTGCGATAGGCTTGGAAGATAAGACAACAGATAACATCTGATTTAAATAACTTACATAGTACACCAGCTGGCAGCAGGAAGATAACCATTCAGGGGGAAGTTCAGCAGGGGGTGGAGGGGGAATTTCAATATCTCCTAAGCAATTGAGACTTTAGCAGAACCTTGAAGGGAATGTTGGAACCTTAACATGATAAATAGAGATGGGAGTATCACCTGACCAACAGCAAAGTCAGAGTAAAGTGACAGTCACCAGAAACACCTGCTAATTTAAAGACGGCTACAACCTCCAGACTCTAAAATCACCTAGGCAGGTGGGTTGCAGTGGATGTGAGCTTCTGACATGGTGTATGCTTTCCAGAAAGCTTCCAAGCTTCCTTTCGAATTCCCTGAGAGCAGCAGGGGCTCTTACCAAACCCTACTAGCTTGTCTGACTAATGCATGTAGAACCAGATGGTCCAAGGTATTCTTGCAATGGGTAAGAGTCTGAAATAGAAGTCCCAAATGGAGGCCCAGGGGTAGCGCTGCCTGTTTGCTGTGATGGGGGTAGAACAGGGTGGGGTGAAAATGGTTCTTTTATCTGAGGAAAAGAAAGCATCCAAGGAGGTAACTAGATTTCAGATCTGTGGCTTTTTTAAAAAGTATTTTTTCCATCCTTTACTAGAACCTGTAGATATGTTACTTAAACACTCAGAATCCTAGCTTACTTTCTCTCTGAGGTTGTACAGTGGTTGAACTTGGGGGTAATAATCACAGATTTCCTGGGTTCAGATATCTACTAATTCAAGGGTTAGCTAGACACTATTTCAAAAGTTGTTTTTTTTTTAACCTCTTAAGTGCTTTGATTTCTTTTTCATCTGTAAAATGGGGTAAAAAGCAATAATTCATGAGATTACCTATTGCCGAGATAAATGAATTCATCCAAAAAGTAATGAGACAACTATTAATAAATGTTAGTTATTATTAAAATCTGCCAGATGAAGCTAATGACGATTCTCTCTTAATTGTCTCCTGGGAGAAATCTACAGAGCAGTACCCCACAACGAAGTAATCTGGTATAAAACAGGTTGTCCGTTATGAAAAAAAAAAGTTGCCTTACTTCTGCTATCAAAAAGCGTGTAGTTCAGGTCCAAGGAGCTGGCTCAGCAAGGCTGACAACTGCATTCTGTCCCCGGATGCCACACGGTAGAGGAGAGACTCAGTTACTGGAGGGTGGCTTGTCCAGTGATTTCTACATTTGTGCTCCTTTCCAACAATAAATAAATGTCATTTCTAAAAACCATTTTTTTTAAAAACAAGTGTGCCATCTCAGTGTAAAAGACATGAACCAAGAAACTATTTATCTTTATTTTATGTGTCTGAACACTTTGTATGTCTGCATGTACATGTGCCATGTGCATGTCTGGTGTCCACAGAGGTCAGAGGGGGGCAGCAGGCCTCCTGAAACTTGGCTTACTGATGACTGCGAGCCACCACACAGGTTCTGGGAATATAACATGGGAGCTCTGCAAGAGCAGCAAGTGTTCTTAACCACTGCGCCATCTCTACACCCTACAGGGAGACAGAAGTTTTGTCTCCCAAATGAAGCATTGCTGCAAAGCAGGGTCTCCGAGTATTTACCAATGTTTTTGTTCTATGTGCCAGCAGAGGAGGATATAGGATTTGGTCTCCAAAATCCCCAGGGGCACTTCCTCTGAAACATCCACGAGGAGATTCAGATGGTTTTCACTATGTATTGTTAAGTGGCTACATCTAACTTTGGAGTTCGGGGTATCTGGGCTTAGACTGCTCAGTGCCTGGCTTCAGTTTTCAGCTAGGGTCTCCTTACGCCTCAGCGTCCTTGGGTGTGAAATAATGAGAAGAATGCCTCCTAGGATGTGGTTAAAAACGACAGGAGTTTGATTGATTACGATGAATGCAAGCTCCTTATCCTTTAGGGAAAAATCAGAATTTTAGACTAGGACGGGCAATGTACTAGCTGTCATGAAGTCAGCCACTGTTTTCCTTGGTGGAATTTCAATGAGGAGGGGCTGGAGAGATAGCTCTGTGTCTAGGAGTTGTTTATGCTGGTGCAGAGGACAAGGGCTCTGCAGCTCCAGATTCAGGGGCTTTAATACTCTCTTCTGGCCCCCATCGCTGCTACGTGCGCCCGCACACACACGTAAACACGTCATGTCCCTGGGCGGGGGTGGGGGAGATGGGGTGGGCAGAAGTATGTTTCTGTCATCTTCTCCCAGCAGGTTTCCTACTGCTTCTAACTCTTGTCAGCCGGCCTTGTAACCTCGGTGCGTCCCAGGAATCTGGCTTCTGGGCACCTGTGCTGCCTTTCAGTCATCTTCCCGGAAGAGCGCAACATTGGGGTGGCAACTCACTACCTCCTTACTTCCTGCCTCTGGGTTTCCAGCTTTCTGCCCAGTAGATTCTCGTTCATTGCTGTTTCTCGCCTTAACAGAGACTCTACCTGGCAGTGTTTTATGGGTTAACGTGGCTGTCTTTACCCCATGGTTCATGTAGAAACCACAGGAGAGAGGTACTTGTTCCTTGCCCTGGGAGTGCTGGTCCATGCAGGGAGACAACTTTAATTCTTCACTTTAGCTTTCTCAGATGAGGACTGTCAGGTTTCTTATCTACTGTCTTTCAGCTTTGGGAAATATTTAAAGTTTTCACCGAGGCCAAGGGGTGACCTGTCTGTAAGATTCAGGAGACAGAGGCAACCATTCCCCTGCTGTGGACATGACTCGATGCATCTGCACAGCAAAGCCATTCTCTTGCCAGAGAAATCTCTTTACACATCCTTGTGTCTCTAAACCAACCCTCTCAACATTTTACACATGTTAGCTGTAGTTTCTTTCAACTGTGTACCACATTCGTCAAAACAGAGGTGGGGAAGAGCATCTTAAGATCATGATTTTTTTAAACAAACAAACAAACAAACAAACCATAATTGGGAACAATAAACCCACAGATTTAAATTCCTCTGTTGTTTTTTTTTCTTTCTCCCTTCTCTCTATCTTATCTGATTCAGCAAAAGAAAGATTTTCTGTCAATCTCTCTGCTTAAAGTAGAGGAATGCCATAGAAGACTCACCTATACAGAAGTATTCAGAAATTATTAAACAATAGCTGATCCAGTTATTTGATCCGAGTAAGAGGTCAGAAAATTACAACTCAGTTTAAATTTTTTCTTATGATTGTTTTAGTTAACTGCTAGGAAAGACTGCCCTCACCTTAGAGGCTTACTTTAAATCTTTTAAAATGGATAGTTACAGGGTTTTGAAATGAATATTTCAAGGTTTAGTAGCAGCTTTGCTAAAAACAAGTAAGTCTTAGTATTTTTTAATTACAAGACTAATTAGGAATATGGATTGATATTAATATGAGCCATAGGTTTGATACGGGACTGTGTAATGTTTTCTTAAACAAGACAGAGTCACTCAGAAGTTCTTAAGATCCACTGGAGGAACACTGATTTTCCTTTCGCTATCCCCTTTAAAATCAGTGCCAACCACCAGTTAATTAAAGGAGACTTAGAAGGATAGTTACATATAGGAATATTTGGTGTTAACGAGGTGTGGGAAATGAGGTGATTTTTACAAAATTCAGGCAGATTTGTGACCCTTATATCCCTTCTAAAGAATAGCACAAGGAAACACATCATGGGCTTTTATGCAAGATGCTCTTCAGTTCTCCAAGTGTTCTTTTAGAAATCTGCCCCAACAAGATGTTTCACAATGCAGGCTTTGCTAAGTCATCGTCTGCATGTCTGGCAGTACTTTGTGAATTTTTTTTCAAAGTAGGACATGACTCTGCATTTAGCAATATAGAAAGTATTTAAAGCACAGGCAAAGAAGATGAGGTAGAGTTAAGTCCCTGTTTGTTTTAAACTTTATGTAAAAAGGTGTTTCTTACATTTTGCTTACTTATTTATTTTTCTCTGTGTGAGTGCATGGGCACATTTGTGTGTGTGTGTCTGTGGTGAGAGAGTCACAGGTGCATATGTGATGGTGTCCAGGTTTTGCAAGGGTTCTGGGACTTGAGATCAGGCCTTCATGCATAAGCAGCAAATGCTTGTACCAGCAGAGATCTCTCCCCAGCCCATTTTAACAGTGGTAGGTACTGAATAGGAGAATTTTGAATAACTTATCCTATCTCTACCTTGTCTACTACTTTTCCCACAATGGAAACATATTCTGAGCATTTGGAAAGAACCTAGTAAGTAGGTTTTTATGTGATCCAGGGTCAAGAAACACCAAAAACAATAGTGTTACATATCCAATGTTAAATAATAAATACAATGAGAAAGACATAGGTTAGTGTTGATGGGGAAAGATCCAGAATCTTTTCTTCAAGAATGTCACTGTTTTGTTAATTATATTATTCTATATAGCAGAGAACTTCAGAGGGATAGAAAGGTAAATATACACTCAATAAATATCCACCCTTAATAACTGATCTTCTAACGTCAACAGATTTTGAATGATAGAATATACGTCCCTGGATTGGGCTGAGCTCATTTTTATCTTTGCTTGTTTCTCTTCCTCCCCAGAAAGTTAGCAGGTATGTAGAATTAACACGGAACATCTGTGTTTGATTAAAGCCTCCCAAATAACCCTCTGCCTTACCAGGATAGTACACTATTCTTCTATGAAAACTATGGAAGAGCTGGAAATAGGCAATTTCCCAACCAGAGGTGAAAATTACTCATTTACAAACAAGGCACATGATTGCCTTTGACCCAACGAAAGTAGTGTGGGTTGTGTCATCCTGGATGGTTGCCAGCAGTTCAACGAGATGCCCCTAACTCTGTTGTATGGTCCAAAGAGAAAAACTATATTACCATCATCTCCATGGGGGGTAAACATAAACTGTTAGCAGTCTGTGTTAAGAGGGGAATGGAGAAAGTGAATGCACTGAGGTTAAATTGCCTTCTCGGATGATGGTTATCAAATCTACCCTCCTCCTTCAACCCTCTTACTCTCTCTGTGCTCTCTTTGTAGCTGACCTGAGGACTTGACCTAAGAGAAGACACCGATAGATGTCTAACTCCATAGATAAGGTAGATGAGCCACACAGCATCTAACACCACATGTAATTAAAGCAGGGAGGGAAAGGAACATACTCTGATGGATTCAACCCACAGCAGTGAGTTCTGAGGAGCCTGACTTGGAATGTGCATTCTAAGAACAAACACTGTGGAAGTGGCACAGTGTTGCAAGTACTTGCAGTTTTGCTAAAAACCCAAGATAAATTTAAATCGATCAGCAGCACATTTTGCTCCAAGATGGGAAGTTAATTACTATAAAGAGGCTAAGCCTAGATTAATACCTTACGTTGATAGAATTTCAATGAAAACCTACCAAACAAAATGATTTCAGTTTTCATCTAGAACAGGAGTCTGCAAGTTGAGGCCTGTTATTTTTTTTTCAATAAGTAAAGTTGTATTGGTACACAGTCACATTCATTTGTCCCCATGTTATCTATGAGAGACACCTTACATTATACCATGACAAATTCAGTAGTTGTGACAGAAACCATGAGATATATAAAGCTTAAAGTATTACTATTTATAAAAGTCAGCCACAGATCTAAAGGAAAAGTGAGAGACTGTATATATTCTACAAAAACCCCCAAGATGCAAGATTCTTTGTTCCTAGAGACACATTTTCTTATATTGTGAAATATTATTTTGGTTCTTTATTTTTGTATGTATGAGTGCTTTATTGGCGTACATGCATAAACATAGTGGACATGTCTGATGCCCAGGGATACCAGAAGTAGAAATCAGATACCATGGAACTGGAATTATGGATGGTTGTGAACTGCCATGTGGGTGCTGGGAACTGAACCTGGGTCTTCTCAACAAGTGCTTTTAATTGCTGGAACATCTTTTCAGTTTCCTCTTTATATATATATATATGTATATATATATATATATATATATATATAAATTTTATAATTTTGAATGATAGAACATATGTCCCTGGATTGGGCAGAGCTAATTTATATATTTATATATTTTATAATATATAAAACCGCTAACCTATTGTTTGCCAGACTTAATGAGTGTGCACCAGTTATAACTGATCATATTTGTACAAATATAACATTGTGTTTAAATTACCTCTCGTTTTGTCACTATATTGAAGCTATATACATAGCTAATCATATATACTGCTCAGTTGGGTGAAATATGAGCCCATGTCTTTACACTGAAAACGCAAACAATTTCTGAATGTGTTCTAAGGGAAAAGCTGGACTCATGAATAAAGATGAAATTTTCAGAAAGTAAGGCAAATGCTGCAAGCTACAAAACAGCAAACGGCCAACTTTGCACATGACAGTCATATAATTGATTTCCGTGTGCACACATCTAGTCATCTGTTTATTCATCTATAAAGAACAGAGAGAAGAGAAGAAAACTTTATCAATAGTTATTTCCCAAGTGGGAAATTACCAGAGATTTTAATTTTTCTTTACATTTTAGTTATTTAATGCTTAAAAATGATACATGCAATTATAAAAGGTTACTTTGAGCTAGAGAGATGGCTCAGTTGTCATGAGCACAAACTTCTATTACAGAGGATTCTTTTCAATTCTCAACACCCACATTGCCCAACTGCTAACTCCAAGGGATCCAATCAATGCCCTGTTCTGGTGTCTGTTGCTACTACACTCATGCATGCAAGCTCACGTCACTAATTAACAACGATAGCATTTTTATTAAAAAGGAAGAAACAAAAAAAATTAAGGCAAGACCACCCCTCAGGAAGACAGAGCTACTATAAGCTGTGCTAAAGAGATAGGAGAAACAATTATCACTTTAATGAAATAGCATAAATTTCCTACCCAAAATTCTTACTTCCTACTGCAGTTGGTGTGGGGCCACCAGGAGGTCTTGCCAGGTCTGTTGAACATTCTGAGTCTTGACTTAGAAAGGCATAACTTTCCCTTTTTCCTCTTGTCTCACTTTTTCTTGGGATGCTGGTCAAAGCCTAAGCATGCTTTTTTTTTTTTTTTTTAATCCGATTGGCTCCCCGCATGACTCCTGCTTTGGGCCTCCTTATTCTTTCCCTGAAGCCCCCTGCCCGTTTTTTTCCGTGTGGCTGCTTATACATCATGTGACTGACCTCTATGCCCCGCCCCATGGTACGGCTACCTCTGTTCCACTTGTGTATCTCTCTTGGCAGCTGCTTTCATCGTTTGCCTGCCCTAGGGTTTGTTTTTTTTTTTCCCCCTTTAAACTTTAATAAAATTGTCTCCGGGTTTCAAAATATAAAATAAACATTTATTTTCATTAAATATAAGAGGCAAAGGCAAAATTGGAACTTTAAAAAAACAATTCATATAGAAAATCACTAACCTTCTATTCACTCTGCACTATATAAATCAATATTAAAAAAATGAATCTTCACTTTAACACAGTCCAGAGTCACAGAGATGAGAATCACTAAAGAACAAAAAAATGTTGTGCGTGCTTGGGCTGGAGACATGGCTCAGTGCTTCAGGACAATGGTTGTTTTTGCAGAGGACCCAGGTTTAGTTCCCATAATCCACATGGCAGCTAACAACTACCTGTAACTCTAGTCCCAGGGCATCTCATGACCTCTTCTGATATCTGTGGGCACCAGACACACACCATGCACAGACATACATGCAGGCAAAACACTCATAGGCGTAAAAGAAAATAAATAAAATGAAATAAAACAAATCTAAAATTGTTTTTAAAAAGTCGAGCCTGGTAGAAATCAAAGTAATAATGCATTATCATTAGACTTGATTCTCCTTGCCGAGGTAGCCAATGACTTTGTAAACTAAAACCATTAGGCACAGAGCACTGGCAAGTGCTTTGTCACAACCTACAGTTGAGTTTTTTGTTTTGTTTTGTTTTACACACAGGCAGATTTTAGTTAAACTAATACCCTCTCCAGGCTTCTTTTATCACATACAACCTGTCTGTAGAACAAAGAATGACTTGGCTAGCTTGGGGAAGGACGCTAGTTAGCCGTGTTTGTGTAAGCTGTCTCAGTTTTAATCCTGAGTGGGCCTGCCTGATGAAAGCAAATCTCCTTTCCTCCACGAAATCTCTTCAATCTCTTCGCTAGGTTGGAAGGTCGGGAAGCCTGGGAAAGCTAGGTGGGGTAAAAGGTTCCTATGAGGTGGGTGAGGTTGGAAGCCAGCTTATTAGCAAGTCCTTTGACTGTGAATCTAATTTGTGTTTTGAAATAAACATGATGATTCTGTCTTCAGTAACTTGAATTCTGTGTCACTTCCTCCCAAAACCTCAAGAAGAGAGAAACACAGAGGCCCCATCAGCAGGGCAGTTTCCTGACACCCTGTGGTGGTGCTGCTTTCTTCCCCCATGGTGCATCTTTTCCTCTGAATTCATGCAAAGATAGCAATTAGAAGAGCATCCAGATCTGTCTGATGATTATACTTGTTACAGGAAAAAAAAAAATCAGAGCAACCTGACTTCCCAACTACACAGTGTGATTAAAAGAAAGATAGTGTATTTGTGCATTTACCATGTCTGCTGTGCATTTACCGTGCCGTGGAAGGATGTTTTGGACGTGGGAGGATTGTTCTTCGAAAGTACTTAAATTCGAAAAATAAGATACAAAACAAGTATCAATTTTACAACACAGTCACAAAAATTTAAACAAATAAAATAATGGCAGAGCACATACCAAGATATTAATATTGGTTAATTGTGGATTGCAAAATACATCATTCATTTTTGCTTTTCCATGTTTTCTGTATTGCACGCTAGTGAGGCAATTAGAGAAACATTGTTAAAGCTCAATTACACAGTAGCTGTAAATTAACCACAATTTATGATTAAATTCTTAGAAGCCTTTCTCTAGAATCCCGGTTAGCTAATAATTATGTTCATTTTAAACAGCATTTTAAAATGCACAGAAGAAAAGATTCTAATTGAAATGAATGAATGTACCATGAGTGAAAATAATTGGGTGAGTGCTGGGTCAGTATCTGGGATTTGTTATTTGTATGAACTGATATGTTCTGCATATCAGTGGATTAGATTATACAATCCTCAGAACCATGGAGGAGAGAGGTCATTTGTAGATCAGGGAACCTGAGAGAAAATGTGCCCCAAAGTCAGAGGGAATCTTGTGCTGGGCTTCTCAGGATGATGTGTTTCAAAAGGGTTGAATCTCCTCCAAAATAGGCACTCTGCAGTAACTTTCCATTGCCTAAGGAAAACTATGAAGCGGCAACTAAGAAAACAGAGCTCACTGAGTGAGCTCCTTTTTATAGCCAAACATAGAGCTAGGCGATTTTTATGTTGCTTCATCTTCTCAACTCATTGTGCCCTGGTTTTGTATTAATGAAGTCACCCTGAAAACTCTCACTTTTATTGTGTTCCCTCGAGTTTTACTGTGTAGTATTATCATGGTAAGATTCTGGATCAAGAAGTACTTTGTACTCACAGCAAAAAATGTTACGTGCCCTCTCATGAGCCAACCTCCAGCAAAACATCACATGACAAAAGTGAGTCTTCAAGGAAGCCAGAAACTTCCGCTTCACAATATAACAGTTTCAATGACCACAAGTTTCTGTTTCTTTTAGTTTGGGAACTAAAGCATTCAGGCTGCAGTAGAACCCACTGAACTGTAGCTAAATGCTTCCAGTTAATCAGAAACCAAAACTGCTGCATGACTTTCAAATCCTTTCTATGGTGCTCTTGTTACATGTGTTTCTTCTCATTAGAAATAATGAGACTACTTGTCTACTGCTAATTAGGGATTTAGCCACTGTTTTTTCAAGGAGATAACAAAACATTTGAGATAAAAAATCTGTTTGTTAAAATTCAAAACATTTTTTCAAATATTATTTGGTAAATGTAGTTTTATGTAAGTGCTATCTTCTAATGCATTAAAATAGAAGTCCTAAGAAATGCTTTCTGCTATTTAATGACTAATAGAATTATCAGGTAAACCATTCATGGTACATCTCTTTGTTGTGGAGATGTTTGCTTTTGACTGAAAGATTCTGCCCCTGATGGGAGAAAAGAAGCTCTTAAGACTCGGGAAGCTTTTTCTAAAACCATATTTATTTATTTAATGTATATGAGTGCTCTATTTGCTTATATACCTACATTCTAAAAGAGGGAATCAGATCGCATTATAGATGGTTGTGAGCCACAGTGGTTGCCAGGAATTGAACTCAGGACCTGTGGAATAGCAAACAGTGCTCTTAATCACTGAGCCATCTCTCCAGCCCCTCAGGAAGCTCTTACAACATATAAGACTCATGGGCCTCTCTCCAAGGTAATAGAAATACTGATTAACTGCTGAAAGGAAAGACACATTTCTTCAGTGGTATAATTGCCCATCTTCCCATAAGCCACTCCATACTCACACTTCTATATGTTTCCCCCATAAAGTTTATTGGTTTACCAAACCAGCCTTGGGTAGAATCATTTCTTGGGTCTGCTGTTGTCTCCCAGGGAGGACATTCGAGGACATGGAATCTGGTTATATTCCATCACAGATTACTGATAGAAATTAAACTTGCATTCGTCCATTGATACTAGGAGTCACATAATGAAGGACAAAAAGGGCGGGTTTTGGTGAAACCTAATGTGATTTCAACTTAAAATGCTCCCTCCTCATGTATCAAAGTGATTGGATTATGAGGATGATGAACGATCAATAGGTTGATCTATTATTTTTTCATAATTTGATGAAGACTATGAGGTTGTGCCTTGTTGGAGGAAGTGGCTCTCTCTCTCTCCTCTCTCATGCTTTCTGCTTTTTAATTCACAGGCCCAGAGTCAATAGCACCACATGACCATGACCAAATTCTGGAACAGTGTACCAAGCCTAAACCATTTATCCTTTAAATTATTTTTGTCTGGTATTTGTCACAGAGATGAGAGGGGTCATCTGAAGATAAGAATAAGAAATCACAGTAACTCCCCAAAACACTGGGTATTCAATTGAAAAATGTTCATTCATAAAAAAAAAATACTCTAGAGAGGAAGAAAGGAAGTAGTTTAAACATGCCCTCTGATTGCCTACAGCTCAACCAAACACAGCAGGTAGGTGGTAGACTAAGGGAGAGATGGAGCACAGAGGAAAAACAGTGAGCACAGACCGAGTAAAAGAAGCAAAGGATTATAACACCGGACATTTGGCACCACATTTGGCACCACGGTAGGTGTGGTGGTTTCATTGAGGTGACTCAAAGGAGCATTTGAAAACTTGATTCTCAGTTGGTGGCAGTTCGGCAGGAGGTCTGGCCTAGGAAGTATGCCACTGGAGGTGGACCTTGAGATTTCAAAAGACTCCTGTCATTTGAGTTTAGCCCTCTCACCCTCTCTCTGCTTCCTGTTTGTGGTTAACATGTGCACTTTCAGTTGCTGCCCCAGTGCCTACCTGCCAGCTGCATGCACCCCACTGTGATGGAGAGGGGATCCCCTCCCTCTGGAACCTTAAGTCCCAAATAAACCCTCCCCCCCAGGGACATTTTAGTCATCGTATTTTATCCCAGCAGCAGAAAAGTAACTACGACAGTAAAGAAAGGAGAAAACCTCCAAAGGAGAGAAAGGATACTGTACACTCAGATTCTAATAATCTGGAACAATAGAGCTTAAGATGAGACAACTTATGCAGCAGTCACAGCTCAGAGAAAAGTCCGTCTTCCTTGCTGGTGCTGTGGGGCAGTTTTACCTTCAAACTTTATAGCTGGTGGTAAGGATCAGAGGCTGCTGCTCTTCTTCTTCATCATCATTTCTTCTTCTTCTTCTTCTTCTTCTTCTTCTTCTTCTTCTTCTTCTTCTTCTTCTTCTTCTTCTTCTTCTCTTTCTTCCCATGGTTAAGTGAGGCAAGTGAATATAAGAGTAAATATGGGTACAGATACTGGTTCATAGATGCAGGTCTACATATTGGGGAGTGTAGACTGTGAAGCAGAGGGAAGTGGGGGGCAGTGCTGCCATTGGGGAAACAGTATGGCTTTACCTGTGGGATGAGGACGGTGGCTAGTGAACAGGGATCACAAAATACCCACGTCTTACCCAGCCCCCTCAGTGCAGAGTGCTTTGGTAGGATCACCTCTACCACACTCAGAGCCCAGAAGCATTTGGTGGAGGAGCAGCTTCTGCTTGGGAATTTTGCACATCCATGTGCGCACTGACAGAGGGCCTCTGGTGAGAAAAACATGCAGCCAGGCAGCTAATGGGCTCACTGGCTGCAACCACTTGGGTATGTCCTCTTCATGCTCAGCATTGCTGGGACGGGAGCGTAGAGATCACTGGCCTGCATTTAGCCCAGCAGCGCTTGTGTCTTAGTTCATACACAGTCTCCCTCAAGGCAGAGCGGGTGGGGCTCAGGCTCCATACAGCCTTTCCTGTTTTACTTACCCGAACCTAAGTAAGAAAATGACTACACACACTCACGCCTTGCCCCTCTCTTCTAATGAAGTTCAAACTGAGAAGCCTGAGAAGGAAAGGAAGTGTCTCTGTTGGCATCAGCAAGTGACTATTCTTTTTGTGTTTTGTATGTGTATCAGTTTGGTTTTATACTTTTGTCCCATATGCTTTACCTCACCTTATCTTGCTTGCTTCTTCACTTTTTTCTTTTTTTATTAATCATTTTACTACTATATTACAGATTTCCCCCTGTTCATATTGACTTAGCTCCTGTTGTGCAGCTGATGTCCCCAATTGTTATCCCTTCACTGTATTTAAAGAGCTGTTTGGTTTTGTGTTGATGTTCATTTTCTCTTCTTTGAGTTGTACTGGTGACAGAGACCTCAGAAGACTACTATGCATTAAGGAATCACCCATCAAAAATTGGAAAAGATGTTTACACTGCAGCATAGAAACATAAAAATTGTAAATAATCAGGGTAATATGACTCTTTTGCAATAACTGAGTCCAAAGACATCAAGTTGATTGTGATGTCAGATAGACGTATAATTAAAAAAAATTCAATGTCTTCAAAAAGAGATACAAATTCACACCTAAATAAAATAAATAAATGCATTCAATACTTAGATGAAAATTTTTCATCAAGAGAGTCTGCAGAAGAAAAAGTAGATGTTAGGAAAGGGCTAAATAAATAAAGTCTAGAAACTCAGCATTTTTGCCATCAGGGAAATAAAATTCAAAACTGCATTGAGACTTCATCTCACTCTAGTTAGACTGGCTGTCATGAAGAAAACAAGAACCAATGCTCAGGAGGCTGTAATGTCACAGAGAACCCTTATTACTTGCTGATGGGAGTATAAATTCAACCAGCCACAATGGAAATCTGTATGGAGGTCCTTCAAGTAATTGAAAGTAGAGCTCATTCAGTATAGCAACACCACTTCTGGAAATGTACCCCAAGGAATTGAAGTCAGCACACCACAAAGCTATTACACACTCATGGTTTTTTTTCCCCTTATTTATTTTATTCACTTTACATCCTTGTAGCCCTATCTCTCTTCCCCTCCCAGCCCCACGCTCTATACCTTCTTCCCTTCTCCCTCTTCCCCCTTTCCTTAGAAAAGGGGAGCTCCCTTTCCCACACCCCAGCTTATCAAGTTGCATCAGGACTGAAGATATCCTCTGCCCCTATGGCCTGGCAAGGCAATCCTGTCTTATGCATTCCCCACTTCCCTTACTAGAGGACCCACTTGAAGCCTAAGCTGCCTATCTGCCCATCTGCTACATTTTTGTAGGGGGCCTAGGTCCAGTTTATGCATGGTCCTTCATTGGTGCTTCAGTATCAGCAAACCCCTCTGGGCGGTTAGTTGGCTCTGTGTGTTTTTGTTGTTTTTGTTTGTGTGTGGACTTCCTGTCACTTCTGGGTCATTTTCTCTTTCCTCTCCCTATTTCTCAAAACTCCCTACTCATCAAACAAATGTTTGGCTCTGAGTCTCAGTATCTGTTTTGAGGAGCTGCTGGGTAGAGCCTCTCAGAGGACAAGTCCAACAGGCTCCTGACTGCAAGTTTAGCAGGGTGTCGTTCAAAATGTCAAGGGTTGGTCCTCTCCGATAGGGTGGCTCTTTGGTTGGACCAGGCACCGGTTGGGCATTCACTCAATCTCTGCTCTATCTGCTCTATATTTATCCCTGCACATCTTGTAAGCAGGGAAATTTTTGGGATGAAGATTTTGTGAGTAGGTTGGTATTTCTGACCCTTTACTAGAAGACTGGTCTAGTTAGAGGGTGTCCTCTTCAGTCTCTAAGCCAGAAAGACAAGGATAGAGTATGTCTCTTATATGCAGAATTTGAAGGGAAAGAGAAAGAAGTATATATGTAGACTATAAAAGAGTGAGTATAAGGGTAAGATTTGGGATGGGGAGGGAGGGGGACTGATGGGGAGAATATGTACAAAGTATATTCATGAATCAAAATAGCACACGTTGCTAAACACCACCTGATGGTCACCTCTGTCCCATCATTCAAGCAGCTAAGACAGGAGGATCAAAAGTTCTAGGCCATCCTGCACCCTATAATTTTTTTTTGTCTCAAAGCCAAAATCAAAACCAAGAAAAAGTTATCACAATGAAACTCATTATTTTGTACACATAGTACATGTCAATAAGAATCTAGGTGTTAAATTCTTCCACTCCAAAATTATTTTCTCTCACTTGAAACACAAAAGGCAACCATCTTTGATGACTACATTGAAAGGGCGGATTTTCCAGTGTTGAGCGTGGATGGTACACAGAAGAATGACAGAGATAACGCCCAAATGTCTGGTCATGTGGGAAAGTGAGAAAAGTATGAGAGAAAAATGCACAAAGCACAGGATAGGAAATTGCTGTGTAATAGCTTGCACTACAAGTATGAGCGTTGCTGAAAGCTTCTGTGTGATGTTCTCTGGGGAGGGGGTATGGCATCATTAAAGATTCAGGGCCATGGAGGGACCCAGTTGGAGGAGGACCTGAAGAGAGAAGGAATTGAGTGACCGAAAGAAAAGGAAAAAAGGAAGGGATAAGACCTGCTAGCCTGAAAGTAGAGTCAGTGCCAGGTACTGTTGCTGGGATACTCAATCTTGATCCAGGGCTGACAGAACCACAGTCCCAGCGGCTGGCCTGAGGAAGAGTGGAACTTAAACACCTGACATCTTTCGTGCATTTGGCTATGGAGATGTTGGTAAAGGGTGAAGTCATTAGGCAGAGCCTTGATTCTGAGGCTGGGGACTCCCACTTACTGTCCTGGGAAGTAGACCCCCTCCTCTGCTTTGCTTCCATCTGACTTTGAAGTGGCAGACTCTGATGTGAAGTGCATATGGGGCAGGCTCTCCATATTACAGCATACCGATGTGTACATTCCAAATTCTGTCTAGAAGGGCTAGCCCTGGACCATGAACCACCGCTGTGGCCTCTGGAGTGCTTTCTAGGATTATCACTGTACTGATGATGCTCTCCTAGAAGCACCCCACCCCCGACCTTCACCTCCTATGATTCCTGTTACGAGCAAATGTACCTTGATCTGTGACTGCACAGCTCATCTCTATGGGCATTTTATGACTTAGGTGCCACTGTGTAGCATATGGACACCTGGTGCTTTCATTTAAGTGAAGGTGATGTTTGTAAATATGATGATGCTAAAAGGAGAATGGGCCCAGCTTAGATAACAGATACCATATATATATAAATATATATATATATTTGTCTATCTATATATATATATCCTATATATTTCACTTAAGAGTCAAACTATTAAAATATTAAATATTAAAATTTCATATTCATGTCATATGTATGTATGTATTTATGTATAGTTCATATGTATGTTCCAAATTCTGCTGCTTGAGGTCCTGTGTTTTATGATCAAGATATACTGTGAGAATTTACTGCTTTTAGTCCTACTCTCAATTCTGCATTGAAACTATTTTCCTAATTCCAGTTTCTATTATTCCTATACAAGAAATATCCTGATACAGCCATGCCTGTGTTGATCTTAGATCCATACCTCATAGAAGAATCAGGTAGCTTGTATACATCCAGCTGGGAACATCTCTTCAAGAGCTAAGCACTGAATGTGGCCAGCTGTTGTGTTAGGTTGGTTGTATTTAAATGCATTTTAATCAAGATTGAACCATATACTCCTCTCATTAAGTCTAGGCATAAAGCAATGGAGAGGTTGGATCTGCTTTGGAAAATGATTCATTTCCGGGAGAAGAAAGACAGATGCTGTGTGTAAAGAATGATAGATTGCTATATATCATTCCTTGGGCATTGTGGGAATTTAATGGTTTTCCACTTACAGTGTTTACACTTGAGCCTGGCTTATTGAATTCTCAATTTTATGCTGCCTTGCCATTACTCTGAACATGAACTTAACTTCTTCATGAGAGAAGTCGCTCTCTGTACAACTTCCTTTTCTCTTCCCTGTACTTTGATGTCTTACACAACCTACCTTGGGAGCCACTTTATCACAGGACAGCTAGATACAATCTCCTTGGCTTTCCACATTCATCTACCCACACCACATGGGCTGCACAGACAGTATAACAACCACCTCTAAGTTATAGTAGGACCCTACAGGACCTGTGACAGCTTGATTTTGTTGTTACTGTTGTTTCAAGTCAGGGCTTCTCTGTGTAGCCTTGGCTGTCCTGGGCTCACTTTGTAGACCAGGCTGCCCTCTAACTCACAGAAAACTGCCTGCCTCTGTCTTCCTAAGTGCTGGGGACTGGCGGCATGTAACAGTCTGATTTAAGTTCACCATTTAGAGCTCTCTAGAAACCCTAGAAATGCCTCAGTCTCATTGTTATCCAGCCTCCCTGCTCACTAGTTGATCATACATGTCCTAGAAGAATCCCCTCCTCTCCTTGGCCCAGAAAACCATACTCCCTGGGACTTGAAAGTAATTGAACAAACCTGTTACTTGATGCATGGTTGAATTGTGTCTTCTGACACATCTGAAAATAATCTTTCCTGGTTAAGAGTCTTCTGAAGGCTAGCCTAGTAGCAATGAATGGAACAGATGTAAGAGAGTAGCCAGCCTATTAGTGTGGACACACTTCATGGGAGAGATACTTAGTCACAGATCAGACACTCAGGCACTAGACTTATGGGAGGATTAAGAAATATCTCATGAGGGGCTAGAGAGGTGGATCAGTGATTAACAGCATGCATTACACTTCCAGAATCCATGTTTGGTTCCCAGCACCCATCCAGCTTCAGGGGATCTGATGCCATTTTCTGGCCTCCACAGGCACTTGAACCCATGTGTATATACCCACCTGTCCTCCCTCCATCTTAAAAATAAAAGAAATATTCTATAGAAGATACAGTGCAGAAAAAAATTCTACTGGGTGCCTCCTGGGTCAGGACAGGAGAAGATACCCAGCCATTCTCATGAAAGCAACCCCAAGACCAAGTCAGAGAACAAAATATAAAACCCTGCAATTAATTCTTTGAATCTTGAAATAAAATGTTGATACAGGACTTGGAAATCCTAAATCACTTCTATCTGGAGAACCTCAGCTCTCTTCTAACTAAGGATGGCATTTAATTTGGCTGACTTAAAAAGTGCCAAATCATGTTGCATTTTTTCAAGATACACCAATATTTACTCATTCCTGGAAAGAAATGTCTGGAGAGGGGTGCAGTAGCACCTTGTACAGACATATGCATATACCAGGGCCTGAGTAAGTCCAAAAGATTTAAAATACAGTAGTAAGAGGGGACACATAGGTAAGCCTTGATGGAGAAAATTGTTTCTTAAAGGGGAGTTTGGGACGTACTGCAGTGTGCCATTGGGCATTAGCAAAAAGAATGTATTAGATAACACTCATCCTCAAACATACCAATGGGGAAGAATTTCTTTGCAAAAATCTTTTTTTAATATATATATTTTTATAAAAGTACAGATGCTATGTGTCCCTTACTTGACAAATATTTCAGTTTTGCAGAATGGGCATGCACTTGGCTATATGCTCAGCAGAACTCAATTTGTAAAGTGTTATGTTGCTTGACCAACGTCTCTAGATCTGCACCCTGGGAACTGAAGAGACTGTCAGTCATGTTCATTATTGGCAATCCCCTTTACACAAGCAAGACAACAAGCTAATGGTCATGTTGCCTTCTCCCACTAATACTTGGAACAGACAAGGCCTTAGGGGGATAACAAGATCATGTCACTTCTGATTACTGCTCCTAAATGTTTGCAGAGGATGATGGGATGATTCTCAGAGCCGAGCATTCTAGGTATAAAACAAGTCACTGATGCTACTTAGTTAAGAATGTAGCATCTCATTGGCTTTTCTTTAAGAATATAGTATCTCATTGGCTCTTAGTTAAGAGTGTAGTATCTCACTGACCCTTAGTTAAGAATGTAGTATCTCATTGGCTCTTAATTAAGGATATACTATCTCAGCTGCTCTCTTCTCTAAAGAAGTCACCACACCAGAAGCAAGCAGTGTCCTCAGGACTTGCATCACTTAGTTCAATGGCTCTTTAAATACAAACAGCATGTGTATCTGGTATTGAGACCTCTTTGTCAAAGCTATTGCAGAGGACAGGAGGAAGGATCAGTCATGGCTTGTGATGTGTTGCATGTGTCATCAACAAAAAATAAGAACAGAATGAGTACAGGATAATTTTTATTTTCTTGTGCTAATACATGGGCAAAAATGATGGAGTGAAGTTGAAGCATGGAATTTTTTCCTAATTGAATAAGAAAAGATGTACTCATTAAAACAAACGAACAAATGCTATAACACTTCATCATCAGAAAATGTTTCAGAAGTTGGCAGTGACTTATGAGATAGAATCTGAATATGTATTATATCATTTCAAAAAATAATAAAATATAAAGAATAAATTTGAAAAAAAAAAGTATTACTGGAGTGAGTGGAGGAAGCCAGGCAGGCTGACTGTCTTACAGCCCTGGCAGTGGGTACCACTGTGATGAACAAAAATGTGACAGAGAGAGGGAAAAGAACAGAGTGGTTAAGTGTGTGTAGTGAGAGAGATGGAACTGAAGAAGTGTCAGAGAGTGGCTTGTGCTGCCACCTGAGGCAGTGGTGAGGTCCAGATCCATGCTGCCACCAAAAGCCAGCTCTGGGCCTGAGGTCCTACTGCACACAGAGTCTCTTTGTTGATATCCGTTTTACCACCGCGGTCTGGGCTACTTCTTGAGACTATGGTGATGTCTGTGATGTGGGCTGCCACCAAGGGACTTGTCTGGGTCTTATGTCCTAATGCTTCCAGGTGTCATGTTTGTGGCTATGCTGTCTCCAGAAACCATGTGGAAGCCCATGATCCATGGTCCCATTGACTGTAAAGAGCCAGGAAGCTACTTTTGCAGTGATAAGAATGACTGCAGATACGTAGCTGAAAGGGGGCCATAGAAGACTTCTGTGATAGCACCTACTTCCACGCCAACCCCCACCCAGCTCACTAAAAAGTAGCAGCCCAAATAGGAAATCATCAAAGAGAACTCTTAAAAAGTATGATGAGGTGCTAATGCTAGCACTCCGCAATCAACGGCTTCTGGCAAGGGTTCAGGAAGGGAGGGTTATGACTCCCTATTTAAGGGACAGGTCTTTGTGAGTTTGACCATGCTCTAGTGAGTATATGGCTAACTGTTAGAGTAACTTTTCTTTGCATTGTGTGAAGGTGTGTCTCTGTATTGTCAATTGTTGACTGCTGTACCAACAGAGAGCTAAGTGCTAGCAGGATCTTGGTATTGTAATTTTTATGGCCCATCACTGGCCTTATTATTTGTAAATATTTGTTCTTCCATACTTGCTCAGATACTTGAAGTTCAGACAGCCCTCTATGTCCAGAGACAATCTAAAAGATGTTCTAGTGTTGTCTCGTTGCTGATTGGTTGCAATAAAGAGCTGATGGCCAATATCTGGGACAGGAAGTAGAGGCAGAACTTCCTGGAGAAAGAGGGATTCAGGGAGAAGAAAGCAAATGTGGGAGATTTGGAAGCAGACATGGAAGGAGACAGATAGACAGGAACAGGATCAGAAAGGTAAAGAGCTAGACATGTGCTAGGTCTGGCTAGAATAGCTGGGTTAAGTTTAAACGGCACCTGCGAAACTGCCCCAGAGAAATGCCTAAGCTTTAAATTATATTAAAAGTCTCCATGTCATTATTTATACTGTTGGCGGGTCTGAGAAAAGCACCCAGTATAAATAACAATAATTGGATATTTTTTCTTTTCTTTTATATTTGAATTTAATTTATTTTTTTTTCACTTATGGGAGGTCAAAGAGTAGGGGGAGTGGACATGGAAAGACTGGCAAATGAGTGTGATTGTGGTGAATGATGTGAAATTCCCGAAGAACAAATTAAAATATTATGTTGAAAAATATCACTGGAAAGAAAGAAAGCATGTGCCTTTTATTATTTTTGCCTAATTAGGCTCCAACTACACAAAGTCAGTTCAGTGGGAAGAAAAGGGGTCAGGCAAATTCTGATAATTTTCACTCTAAATTCACTTCAGAAGAGGCCTTAGAAAGTCCTCTTCCATCTTGGTAGAATAGAAGCAACTTGGAGGAAAAAAAGCAACATGGGCATAGTTGAGAACCAGCGTTGGCTGAATCTGATGGAGCCCAGGAATGAAAGCCCAAGGTCAAAGGTCTTCCCACTGCACAGGGAATATCTCCTTTAGGTCAAATAAATGACCAGAGATAACTAATAAAATTTTAGGAGAACGTAACTGGGGATCTCACAGATCTGGTTCACGTAGGCATGAAGCCAAGGTGGAAGAATACCAAATGCCCACCCTTCATAGTTCAGATGAAGTACAAAGAAAATTTTAGAGAACTGACCCACAGAGAACTGGAAAAAAGTAAAACAAATGTTCAGAGTAGCAGTATTAGATACACATGATATTACATGATTTATGTGGCATAGTATGGAAACTGTGAAAAGCATCTAAAATAAATAAATGCATATGCTTATTTATATATGTGTATATACGTATATATAGAAAAGAAGAAAACAAGGAAAAGAAAATTTTAAAATGGTGCTAGAATGAATTAGTACAAACTGAATTTGGCTGAGAATATGGGCATCCTGAGAAATCAATACAATAAGATGACACAGGAAATGGAAGAGGTCGGAATGATCCTGTCTCTCTAATAACACCACACATAATGGAAAAACTAATGGGAATCACCATGAGTCGACTGGCCCTGACTCACTCAAATTACTGCTATGAAAGGGAAAGTTGAAATTCTCACACAAAATAAAGAGAAATAGGATGAAAAGCAGAGAGGAATTTTTGAGTATAGATAAAGAGGAAAATGATACGGAAGAATGTTAGGCAAAATCAAACTTTGTGGGTTTTTTCTTTTTCTTTTTGTTTTGTTTTGTTTCAAAACAGAGTTTCTCAGTGTAGCCTTTGCTGTCCTGGACTTGCTTTTTGCAGACCAGGCTGGTCTGGAACTCACAGTGTCCCGACTGCCCCTGCCTCCCTGAGAACTGGGATTAAAGGCATGTGACACCATGCCCAGATCAAACTTTGCATTTTTGAAGTAGATATTCTAAGAAGAAAGGAGAAAAGGTCTCCAAGGATCAACAGCAAACCCATTGTGAAATGAAAGAATCCACTTTAAGATTGAAACTGAAGAAAAATCTATTTAGAAATCTCTCAGAAATTAACAATGCATCAACACTAAAGTGAATCTGAGGTGGTCTTTAAACTAATAGAGGTAGTTTCTGGCAAGGTTTCTATGATTCTAGGCAACTTAGAATATCATGTTTAGCCTCTGGCTTTTGACTGAATGTTGACAGAAAAAGAAGTTTTACTCTTTTAATCTATTTCTATATTTCTATAAATGATAGAGATGTTGACCATCACATTAATCTCAGTGGGTGGAGTGCTGTCAGCCATAGTAGCTGCCCATAATTATTTGTAATGAGGCTATATAATGTTAGAAAATTAGTCATTATTCTAAAAAACGTCCACAGAATGTGAAACAATTTTACTAAATGACTTATATCTTTATATGTAAACTAATATCCACTATTTATCCAAGTCATTCTCCTAGTTAATAATAGATCTTACTTTCTCAAATTTTCAAATTACTTAACCAATCAAACAAGTTGATATTACTAAGCTTACTTTATAGAAGAATGTATAAATTTACATTGCTATAACAAAATACCATATGCTGGGTACTTGATATACAGAAGGAGTTTATTCAGCTTACAACTCTGCATCTGACCCAATGGTGGAGCATGTGTGGAAGATGCTACTTCACAGGACATAAAGAAGAGGCCAGAGAGAAGCCAGAGTCACTCTTTAAAAAGATCTGGTTTTATGGAACTGAATTCGCTTACCTGAAATAAGTAAAGCTCCTGAAATTGTCGTGAATCCACTCAAGAGGGCGGAGCCCAATGACCTCCCTTCAGCCCTGCCTTTTCAAGGTTCTACAGTCTCAACACAGCTGAACTGGGTGTCAGGGATGACGTCCTCTGCAGTTGCAGGTCCTCCCCCACCATTTAAAAAACAAAAAACAAGTAATCTTGGCTCCTAGGGAGGCAGAGGCAGGCAGAGCTCTGTGAGTTCGAGGCCAGACTGATCTACAAAGTGAGTCCAGGAAAAGCCAAGGTTACACAGAGAAGCCCTGTCACGAAAAACAAAACAACAACCAAAACCAAAACCAAACAAAAACTAAAAACAAAAAACGAAACAACAACAATAAAACAAAATGAAAACCAAGTAAAATCAAGTTCTCAGAACTCAGCCATATTTTATTGAAGGGAGAGAGAGAGACTCATAGAGAGGGACTCCTACTGAGACATGTCTCCCTAGGTGGTATGGTATGACAGACTGATCAAAGGGTGAAGAATTTTGTTTTTATTTTTATGGTTAGGGAAAAGACGTGTTCCCTTTCTCCTTTTAGAATTGGCTCATGTGGGCTGGCTACCGCAGGAGAGTGGATAAACTCAGACAATGGCGGGGAAGCTGATTGGTTCCCAACATCTTGAGCGGGAAATTTGAAAAAAAATCCCATCCCGCAACAGTTCTCTCAAGGAGGTGGGCGAAGTGAGGCTACTGAGTCTTTGTCTTGGAGGTGGCAAACCAGGAAGGCCACCATCTTAAATATTCTAGCGAAAAGTACACCCATCTACTTAGAGCCTTTTTCCTCTCTGTGTGCATGTGTGGCTTGGCCGGATGCTCAGGAAGCTTGTGATTCATGGTACTCAGTCTGCCTCGCACCACATATCGAGACATTTAGTGAATGGGAAAGGGTTGTCAGTAGAGAGTTGGCTGAGCAGTCCCCAGTACGTGCTTAGAGCAGGCATCACAGACAATGGGATTTAGAAGTAATCTCATATGTTTTCTGTAGCTAAATTTTTAAAAAAGTAACACTAAAAAGTACAATTTTAAAAAAGGGTGTTTTTTGTTTCCTTTCAATTTCATATTGTTTTGTATTCTAATGGAGACTACTTTGGGCAGAACGTTAGTGCAAGATATCGTACAAAGATGACACCTCTCCCTCTTTTCAAAATAGAAAATAATGGAAAAAAATTTTTTTTTCTGCTGCTAGACTCATTGTCATTGATCCTGTTAGATCAGGATTCATCAAGGTGATGTGGAAATAAGAGAAGACTGACCTCATTGGAACAAAGCTGTCCTTTAATCGGAACAAAAGACAGCAGCAATCTCTCCATACACTATGGGGCCCGGGGCAGGCGGGGGGTGGGGGAGTGGGGGGGTGGGAGTTTATAGGGCAGACAGGAAACTTTGGGTTGGAGGAGTCAGCCCATCTGCAGGTCTGGTGCCCTGCAGCCTCAGCGTAGTTGTTGTCTAACACCCTGAAGCACCTTTCCTGTTTGGAGTTTCTCAGCCTCCCTGAGGCCTTTAGATCACTAACCCTTCAGATCTCCTTCCTCCTCCACCTGCTTTTAACTGTGAAGGGGTACACCAGGGCTGTCTCCCTCTTATGCATGCATAGATTGTTTGAGTTTTTAATGTGATACACGGGACAGCAAGGATACATTCACAAGTCTTGGGGGGGAGATAACAGCCTCTTTTACTTCCAAATGATATTCCACAGTAGCTGAATCACCGGACAGGAAGAAGGGCAAATGGAATTTACTAACACATCAGCACAGGAAGAGGGAGGAAAAACACAGGAACAGGAAGACAGCTTTCAGAAGACGTATTATGATAGGGGGCTTATTAAATAAACCTGAGTTCAAACATATCTCATCCTGGAAAATTAAGTTACAGCATGCAACCATGATGTGCTTGCTATTTCCAAACCAGTTCCTGCCTCGCTCTCTGAAGCTTTCCAGATGATGTCAGTTAGGCATTTCCACTGCTGCAAAAGCCCCAGCCCCATGTTTCCGGTGTACTGTTCAAGACCTTTATTGTTTAACAAATATTTGTTATGTTCTTACCATGTATGGGGTACTAAATTAAGTTTGAAATTATTAATGCGTTCCATCAGTGGTTTAGCCAATTAGAATTTGGATATCCAGGTATTTCTGAGATTAATTAATCAGGGCTTTGGGAGAAACAGAAAGCCAGGCTGGATTAACATCAGGGGTGATCACCTGCAGGGCTAGGCTATGTATTCTCTTTCTTCCTTCTTGCCCTTCTTGGCTCTCATACTTATTATTTTTTCTTATTATCTCCTTTCTTTCCTATCTGCATGTTGACATTTTCTTTTAAAGCTGTAGTGCCCTGAAGTACATAACTCCAGCCACAAGGAATTCCTGGCTTCTAGACTTACAGATAATGCTTCAGGAGAGCCAGGCAGCTTCAGCTAATCAGAAGTCTCATGCTTGGCCTTAGGATGTGCAGGATGTTGTCTTGGAGGTTGGTTACTATGGCTAGTCTATAGTCCTAAGCTACCCAGGTAGGGTCTGCTGCAGGACCCAGTAAGAGGTAGAAAAGGATACAATGCTGTGGGCATTGTATCCTGGGCATTGTATGCTGGCCAGAGGGAGGTGATCAAAGAGTAGGCAACCTGGGCCCAGGGAGGCCTGCAGAGACCGATACTCCAACTAAAGATCATGCATGGGGAAGACCTAGACCCCCTGTTCAAAGGAAGCCCATTGGCTGCTCAGTTTCAAATGGGCTCCCTAGTAAGGGGTACAGGGGCTGTCTTTGACATGAACTCAGTGGCAGGCTCTCTGATTACCTCCCCCTGGGGGAAGCAGCCTTGCCAGGCCACAGAGGAAGATGATGCAGCCAGCTTTGATGAGACCTGATAAGCTAGGGTCAGATAGAAGGGGAGGAAGTCCTCCCCTATCAGGGAACAAGGAAAAAGACATAGAGGGAGAAGAGGGAAGGTGGGTGGGACTGGAATAGACAAGGGAGGGGGCTGCATCGGAAATACAAAGTGAATAAATTGTGATAAGTAAGTATATAAATAAAATAAACAAAGAGCAGGCAACCAAGTTCATGCCAGTGACTGACCCTGCTCCCCTTACTAGGGAACCACCATGGAGACTGAGCTGCCCATGGACTACATCTAAGCAGGCAGTCTAGGATACATGGTCCTTGTTTGTTTGTTTGTTTGTTTGTTTGTTTTTAGACAGGGTTTCTCTGTGCAGCCTTGGCTGTCCTGGGCTCGCTTTGTAGACCAGGCTGGCCGCAAATTCACAGAGATCTGCCAGCTTCTGCCTCTCTGAGTACTGGGATCACAGGAGTGCACCACCATGCCTGGCCCCACAAGTAAATTTTCAATTAAAAGAAGGTAAAGCACATTATCAGAGAAAAAAATTCTGAGGATGAAGAGATAAAGTAGTCAAAAATAATGCTTCAGCAGGTTACACGGCTTCCACCGTTCATCAGGATGTGGCTGCAATGTTGTTTTCTGGTGCATGTTTTCCTGTCACCAAAGACTGCTTTCACTTGCTTGTCTTCATCCTGTTGCCACAATAGCAATTAATTCTTTACCTGATTAACAAACCTCTCTTATTCTGGTGATGTTGTACCCTTCATGAAGGCAGAGTCTAGAGTCTAACATGCCAGATATACAATGAGGACTCAGCAGATGCTGATGAATAGAAAGAGTTAAAGAGACGCAGACACAGGAAACATACCATGCTTCTCATTTATGGAAAGTCCCTTTCTCTGTGATGGTGAGCTTGTGATGGCCTCCTGGTTGATAATGGTATTTGACAAAGCTGCTGAACTAGAAAGCTGACAAGCTACAGCCATGTTTATGTCCAAGCAAATTCTAAGGGAGAATTTGTGGACTTGATTCTGATTAATTTAACACAAACAGCAAGAGAGCAAGAAGGCCCAAAAGCCTGTTTCTTGTTAGATATCTCCTTAGTGAATTCTGGTATTCTGGTGTTCTGGTTTGATTGTGAAACCTATATACTCATCACTTATTTATCTGTTTTGTGTGTGTGCATTTGTGAGTGAGTGTGAGAGAGAGAACAAGCACATGTCGTACATGCATATGGTATATACATGTGTGAAGGTACACATGAATGTGGAGGTCAGAAGAAGTCAGGTGCTCTGCCCTGTCACTTACTGCCTTACACCTTTGAGACAAATCTCCCCCTGAACCTAAAGTGAGGCTTGTGGCTGGTAAGGCCCTGTGATCTTCATGGCTTTACTCACAATGAACATGCAGCCATCATACCTGGGTGCTGGCCGTTCGAACTCTGGTTCTCAGACCTGCACTTTCATCCATTGATCCATTTCCCCAGCCCCCACACTCATGTGTTTGAACACTTGGTTCCTAGTTGGTAGTGCTTCTTGAGAGGACTGTGAAACCTTTAAGTGAAGGAGGGAGGCCAGAGAGGGTGACCCTTGATTTTCCAGCCCCATTTCCTGTTCACTATCTGCTTCCTGATTCTGGATGCAATATGGCCAGCACCCTCCCACTCCAGTCCCCCTACATGCTGCCACAATGTTTTATTCATTGTAGTTTTGTCTCACACCTCATATTTAAGTTCTGTTGACCCATGCTGCCATCCACCCAAGGAAGTCCGATGGAAGGGAGGATAGTAAACGATAATGGGGTAGTGTGTGCTCCACAGGTGGGAAAGTCTGAACCATGAAGATCGCCGAAAACATAGCTGTACTAATGTGCAAGTGAGTGAGTGTGGAGCGTGTTCTACATGTCAAGCGTGCATTGACATCTTGTTTGTTTTTGCTTTGCAAGACAGGGTTTCTCTGTATAACCCTGGCTGTCCTGGAACTCACGTTGTAGACCACGCTGGTCTTGAACTCAGAGGTCTGCCTGCCTCTGGCTCCCAAGTGCTGGGATTAAAGGTGTGCACCACCACATCCGGCTGTGCATTGACATTTGTGGAGCATGTTTAACAACTCAAACGTGTTGACATTTGTAGACTGTGTCCTTCCTGTCAAGCATGTGTTAGGGCTGGCAGAAATTATTTCTTCAGTTCATTGTTATATCAGTATTTCTGAATGTCTATTATGAACAAGCTAGTTCATTGCTCCACAGCCCGGAGACATTGCAGTGAACCACAGTTGGTTGGACAAGAGAATTGCAATGATAACAGCGGTGGAAGGGGTCTGGTTTCCTCCTAGATTTGACCTGTTGAGCCTTCCTACTTTATTTCTTCGGAAGAATCAGACTCCAGCTCTGTTTTGAAAGCAGAAATGAACAGCATCCTAATTTTTCAGATAGTTCACTGGAGCCTGAGTACAAGTCAGATTGTTAAGCTCAAGTATTAGAAATCACCTTGGTGAATCACTGTGTACATTTGAAAGGAGACAAGTGAATTTGAGCTAGGAAATGCCCATCTGGTTTCATTGGCCAACTAAGAACCCTGCAAAAAACGGTAACAACTCCAGAGTACAACCATTGCACCCAGCTGTGTGGTCTGTCCAGGTGGCTTTGCTAGAGATGCATATGACTGAACCGATTCAACCCCCTTAAACAGACACTACCGCAAAGGGACCAGTGCAAATCTCTAGGATAGTTTCCAAGTAGGCAGCTACCAGATGTGTTAACTCATGGAAAGCACTCCCGCTGACAATCCAGGAAGGTAATAGGTTGCTTTTCAAAAATCCTGGAAGCAATTCAGCAGAGATACTGTTATCACCGAAAAGAGATTTATTTTGATCTGTGAACCCATGGGGGTGCTCCGATTTGCAGTTCCTTGCAATGGTAAGGCAAAGAGCACGGTGCTCGGAATTATCACAGGAAGGCTCACTCCTGAGCCTTGGAAAATGATGTCTCTGGGAAACAGGTTACTCTGCAGGAAAATAAACTAAGCAAAGAGGTATCATGTGATTGGTCTAAAGAAACCCATTGCAGTAGCCATGGCTTTTACATTTCTTCTCCTGAGATCTCTGCTTTTTCCTGCTTTGCTTTGCATCTTGAATACTGCAACCTGGGTATTTGTGTTGTTATTTTTCCTGTAAAGGAGCTAACTCTGACTGCTTCTCATATGAAACAGTTTATTTTTGTAGAGGGAAACGTATCAACGTCTGGGAAAATTCAAAGTGTTGAATCAGAGAAGTGCTTCACTTTTAATTTCCTCTATTACTTATGCACAGAAGCTGTGATCTTCCAGGGTGAGCTTCATTCCGTGGTCTTCTTCCTGGTTAGTTTTGCTCTTAGTTCTCTCTCTCTCTCTCTCTCTCTCTCTCTCTCTCTCTCTCTCTTTCTCTCTCTCTCTCTCGTCACACACAGTGACAGTCAGGATGGCACGCAGAAAATTATTTTGCAATCCTGCTGTGAAAGCTCATCCCTTTAGGAAAAAAAATAGACATTGATGCATTACTATTAAGATATTCTGAAAAAGCTTGGGAAATATGTAGATAAATCATCCAGGAATTCATGAGGCTTTAATTGTTTTCAAATACCAGGTACAATCAATAAATAGTTGATGAAAAATTAAAAGGTATCTTACCAGAGGCAAATTACCACAGGATTGGAATCTTACTGTGTGGCTTAGACTATCATAAAAGCATCAGTGAGCAGTTTGCTTCTTTATAAGGAATAACACTGAACTTTCTCTCCCAATCTCTCTCTCTCTCCCTCTGTGTGTGTGTTCACTTGTGAATAGAAAATTATAAAAGTAATTCATGGAAGATTACTTAAGTATCATGTTCTATCCATTGAGAAACCTAATACGTCTTAATGAAAAATTCAAATGAAATTTATCAATGCTTTCTCATGAAAGTATAGGCGAGATTATAACCCTCAATTTCTAAATCTACAGGTTATCATTAAACTTTTTTAATTAGCCTATGGCCTGTGCAGGTTTGTATAGGTGCTTAAATCTACATTTCATTGCAAGTGTGCAGTTGCCTTTACAGTCCTGAAGTTCTATAAGTTATTTACCTGTTCTATAGCTACTATTTTGGTAGGGTTCCACTTCTGAAGGCTATTTCTAAAGTCATTCTTTATAGCTGACCTTGGAGTAAATTTACAGACAATCTCCTTCTATATAAGCTGTGCGGGCAGCACTGAATGCTATGACTACCAACAAGAGCCACAAATCACTCAAGCTTACTAAAATACAGAAAATAAACCCGGGCAATAAAACTGAGGAAGAAAATTATGTTTTTAATATTCTTTCCATGGAAATAATTTCTAAACTGTTACAGTAGTTTCAGGGAATTTAAAAAAATGCATTATCCTGGGCAGTCATATCCCCAAACCTTGTTACTAGGGAGTTTTAACTTGACAGAGTGATTCCAGTGCATTTGTCTTAGTTTGTTTTCTGTTGCTGTCATAAACACCACAACCAAGAGACACTTAAGGAAGAAAGAGTTTATTTCAGTTTATTTGAGGTGGTAGTCAGTCATGGAGGGAATCCAGGGGTGGCGCTGCCCACAGTGAGCTGGGTCATTCCACATTAAACATAAACCAAGAAAATGCCTCACAGGCCAGTCTTATGGAAGCAATTCCTCAGCTGAGGTTTCCTCTTCCCGGTGACTCCAATTTGTGTCAGGCTGACAAAAGCTTGGCATCACAGCATTCCTCCAAGAGACCACTATTTTGTAGAGTAACTAGAAAGTGGGCAAGTGCTTATCAGCCACTTCCAGGAGTGTTCATCATTAGCTCGGAAAACCTGAAGAATGAGGCTCAAGTAGTGTCCTTAAGACTTAACTGACCTGCCCTGTCTCCTTATGGGAATAATGAGCATAAATTCTCTAGAGTCAACTTAGGTGTTTCCCAAAGGAATAGCATGGAGATGAGCATGGACTTTGAAAAAGTTCAGGATATTGGTTCAGGAAATACCAAAAAGGCGCACAGAACATGCCTCCCTTTCTCTCCACATGGTGCCTTCCTCCTGTTAAGTTTTGAGATCACAAAGAGCTGAAACCCTTGTCTTCTCTGAGGTCCGCCACAGCCCTCCTGCGTGCGATAGCTCCTCTTCTCGCCGTTTTATTGCTGCACTTATTGGACACGGAATCTTCCCTGCTTTCAGCTTTTTAAGTATCGGTCTCCCCTCACTACCCATTGCACCCTCCCAGCTACAGTTAGATCAAGGAAAGAAAAATGCATCTAAATGTCTCACCTGTAGATGGCCCAAACCTGAGGACTGGCATGGCCATGCCAAAAGGACCCATGGATTTCTGCATTATTGTGTATATTGTTGATCGGTGGTTGGTACTCATGTGACCGTGAGTGGAAAAGCCTTACCCAAACTCTGTGAAACCTTACCTTACTCTGGACAGAATGAATCTGTTCGATTCCTACGATCCTTATGTTACCAGAACTTGGCTCTGGTTGACTCAGTAGGAAAACAAATGGCTATCCAAGCATAAGCTTATTGATTTTACAAAATAAACACACAACTTAAACTATTTTAAGCATGCTATATTTTAAGAAAAGAGTCCTTATATAAGCTAATATCTCAAAAATATAATTTATATAAGAATCTAAGCTCCCATGATTATAATCAGTATTTAGACAAATAGACTGGTTTAAAATACTTTTTTAAAAAAATTTTGAACATCAATAATAGCATTATTCCTTCCTCTCAATTGTTAATTATGGAGTGTGAAGTAAGAATGCAAAAATATCGATGCTTATTTTCTCATGAGACGAGTAGTTAAGCTTGTTAAATTGAATTCCTGGCCAAATAAGCTGACTTTACTCCCACCTGCTGTTTAAGATCATGAGGAATGCAATTTGTGTTCATCTCAATTAAACTATAATTCCAACAAACAGTTTCACAACACCAGTCGTGTTTTATAGTGAGCCATTTTAAACACAATTTTCAAAACCATTAGGCAATTTGGGTACTTGTGCTAATGTTTCGTTGTTTTTTGAAGTTGGGCAGAGGATTAAGACAGTATCAGCAGACATAGACTAAAAGCCAACTGGCCCTAAAAGAACAGGATACCACAGGGGGACAGGGTTTTCACAAGTGCCTTTGAATGAGTGTCTAGACATAGACGGTTAGGACACAACACACTCCTTAATAATCTAAGAGGGTTTAGATCACACAGGCATGTTTGCTCATATAACTATGTTCATTGTTCCTCATGGAATGAAATTAAAATAAGCTACAGGAAAAATTTATTAGATGAGGAAATGAACATAGCCTTTAGTCAGCTGCCTCCCAAAGAAACCACAGCGTTCAGTTAGAAAGTCAAGTAAGATGTGGCATTTGAACAAAGGCCTCTGAACTCTTCTGAGACAGAGCTAGGGCAGAACTTCAAGGGAAACTGATAGCTGTGAATGGCGCCATTACAGGAGACAAGATTTCACGTGTTTCAGTGTCAGCTTTTCACACATTAGAATCACCTGAGTAGGGAGTGATGCGGGACAGTTCACCCCAATTGTTTGAAAAACCCACCAAAGTGACAAACCTACACCCACTTAGAAAAAAAGAGAAAGAAGTCAAATGACTGAAACTAGTATTGTAAAAACTGACTAAAATCCCTAAAGGCACCACTTTGCGTAACTTAAATCAGGATTATAAGGAAATAGAGTTTTGGCTTTGCCAAAAATAAAAATTAGATAGTTTATTAGATAATAAATTATCTAATTAGATAATAATTAGATAACAAATTAGATAATTTATCCTAGAAGAAGCAGACAACTTCTAGAAAGAATTCCTGGAAAGGTAAGAAATTGTTAAATTCCTAAAAAGAGGAAAGAATAGATCACCAGAAGTCTCCTGTTTCTGAGGACCCAGGAAAAAGCTGCTTCAGTGCTTTGCTGTCTTGGCATTTGTGTTAAATATATTCTACCTACTTCTATTATGATTTATTAATACTTTTATTATAATTTAAATTTTGTTTTCTTTTATATGTCCATTCAATTTTTACACATTTTAAGATTACTGGACAATCTCGTTTTTATCTTTTCCTTATTTCTTCTTCCCCTACCTTGTTTTTCCCAAACTTGTTTTCTTCTCTAGTATGCTTTTAGTACTAAATTAATTTTATTTTATTGGATTGGGGAGTATCGTGGGTGGAAGTTATTCTGTTTTATTTTTCTAAAGATTCATTTTTTAGCCCCACCCATTCATATGTTTCCCTGATTTTGTTTTCAAAGCTTTTTATTATTGGGAATAATGTTGGTTTTGTTTCTTCCTTTCCTACATGTGTCTTAGGTATACTGTTCCTCTCTTCATTTTCTTTCTACAGCATTCTTCCATACTTTTCATTTCATGTGTTTGGCATTGCTTCTCTTCTCCTTGGCATCTTCTCCTTTTGAAGACTTTTTCTTTCATCTTTTTACTTTATTATTTTCACATTTACTCTAAGTAAACTTGAACTTAATAGCTCATTCTACACTTTTTTTTTGGCTTACAGTTATTATTGGCAGGCATGAGTCTATTTTATATGTATTTTGAGATAACCATTGGTTTGATATTATTGTTGTTATAACAGTTTGTTTTCCCTTGATCAGTGGTAATTGAGATTAAGCCTTCCTGATAAGGTTGCTTATTAAGAAGCTTCCCAAATAAAACTTGAAAAACTATCCAAAACCACAAATGTGCCAATCCATTCACAGAAGCACATGGAATATGAAAAAGAAAGAGGGTCTTTTGGTCCCTCAAAAGACCATTCCTCTGCAAGTCCTAAATTCAAAGATGCTAAAATGGTTAAAATACCAGATGATTTCAAAAGTTAACCTGTAAAAGTTATAAATTACCTCAAAGAGGATACAAGTAAATATTTAAATTTAGTACAGTCTTTGAAGAGAAAAGTTAGAAAATGGATGATAAAATTAGCAATATGAATGAAAAAAATCATCAACATGAAATAAATATTGTATTTATGTATTTAGGAACATACATTTGTATATGTTTATATATAATAATATCTACAGAAAAAGAGGCCATAGATTTCTTTTAGGGGGGGTGCATGTATAGGGTTGGAGGGAGGAAAAAGAATGGGAAAATTATGTAATTATACTGTAATTTCAAAAATTATTACAAAAAAACAAATTGGAGTTTTGGAAGTAGAAAATTCAGTGAGCTAAGTTAAAAGGAAGAAAAAAAAAACTGTGAAAAGCATGAGCAGCGGACTTGAATAAACAGAAGGAAAAGGATCAAAGGCAGAAGACATCATCAAGGAAATAATACAACCAAACTTCAATAGGGAACAAAACGAGTCTGATCCAAAACCCCAGAACTGTAGGATATATTTAAAAAGCCAAACTAAGAATTCACAGGACAAAAACAGGAGCTGAGATTTGTAGGCTTAGATTTTCAACACCTTACTTTATTTAGGGTTTTTAAATGCCTCTACCTCTCTTCTAACTTCGGAGAGAAGGCAGGTTCGTAGGGACAAGGAATGTAGACCTCTTTAGCTACTTCCTGTTGATTAGGGTCGTTGGGTTTTTTGAGACAATACCAATCTCAGTCTTTGGACTCCAGAGATCCATTCAAACAGCAAACTGTAGCAGCCAACTTGTAGCATTCTCTGGAGCCTTTCTCTATTGGAGAATCTCAAAGCAAAGTGATATGAAACAATACAAAGTGTTCTCTCTCTCTCTCTCTCTCTCTCTCTCTCTCTCTCTCTCTCTCTCTCTCTCTCTCTCTCTCTCTGTAGGTTCTTATTTACACCTTCTTAAAATCCACACAACTATGTTTTTCAGCTGGCCACACCCCTCGCCACAAGACAGTTTTGTTGACAAGGATCACATGCCCTCTCACAAAGCTGTTTATCAGCTGACAAAGATCAAACATCGACTCAAGAGTCTGTCTTTAGTGGTGGATAAAGCATTTCCACATCCTACACTTAAGACACAACTGAGTTTTTAAAGAAACCAAAACTTCCACTGCAGAGATTAGCAGGAGCTGCCAGGAAAATTGGATGTCTCTACCTTCAGAAGAATGAAACTAGATTCACACCTCTCACCCTGTAGAAAAATCAACTTAAAAACAATAGACCAAGGCAGGCTTAGAAAGCAGCTTATTGAGCAAGTTGTTTCCCTTATGAGCATGAGGACCTAAGTCAAATCCCCAGAACCCACATAAAGCAAGCCAAGTGTGGTGTGTGACAATGTCAGAATTGGAGAGGAAGATGCAGAAGATATCTAGGGCTTGCCGGTTAATCAGCCTGAGCTACTTGGTGAGCTCCAGGACAGTAAAAGACCTTTTCACAAATAAAAATAGAAATAGTGTCTGAGGAATGATACCTCAGGTTGTCTTCTGGCATCTACATGCACGTCCACACATCCACACAATGTACCTATGAACTAAATGTAAGACCTGAAATTTTAAAACTGCCTAGAGAAAAAAAAAAAGAGAGAAAATACTTTAAAATAAGAAAGGACTTTCTACAAAAGATTCTAACATAGGAACGGATTCAAAAATTGACTGGAGAGATACCATGACATAAAAACAACAAAGGAAATGTGAGTGAAGAAATAGCCTAAAAATGGGGTGGGGGGCTGCCAACTACACATTAGACTGAGGATTAATACATAGACTATATAAAGAACTGCAAAAGTTAAACACCAACACCCCGGCCATCCAATTGCTAAATGGACTACTGACCTGAATAAAGTATTCTTACAAGAAAACAATACAAGTGGCCAAGTATTAGAAGAAGTATTCAATATGCTTCAGTAGCAGGAAATCTTAAGCTTCCTTAAGATTCCATCTCACCTTGATCTAAATGGCTGTCAGCAAGAACACAAATAATAACCAATACTACTGTGGAGAGGATGTGGGGAAAGTGAAGCCTTTATTTTCTACTAGAAGAGATTTTAACTGGTACAGTATAAGGGAAATTTCTATTGAGGTTTCTCAAAAACAAACAAAAAACAAAAAAAGCTGAAAAGGTAACAACCATATGACCCAGCTATACTATTCCTGGGTATATACCAGAAGGCCTCAAAGTCAACATACCATGGGGATACTCATTCATATTTAGCTATTGACAAATGATTCACAACAACTGTGATATTGGACACCCTAGATGTCCACCAGCAGATGAGTAGATAAAGAAAAATGTACTGCATATATACGTGTAATTTTATTCACCTGTAAAGAAAAACAAATCCAGAACTTTGGAGGAGCATTTTCAGCAAACTAAAACAGAGGACTGTATTTTCTCTGACATACAGACTATGTATTCAAATGGATGTCTTTATTTTGTTTTGTTTTTTTTCTTGTAAAGAGACACCATGACCAAGACAACTTATAAAAGAAAGCAGTTAATTTAAGGGACTGAGTCCATGACCATCATAGTGGAGAGAAATGCAGCAGGCAGGCAGGAAGGGTGCTTGAGCTTATATATTATCCAAAAGTTGGAGGCATAGAACATAAGATTGAGAACAGCATGAACTTTTGAAACCTGAAAGACCATTCCCAGTGACAGACCTTCTCTGGCAAGGCCATACCTCCTAATACAAACAGTTCCACCAACTAAGGACCAGGCATTTGAAATCCAGGAGTCTATGGGGCCCATTATCACTCATAAATCGTAAAAAGGACTGGGAGAGAGGAGGACAAGATCTTAAAGGATGAGGATGGAGAAAAAAGAAAAAGAGTAATAGAATAGAAATGGTATGAAAAGGGAAGAGGGACTTGTTTTGATAGCGAACCAGCAAGAGGTGGATAGTTGAAATAGGGAAGGCTCTAGGGGACAGGGCTAAATAAGAGCAAAAGAGATGATGTCTGTGTGTGGAAAAAAAGTGAAGTCTCCTGGGCTGGGAACATGGACAGCACGTCTTGCTTTTAATCTTATAAGAGTGTGATAAGGAACAACAGCATATCCATATATAAATATGAAGAACTCTTATGCTTCAAAGAAAGTCATAAAGTGAAAGGACACTCTGCAGAGGGGGAGAGATATTTTCAAATTGCATATGTCACAAGGAACACATAGACTATATTAAAAAAGACTCTTGCAATAAAAAGAGAATTCAATAAAAAAATATGGACAGATGATCCAAGCAGATATTTTTTCAAAATAGATGATTAAATGATCAGTAAACACAAGAAAGAAATTATAACCTGTCGTCAGAAGATGGAAATGAAAACTTTAAGGCAATACCACACTAAGCATTATAGGAAGACATAATAAAAAATAGTAACAAAGTATTTTCCTCAAAAATTGCTGTGTGATATCTTTAGAAGAGTCTGACTCTATTGCTTGAACTTGGGACAGTTTTCCTTCTACGGAATTGCCTCATCCAACCTTGATATGAATGTTTGTGCCTAGTCTTATTGTAACTTGTTTTTCATCATCATCATCATTATTTGCAATTTATTCACTTTGTATCCCAGTTGTAGCCCCCTCCCTCGTCTCCTCCTGTTCCCATCCTCACTCCCACTTCCTCTCTTACCCCTCTCCCCTTGTCCACTGATAGGGGAAGTCTTCCTCCCCGACTGTCTGACCCTAGCCTATCAGGTCCCATCAGGACTTTCTGGATCCTCTTCCCCTGTGGACTGGCTAGGTCGCCCCACCAGGGAGAAGTGATAAAAGAGCAGGCCACTGAGTTCATGGCAGAGATTCTCTCTTCTCCCTTTACTACGGAACATACATGGAGACTGAGCTGTCTGTGGTAACTTTTTCTTGTATAAAATAATGAAATGAATTTTTTCTTAAATTTTTACTTTTTATATTAATTACAGTTTATTTACTTTGTATCCCAGCTGTAGCCCCCTCCCAATGTTACCCTCCCTCCTTCATCTCCTCCCTGCCCCTCTCTAAGTCCACTTATAGGGGAGGTCCTCCTCCCCTTCCCTAGCTTATCTGGTCTCACCAGGACTGGCTGCAATGTCCTCCTCTGTGGACTAGCTAGGCTGCTCCTCCCACAGGGGGTGGGGAGGTCAAAGAGCTAGCCACAGAGCTAGCCATGCCAGAGACAGGGCTGGAGAGATGGCTCAACCGTTAAAGGCTAGGCTCACAACCATAAATATGGTAACTTTTTAATGCCATGTTTGGTTGACATTCAAGGAAGGCCTGCTTTTTTTTTTTTTTAGAAACAAAGGAGTGGATCTGGGAGAACTAGCAGGAGGGAGAGAAGAGGAAACTGGTCAGGAATATATAAAAGAAGAAAAACAAATAAAAATGCTATGTAATTAAAAAAGTAATCCCTCTCTATATGTATGTATGAATGTATGTATCTACCTATCTATCTAGTGTATGTGTTTCTATGTATATGTGTGCACATGTGTGCATATGCTTGTGTGTGTGTGTGTGCGCGAATGTGTTGGAGGTCAGAGGATGACTTGGAGAAGTCAATCCTTTCCTTCTGCCATGAAGGTTCTGGGGAGTGGGCTTAGTGTTTCAGATTTCACAGCCAGCATCTTTCACCTGCTGATCTATCTCATTGGCTCTACTCTATGAATTCTTATGGACGGCTAGTAAGAATGCAAGATGGCACATCTGCTCTGGAAAATAATTTAGTGTTTAAATGTGACCTTAACGTGTAACCCAGAAAATCTACTGCAAAATTTACACTCAAGCAAATTGAAAATTTTTTCCAGTCTTGTACAAGAATGTACAAAGTAACTCTTTTCATTATAACACACAGTGGTGACCACACAGTATCCATCAATGACTGCATAAAAGGTGACACACTCATACAGTGGAGTGTTACTCAATCATGAGAAAAGGTAGTTCTGATCCATGCTGCAGGTGAGTTACTCTCCAAAACACGGTAAGTGAAAGTATCTAGTCGTCCATTGTGTGGTTTCATTTATAAGGTATGTCCAGAATTGCAAATTGAGAGACATATGATAAAATAGTTGTTTCCTGCATGAGGTTGAGGGAATACAGATTCCACTAATTAGTATGGGTATCTTTTTCAGGAGTGATAAAAAAGGTTTTGAAATTGGTACACAACCTCAGGAATATACTAAGTCACTAAATTTCACATTTTGTAAGGGAGAACAATGCTCTCTGTGCTGTATTTTAATAGAGAAATTATTTCTAAAATACCTAAGAATTCTGCAGTAGAATTAGCCTAAGTGAGTTTATAAAAATATCTCAGTTGCATCCAGTTATTTTACTAAGTTGTATTTGCCAAATCTTTATTTCTGTTTTTTTTTGTGTGTGTGTGTTTGTTTGTTTTTTGGCAAGTTATATCTTTTCTTTCTGGGATTCAGTTTGCCACCACAAGTTGCCTTTGTGATGTGCTATTCCTTATATTCGCCATGTCAATCACCTCCCTTTTGTCAGGTTGGATCCCCTCCTTTGGATCTCAGGCTTACCTTTAAACGTTCTATTGACCTAACAGAAAGTACGATTTAATGCAACATTGTTTCCCCTGAGATCCCCTAAATAGCTTAACGTAGCTGAAGAAAATTCCACCATAATTTTGACTGTCCTTAAACTGTACCCATGACCATTTACTTCAGTGCTATCCAAAAACACTGTTACATGTCTGTCTCTAATTAATTCATTCTGCAGTCTCTAAAAGAAAGATAGAAAGAAAAATAGAAGGAAAGAATGAAGGAAGGAAAGAAGGAAGGAAGGAAGGAAAGAAAGAAAGAAAGAAAGAAAGAAAGAAAGAAAGAAAGAAAGAAAGAAAGAAAAAGAAAGAAAAGCGAAATGAAAAAGTCATTTTCCTCTTTCTCTTATGTCAGTTTTCTAGCACCTTATTTATTCTCCTCATCTGGTGCTGATCCTGAATCCATCATTGTTAACGTGAAAACAGACACATTCGGTAATATTTCAATTTGATGTGAACATCAAGTTTTCCCAGGTTCCTGCATTTTTGTCTACAGATCTCAAATCTACTCCTAGTTCAATAGATGAACTATTCTTCCTGAAGACTCCTCCACCAACACCTAGGATTCTGTGGTAGTTTGAATGAGGACTGTTCCCTACAGGTGTTGGGATACTTGTTCCCAGTTGGGGGTACTATTTGGGGGAGACAGAGCAGCCTTATTGAAGGAAGTGCATCATTGGAAGCTGGCTTTGAGGGTCTATGGGCTTGCCCCATTTCCAGTTCCCCTCTCTCTTCTTTACGCCTGTGGTTAAAGATGTGATCTTTCAGCTCCCTGCTCTGGCTGCTGACTACCATGCTTCCCCTGCCCTTATGGACTCTCATTCTGGAATCATACGTTGAAATAAACTCTTTCTTTTGTAAGTTGCTTTTGGTCATAGTGTTTTATCAGAGCAACAAAAAATAATGAATACAGACTCCAACTCTCTTTTCTCTTTTATTACAGTGATCCTATACCACCATTTCTCCAAGACTACTGTGTTATTTCCATGTACCATTTAAAACACTCTAACATCCCCCTTTTACACCAAAAAAATTTTCAGCTTCATCTTCACTGTTTCAAATGATAGAGCATATTCAGAAGAACTGCCTAACATAATATCCACTTCTCATGTGCTCTTCCTGTGAGTGAGTGTGTGTGTGTGTGTGTGTGTGTGTGTGTGTGTGTGTGTATGTTTGAGACAGGGTCTCTCACTTGCCTGCAATTCCCAAAATACTGTGCTGGCAGGCCAGGGAGCCCCAGGGTTCTGTCTATTTCAGGATCCCCAGAGCTAGGCTGCTGAGCTCTTTTCTTCCTTCCTTTCTTCCTTCCTTCATTCCTTCCTTCCTTCCTTCCTTCCTTCCTTTCCTTCCTTTTCTTTCTTTCTTTCTTTCTTTCTTTCTTTCTTTCTTTCTTTCTTTCTTTCTTTCTTTCTTTCTTTCTTTCCTTCTTTCTCCTTTTTTTCCTGACTAACATATCTCCTTAGCCACTTCCCTTCTTTTAAAATTTACTTTAGGGATAAACACTGGTCAGCCACTAAAAGTATCATTCTTGGGGCTGGAGAGATGGCTCAGTGGTTAACAGCATTGTCTACTCTTCCAGAGGTCCTGAGTTTGATTCCCAGCAACCACATGTGGCTCACAACCATTGATAATGAGTTCTGGTGCCCTCTTCTGGCATACAAATACACATGCAAACAGAACATTGTATATATAATAAATCAATATTGTATACATAATAAATCAATACATACTTTAAAAAAAGTATCACTCTTGCAAAGAACTGGAGTTCTGTCCTCAGCATTCATATCAGGTGCCTGTAGCTCCTGTCCTGGAGGACCTGAAATCTCTGACTTCTACTGGCATTGCCTTCATGTGTACATACCAACTCCTCCACACATAATTAAAAATAAAATTAATCTTTTAAAAAATCTTCTTTATTTAAACTCTTCACCTCTTTCACTTGGCTCTTGTCAATATCACTGGTGATCACTACATTAATAAGAAGTATATGAGTTGTTATTGGCACAAACAACATTTGTCATTTTTTGGGAAATTTTTCTTCTTTAAAGATATTACTCAAGCCAGGCATGGCGGTGTACATGTGTAATCCTGGTCTTGGGGAGTCAAAGGCAGGCAGACCTCTGTGAGTTCATGGATAGCCTGGTCTACAAAGTGAGTCTAGGACAGCCAACACTACACAGAGAAACTCTGTCTCTCTCTTTCCGCCCCTCTCTCTCTTTTTGCTTTAGAACTATCATTTATGTCCTTGTTCTCCTGGTTTTGGTCTCCATGGCTGGCTTTTCTTGTCCTGTGATCCTAAGTGTTGATTTGCTTGGGGGAAAGGCCTTTTCCCAGTCTAAGTCCACTTTGCATGCCAAGAATGTATTACTGAACCTCTAACTTACAGAGCAACATTCAGTGTGGTAGGGTAGGGACCATGGGTTAGTGCAGGCCAAATCTATCCTGCTGATGGAAGTCACTGTGTTGATTTCTGTCATAGGTCATTTCCTAGCTGTAAAAAGCCAGGATCAGGTGACCTGAAAGATGAGCTACATTTGCCATTGCTTACTAAAGTTGAACTTGGAGCTTTGTTTCCTAACTCTTGAGTACTTCAAGCTACTACAGCCAAGTCACTGCAACGCTGCAGAATCCAGATCTTGAGGAAAATCCACTTGGAAGATTCATTTTTCATTAGGCAGAAACAAGGTCTGAACTTGATAATCACTGGCAGCCCAGAGCTCACCTTAGCCAACACTACATTCTAAGCAGTTAGGATCATTCACAGTCTATAGAGGCGTTCAGTGTGTTACATGTTTGGCAGATGTTAAATGGCTGTATAAACGCAGAGACTCCTTTATAATACTTAATACTAAATAAAAATTTCCTCTTTGTTTTTCAGGTTCACATTTTGATGAACCATCAGAAATAAGGGTGATTTTTGCCTTTTCTTACCTACAGAGTCAATGAGCCCCTTGAAAGTAAATAATCTATTTTCAAGCTCACATTGTTTCATACTACTTTGTCATTTGTACTACTGACCATGTTTTCAAAGGGACAATTCATTAGCTAAGTTTGCTTTGCTATAACTTCTTTGGATCATGGTTAAGACAATGTAAGTCTTCAGACAGTATAGGAATTGGTTAATAGATCATGTTCAGAATTCTCCCGATCCTTAGATAATGATTGACTGATATGAAAATTCATGGAAATTTGGTTGATTTTATTGTGGCCAAGTAAATTGTCTGTTCTCCAGTGAGAAAATAAGTTAATGAATCAAATTCACGCCAAGAACTCTGCATACATTTTCTTCCCTAACCTTTCAACAGCTCCCTGCAGTTCATATTATTGTGTGCATAACAAGCTATCACATATTGCAGATAGTCAAGGCTATCCAAGAAATCTGGCAATTTCTGCCAGGAGGCTCCTGGAATCACAGCTTAGAGAAGGCTGTTAATCTTACTAACATTACTGGTTCTTGCTATAAATGAAATCAAAGGGTTTCAAATATCTCCTAGTATAATTAATAGTTATGCTTTACAAACCTAGGAGAAACAAATTTATTTGTGAAGTAGGTTGTAGAGGGTGAAATCTGAATTGCCTTGAAGGGGCTTTCACTTCAAAAACGGTCATTGTTAATTTATGTTTCTCTCTCAAAAGCCAGTCAAGGCTGTAAAGACAAAGGACATACACAGTCTCCTACGCTGCACATAGCCCTGCTGACCAAGCACTGACAGTGACCCTTACTTTGAACTTTTAATGATGGCACTGTATAATACGAGGTGTGCATTGTCATGAGGTCGGCCTTATCAGAGAAATACTTGTTCTCTTTTAAGGGCTGAAGTGCAAGAAGAGCAGAGGTGAATTTGTAGTTCATTACAAGTTCACTAAGTCACAAATATCAGCTTCATGCTTTGACATCAGCCCATCTTGGTCTGAAGTATAATATTTAAAAAAAAAGCTTTCAGATGGGGTTATGGGTAAGTTTAGAGGTTGTCATTTCTTTTGACAGTTGAGTATATGGTTAATTAACTAAAGAGGAAGGTTAAGCACCTGAAATAGCCATGTGAATCATGCCTGCTAACATGATTATACCTTTCATGTGAAAATGAGTTTGACCTTTTCATGGAAAGAAATCACTTTCAGCACTAGCATTGTTCTGTGGCACATCAAAAATTCCCTTAAGATCAGAGGGAGTGCATGAGATCAGAACACATAATTCACATTACATCTAATGACTTTTAAATGCATTTTTCTTAATGCTTAACTAGATAACAATTATCATGTTTTTCAAATAAAACAATATAACACTTCACTTGCTACAGGTGTCCCAGGCCCCACCCACTTCTGTGAGTTGTCACTTCATTTGTGTGTCCAGTAGTCATTGGGGAATTTTTAAAATTCATATTCAATTAAGACTAATATGTATTTGAACTTCTATTCCAAAGGTAACAACTGCTATTTTAAGTTAATAATCCATTTTGGAAATTTTATGTATCTATTCACAGCAAGCTTTTGCTTAATTTTTAATGGTTACATAGTAACATTCTATCGCACCGCTGTAGTTTAGTTTAAAAATATTAAGCTAATTCCAAGCCTTTGTTATTTCTAACATACCACAACAAAGGAATTTGTATATGTATCGTTTCAAATGTGGATTGATTGTGGCAACTGTCACTTCATTCTAGCATACTTAGCCTCTGAAAAGTGTTAAAATTGGAATTTCTGGGACAGAGCATAAATTAATTTTAATGTAAATTTAAATGACTAGATTGTTCCCATAGAAGTTGACTTAATTTATATTCCCCTAGCAATGAGTTAGAGAACCTGTCAGGCTTCTTGACACTTTATCCCTGATCAGCCTTTGACTGCCAATATCTCTGTGTGTTGGTTTTGACTTTGCCTGTACCTATGGTGTTTTGTTTTGTTTTTAATTTCCTGTTTTAATTTTGGCAAATAAAATTCATTTTCTTTTAGACAGTATATTTTTCCAGTCTTCTTTTTATGGCTTTTAGGTTTAGCTTGATGCTATTTTTTTTTAAGATTTCTTTCTCTTTTATCCCTCTAGTGGAATTTAGAATTCCTTTTCTGGTCCTCAAATAAGCATGTTTTGTTGTTATTGAATTAAGTTAATGCACTACTTTAGAGTTCCTGACTGTATGATCTTAAATCTATCTATTCAAAACATGGTTGTCTTTTCCAACTATCCATGCTTTCTTCTGTGCCTATTAGTAATTTTCTGGGGTTTTCTGTATAAAAACCTTCCACATTCCCTGATTGACTTATTGTTAGATATTTCAACTTTTTGTTCTCAGCGTGAGATATTTTGCTCTTTATATCATCTTACTAGGTTCTGTATATCTTCCATGATTGGTCCACTAGTTATTTTTAATGATTTTCAGTTGATTTACTTGTATTGTCTAGCTAGATAGTCTCATATACATATTTACGTATATAACTATATATTTACAAGTGATAATTTATATTTGTACATTAATTGGGGTTCCCCAGAGAAACAGAATGAATGAGATACATGTACTCATATGATGTTAATGTACATCATTTTATGTATTTATTATGAGGAAGTAACATCCTTAACTGTGGTAACTGAGGAGCCTCAGGACCTGCTCTGTGTAAGATAGAACCCCAGGAAAACTGGTGGTATTAGTCTAGTCAGATGGCGGGCTGAGGCTGAGAGCCAAGAAAATGAATGGTGAGTGTTCTAATCCAGACTGACCCTGAGAACCAGTAGGCCCCGGGTCTAAGGGCCAGAGAACAACATTCCAGCTCAGACAGTGGCAGAGAGGCAATGCTTTATTTGCTTTAAGCTGTCTTCAGGTCCTAGATGGGCTGGGTGATGCCAAACAATAGCTGGGGAGGTCCCAGCCCATGGGTTCAAATGACAATCTCTTTCAGAAGTATCCTTGGATATACATCAAGAAATATTTGAACAAGCTGTCTAGGCATCCATCTAGGTCAGACTGACACACAGAATTAATCACCACAAACTTCCTTAACTTCAACACTCTAGTTCTTCTTTCCTCAGTGTTGATTTTGCATGCTCATTGTAACATTAGAAATTAGTTATAGCTAGGCGGTGGTGGTGCATGCCTTTAATCCCAGCACTTGAGAGGCAGAGGTAGGTTGATCTCTGAGTTCAAGGCTAGCCTGGACTACATAGTGAGTTCCAGGATAGCCATGGCTACACAGAGAGACCACATCTCAAAAAAACAAATAAGTAAGTAAATAAATATTGGCTATAATATTGCCTCATTGCCTCATATTCTGTCTTATTTTTTCAGAAATGCCTTTAATGTCTTGTCTTTAGATACATCCATCCTTTCCCCCTCAGGAGGATGTATTTCTTTATCTTACAATGAAAACATTCATACATATGTAGGTTACTCTGAGGGTCTGTTTTCTTTTTTTAAAGGATGAATGATTACTGGTGTTTTCAAATGCCTCTTTAACATTTCTAGAGATAATTCTATGAGTTTCACTCTTTGGATGTTCTTCTATGATTATTTACCTAAGTAAGATTGATTGACATGTTTCTTTTCTGAGGGCTCATTACACTATCAATGCCACATCCTTTATAAAACTGAAGTTATCTATAGAGTTAGAACTACTAGTTATTTAGTTTCCACATTCTAAGAAGAACCCACTGTTTGAAGGCTTGGCAAAATTTTCTTGGGAAAATCTTATTGGCTTGGTAATTCATTTGAAGAAATATGAGTCATTGAAGATTTTCTTATTTCATAAAATCTTTTTTTCCAAGTCAGACTTATTTAGCTATATTAAATATAGCTTATTTAAATATTAAATATAGCCTATTTAGCTATATTTTCCACTAAAAGTACCTTTTGGCCCAGGCTCTCAAATGTTTTTTTTTTTCCTACAGTAGGACAGGCATTCCTAATGGAGGTACTATATCTTTGACATTATAATATTTAATTTCTCTCTTAAGGGAGAAGATATTTTTAAATGGGAGGGAAATTGCATTATCAATTAAAAGCAGCCCTTAGGGGTGTATTAACCCTTAGGGGTTATATAATATTTTCTTAGGGGTGTCTTTGTTGTGTCTATTTTTAATATTTGTAGTTTTTCTTGATTGGGTAGCAATCATTTTGGTAATATGCTTCTATTTTCTTTCAGTGGTTTGAAACAGGGTTTCTCTGTGTAGCCCTGGCCGTCTTGGAACTCACTTTGTAGACCAGGCTCACAACAGACTCAGAGACCTGCTTGCCCCTGTCTCCTGAGTGCTGGGGTTAAAGGCATGCACCCCCATGACTGACATTATGTTTCTGTTTTCAAAGACCCACTCTTGCAAGTCCAGGGCTTTGCAGAAGTTAGATTAGTGCTGAACAGCACCCCCACCAGGGAAGTACATGTTAGTTCTAGTAAGGATCTGTGCAGATTAGTGTTCGTTTATTTGACAAAGAAACAAGGGAAGAGGGAATCTGAACTGAGGAATTGCCTCTACCAGATTGGCCTGTGAGCAAGCCTGTGGAACATTTTCTTAATGTGGGAGGGCCCAGCTCACCATGGTCAGTGACAGCCCTAGACTGGTGGTTTGGGGTTGTATAGGAAAGCAAGCTGAGCAAAGCACAGGTCAAGCCAGTAAGCATCATTCCTCAATGGTGTCTGCATCAGCTCCTGCCTTTTGGTTCCTGTCTTGCATTCCTTCCCTCACTGGTGGAGCATAACCTGGGGGTTGTTAGAGTGAAATACTGTCTTTCCACAGGTTGCTTTTGGTCAGGGATATAGATAGATAGATAGATAGATAGATAGATAGATAGATAGATAGATAGATAGATAGATAAGCTAACGAGGGCAACTTCCCTTTCTCACCCATGTATTGAACCCTCTAAATTATTCCATCTTCTATTTTCATTCCATTTATTGAGTAGCTAGTTTTCTAAGCCTTTCAGTTGTGTTTAGCCTCTTAACTGAGCTAAAGTGAACACACCCCACATTTCTCATAGTGTTTTCACTAATCACTACTTCAAGAAACTGCTAATTTTGTTCCTAGGAATTATGAGATAGTTTTTTTGTTTTAAGTTTTCAAGTGGGAAGTGCTTCAGCCACTTCGATCTTCTACTCATCTCTAATTGTGTGACAATGACAGCAGAATGTTGCGCATGATTACTTATTTCTTCTCATCTCTTCTTTCTGACGTGATGTATGGGTGTTGGTCACTTTGGGTCCCTGTGACATACCTGAGCAAGGCAACTTCAAGGAGGAAAGGTCTGACCTATAGTTTCCAAAGTTCTGGTCCTCAGAGGGGGAAGCAGAGAGGGCCTAGGATGAAATAAAATCAACATGGCTCAGTGACTTACTTCCTCCAGCTCTGTCCCTGCTTATCAGTACCTAGAATCTTCCCAAACAGTACCATGAGATAGTGACTAAGTCTTCATTACATGAGGCTTTTTGAGTCACCCTTCTTATTTAAACCATAACAACGATCATTTTACCCTCAGATTTACATTCACAAAAATGATGTAAATTAGGTCTCAAAAAGAACCTGTAATTTCTACTTTTGAGGCTCTGAATGTGATAATATCCAGACTTAGACTCAAGTCATGAAGGGTATTCTGGCTTCGGCTGCTCCTTTCAGCTTGCAGTTCTGTCTCCTGTGATCTCTGCTTTGTCCACACTGGTCCTGTGCATTTGGTTCAAAGATATTCACAACTTTCATATCTTCACTGTGGTTTTTACCTTTGATTTACACACACTATTATTTTATCTCACATAGCATTTCTTTTGACTGACTCATCTCTCACAGCTTCTGCCTTTCTGTTGCTATTTCTTTTACCCTGTCCATGTGGAGTTGGGGTTTGTGTGTGTAAAATTTTGACGTTCCTTTTCTTTTCTACAGTTGGGTCTTCCTATGTAGCTCTCATGTGGCACTTTGCCATTTTTTAAAAATGCAGTTTAACAATCCTTTTAAAATATCTTAAAACTAATTACCAATTGAGAATATTTGTCTCAATATTTGAATATATATAAAGAGGTATACAAATTTCCTTTGCTACATACTGTGTATACACAAATACACAATAGTCTTTCTTCCTTCCTTTCTTTGTTTCTTGTATAAGCTTTCTTTCTTTCTTTCTTTCTTTCTTTCTTTCTTTCTTTCTTTCTTTCTTTCTTTCTTTCTTTCTTTCTTTCTTTCTTTCTTTCTTTCTTTCTTTCTTTCTGATCCCAGTCTCCTACCTCCTCTCCTCTCAGTACCATCCCTTATGACCTCTTTTCTCTATTCTCTGCTCTCCCTCTTCTCAGAGAAGAGGAAGCTCCCAAGGGGTAGCAACCTACTCTCTCACTTCAAGTTGCAATTGGGCTAAGTGTATCCTCTCCTACTGAGGCCTGACAAGGCAGCCCAGCTAGGATGAAGGGATCCAGAGGCAAGCAACAGAGTCAGAGACAGCCCCCACTCCCATTGTTAGGGGATCTACATGTTGACCAAGAAAAGTGTGTTTCAGGTTTTAGATTTGCTTTCCGGTGGGTACTTTCGTGTCCTTATATAATAGTCAAATGCTCTTATTTTAGCTACAACCATTACTGATGAGCAATGAAAACTGACATGCATCCTCTACACTGCGTTCTATCCATATAGTGTTTTGTATAAAAGTTAAATTTCTTAGTGTTTATCTTTATATTGTCACAGATGCTTGGTCTACCACTTATGTCAGCCTTAAATGACACTGTCAATCGCAACAACTCTTTCTGAGTCAGCCAGTGCTCTAACTCTTAAGTATAGTCATCCTTTTCATTTCCTTTTGAGTTTTGTAACTTGTATCATTTCCATGCTCTAAGAGCCTACACATGATATCATTCACATTTTTACATTCTTAGTCTTGGACTATGATGTACATTCTCTATTTGCCAGTAGTTCTTAAGAGAAAGTTCTCTCAGATTTATTTCTTCATTTATTCCTTCACATTCTTTGACTTTTAACGTCTTAAACTGGCCCTTTACAGTCCGATGAAGGGCTTGGCCTGTCCTGGCTCCTTGAGTTCTGTGGTCTTTCCTTGAGTCTTACATTGCACCGGCACTGGGTTCTGAATGTCGCTTTGAAGAAAATTGACTTGATTTGTTTTTTCTTACACTCGATCTTTTGTCTTTTTAGCTTTAGAGTGTTTTCTTCATGATCAGAATTTAGTAATTCACATGATAAAAATGAGAATAATCTGAAAAAAAATCCAATAACTTATCAGTACACGTCTTGACTCATTCTTATGGATCAGTGCTCAGTCATGTAGGCTCAAGTCTTTTTCTTGCAAGTTGAAGAATGCAATCTCTTTTTACTGATTTACCAAAAAACTTCATTTTCATAGTTGTTGGTCACATGTGCTGTGGTTCTGCACTGCATTTCTACCAAAGATAACCATTTCACATCATTTAAAAACCATTTCTGATTCCTTTTATTTAACTTTAACCACTTGCATATCCGTCTTTTCTGTCTCACACCTTCTGTGTTGTTCTAATATTATCTTTATTTCTGTAATGGTTTCTTTCTTCTTCATATCATCTCATTTCATCCACTTCATCTCTCACCTGAGTTTTTATTTGGGGAGGCAGATAATCATGCAAGGTTTTGATGTCTCTGGTACATTAACTTAACATCTGTATTGTAAGCAGTTCCATACATAATAATTTTTCTTTATGAACAAATATATTGCAACATTCCAAAAGCACATTACTTTTTCTTTTCAATATCTTACTCTGCAGCGTGCTTTGCCCTTTTTGTTTGGATGCCAAAGAGCTGGGTGTTGGCCCAGGCCATGGGAAGACTGGCCAAAGCCTCGACGTTCTTCTTTTCTTCTGTGATGACCTTTTTCCTTTGTGTAGATATTCCAGATGGGCATCACAGGTCCTGTCAGCTGGGTAGCCAGTTTGAGCTCTTCAGCAGAACTGTCTCTCTTTGGAGCAGAAAGCTTCCCGGAAAAAGCATGAGCTTAGAGCTGTACCTCTTCCAACGTTGCACATTGGCCTGTAATGACCCAGTGGATTTGTTTTGCTTCATTGGGTCCACAAAGAGGCCAAGTGCGAACCATTTTATTTTATCTATCTATCTATCTATCTATCTATCTATCTATCTATCTATCTATCTATCTATCTAATGTAATTTATTTATTTTTATATCAATCACAGGTTAGGTACTTTGCATCCCAGGCATAGCCCCCTCCCTCATTCGCTCCCACTCTCCCCATCCCTTCCTCATCTCCTCCCTGTCGCCTCCAAGTCCACCGATGGGGGAGGACCTCCTCCCCTTCTATCCGACCCCAGTTCATCTTGTCTCCTCAGGGCTGGCTGCAATGTCCTCCCCTGGGATCTAGCCAGGCTGTTACTCCCTGGTGTGTATGGGGGAGGGTCAAAGAGCCAGCCATCGAGTTCATGACTGAAACAGTCCCTGTTCCCCTTACTAGGGTCTTCAGTTGGACACCGAGATACCATGGGCCACATCTGAGCAGGGGTTCTAGGCCATATCCATACATGGTCCTTGGTTGGAGAAACTGTCTCATACAAGACCCCTGTGCCCCACTCAACTTGGTCTTTGTGGAGCTCTTGTTCTCCCCAAGTCTTACTAACTTCCCCTATTTTCATTATTATTCCCAGCCCTCTGCCGAAGGCTTGGTTGTGAGTCTTAATATCTGCTTTGATACATTGCTATATCGATACTTTCAGAGGCACTCTTTGGTATGCTCC
>CM053754.1:29989652-30014334 GCA_028658305.1 Pachyuromys duprasi | reverse complement strand
TTTTTTTTAATTTTTTTTTTTTTTTTTTTTTTTTTTTTTTTTTTTTTTTTTTTTTTTTTTTTTTTACAATTTATTCACTTTGTATCCTGGTTGTAACCTCCTTCCTCATCTCCTCCCAGTCCCAATCTCCCTGCCTCTTCCCTCCATTCCTGTCTTTAGTCAACTGATAGGGAAAGTCCTCCTCTCCTGCTATCTGACCCTAGCCTATCAGGTCTCATCAGGACTGCCTGGATTGTCTTCCCTGTACCCTCATAAGGCTACCCCACCAGGAAAGAGCAGGCAATCAAGTTCATGTCAGAGATTGCTCCTGCTCCCATTACTAGAGAACCCACATGGAGACTGAGCTGCCTATGGGCTACATCTGAGCAGGGTGTCTAGGTCCTCTCCATTCTTGGTCATTGGTTGATGCATCAATCTCTGCAAGATCCCTTGGGGCCCAGATTTTTTCAGCTTTGTTGGTCTCATTGTGGAGCTCCTGTCCCTTCTGGGTCTTTTTATTTCTCTCTTCTTCCATAAGACTCCCTTCACTCTGCCCAATATAACAGTAGATTTACTCAAATGTTAGAAATATGTTTGATTTCATGGTTAGTAAATAAGAAAATTCTTCTCCAAATATCAATCCTGTTACCAGATATTGAATATTAAACTTAGAAAAGAGCCCCCAATAGTAATATCAATTACTTTGTGTTATGGGACATCTTTAAAGGAAAAAAGTTAATTTATGTGTATGAATATATATCTGTGTATGAGTGTATATCTGTGTATATCTGTGTGGACATAAATGCAGGTTCCTAAAGAGGCCAAAAGAGGGCATTGCATCCCCTGAAGCCAAAGTTACAGTCAGTTGTGAGCTCCCTGATGTGGATGCTGAGAACTGAACTTGAGTCTTCTGCAAGACATGCTCTTAATCACCTAGTCAACTCTCCAGCTCTTAATAAAGCATCCTTTAAATTCAGTAGATATTCAGATTCAAAAATGCCCAAGGTACTTGACCAGCAAGGTCACAGTAAAAATTGTACCTCTGTGGAGGAATACTGCCTCTTCCTCAACTCAGTTTTTTGGATGCTGAACATTTAGCATAAAGTTGACATGTAACAGTGGCCAGGAAGTAGGAATATGGAAGGGACACTGCTTTTCTCTGTGTCTTGTCACCTTGAGCAATTTACTGGAAAGAAATGTTTGGGTGTGATTTCATAAGTGGTAGATGCTAGAGACAATAGCTAAAATGGAACAAAGCTAGTCAGTTAATAAGAGAAGGTCATACTTGTAAGTTGGATTGTTCAGCTCATTGTGTGTGTGTGTGTGTGTGTAAAAGTGTATGTGTATGATTCCTGGGCATGTATGTGAAGGTCAGCAAACAATTTCATGGACTGGAATTTGGCCTCCACCTGGAGATGTGGTCTCTCTGTTGTTGCTGCTACATAGGGAAGTAATGCTTCCCATTTGACGTTAAGAGCACTGGAATTCTAGGTGTGTTCTACCATATGAGATTTATTCACATAAACCTTCACTTGAATCTTCTGGTGATTCAAATCAGGTTCTCATGCATTCATGGCAAGCACTTTACACATGGAACCATCTCCTTGGCTTTGGTTTCCACTTGTATTTCCTTTCATTCTTGCAATGCATTGTTTAATTTCCTTGACTGCCTTATGGGAATTCAGAGGAAATTCAGTGAGATATTTTGAATGAGAAGGAATGTACCATAGCCTAGCCACGTCCTTCTTGGTAGCATTGTAAATAGAGAAAGAAGAAACCTTACCAGAAGATGTGAGAGAGATAAATGTGGGGGAAAGAGAATTGGGTCTGCCAACTTGCACTCGTTTTCTGTGTGAAGTCTTTATATCTGCTACGTACCACAGAACTCTTGTTTTTTTTTTTTCTTGGTCATGTAACGGTATGAAATGGTTCATAGTGGGTTAGAAGAGTGGCATGGGAACCCTGGGCTGCCATGTTCGTCTAAGTGGGGCTGTCTTTGCTTCTTGCAGTCATTTGGGGTTCTGAATTAGAGTAGAAACAGCTTCAATTCTAAAGGTAGCATGCTCAACTCTAGTCAGGGCATGAATGAAGAGAGGATGTGATAGTCTATTTCTTAGATGCATGCATCCCTATCACTTAAATCTCATTGTTTGGGCCTCTTAGTCTTATGATAAAACTCTAATTGAAAGAGTGGCTAGGATTTTTTGTCTGGCTAAGCCCAGAGAAGACGCCACAGGTTTGGTAGGCATCTAATACTTTGTTCAGGATAGCCATAGTACAGATTTCTCAACCTCTTTCTTATGTCATATCCCTTCTTTTTCCCATTTCTGTACCTTTTTCTTAATTTAATCTCCTCTATTGCTGTATGGTGCATGATTTAAAATTGTTTAAGAAAGCAAGCGTTTAGGGTAGAACTTTTGAAATGTTATCATCTAAAATTGTCTTCCTTTGGCTTTATGTCTGATGGATAGCTTTTCTAGATGTAGAATTTTAGATAGTCATTTACTTCAGAATTTTGAGAGCATATTTGTCTTTGTAGCCACTGATAATTTTCTACTATTTAAAATCTTGATCCTTTAAATGTGATATTTTAATTTGAAAGGTTCAGTGTTGTCATATTACCAAAAACTTGAAATTTCAAAGCATTGTGATTTGGAATGGGTCATTTCTGAGTGATTGTACAGGTCGCTGTCCTTCTGCACTGGGAATTTTCATGCATTGCCTATTGTATCAATTCTCAGGTGAATTCTTCCTGCAACTTAACATTTCAAATCACAAAAAGAGGATACAGCTTAATTCCATTGTATTTTCAGTAGCCAAGTAGCAGTCATGACATGATTATGAAATGTAAATATCTAATAGGATAAGAAAGTACCAACAATAAAAAATCTTGAAGTGAATGAAATGTGACATGTTTTTTTTCCCTCTTTCTAAGGTCTCCGTGATTAAATGTCATCTGATCTAATATTCTTTAAGTCTCATATATACTATTATTTTATGTATTATGAAGACTATGTTTCTGATGAACCATAATGCTTTCATGCCATTTAGGAAATTAATTTAATTTTTATTGGTAGAATTTGTATAAACTTAAGTAAATATGAACTGCCTTGTACATGTGTCTCCTGTGAATTTATAACAAAAGGATACAGTAATCAAATGAGCTAGTCTTCAAAGGTACTCATTATTCAGAGTTTTAAAATTCGCATTCAGAGTCCATCTCATCTCAGTCTCAAGCCATTCATGTATGTGCTTATTTATGTGGAACCACTTTACATGCCAGCAAGAGCTACAGTGCTGAAAAGACCCTTAGCAGTTAGGTCGATGAGACTTGCTTTGTGGCGTCTGCTTGGTGCACATTGTTAGGCATGCTTCCCTACTGTGCCTGTTCTTTCTGTGTAAGGACACGAGGACATGACTTCTAGTTGTGAAAACATATTCTATTACTATCTTTTGCATCTTCTTCCAGCAAAAACAGCATCCACTCTGCAAATTTTGATGGGTGTGCAAACCAGGTCATTCCCCATGACTCCACTGTCTGTCTAGTGGCAGGCGTAACATGCTGTTTATAGATGTGCCCTGATTTAGAGCTGGAAGAAGATGGAAATTATACATGCATGTATGGCCAAAATTAATTATCTTTTAAAAATGAAGTTTTTATTTTTTACTGTGGACCTTACTTGCAAGACAAAGAAGCATTTGAATTTTTCTCAAAGTGAAATATAAATGGCAAGAGTCCCCGGGATCCCTCTAAAGCCACACGTGTGAGGCAGGAGATGCTCTCCTGCTGGGAGGTGATGAAGACATGAAGATAACCATATTTTTTGACTGAGGTTTCCCTTGTCAGGTACCTCAGCAAGCTGCGTCTGCAAACAGTGGGAAATACTTTTATAGTTGTCCCTCTGCATAGACTCACAGTGACATCGTGCACACAGCTTCAAAACTTGATTTTTCACTCAAAAACTGATTATAAATATGGGTTTGTAACAATTCTGTGATGGATCACACAATATTTTACTTAACTTATTCTCTGATGATGACTACTCCAATTGCTCCTGTGTCCAATTTCTGTGGGTTTTTTGTTGCCTTAATAAGCATCCTAATGCCAATTCAATTGCAGAGTTAAGAGCTACACACACTGTATAAGCTTTTTTTATGCTAAATTTCATTTCAGAAAGATTGTGCCAATTTATTTTCATCAAGTATCCACCAGAGTGGTCATTCCATCACTTCCCACTAATCCTAGATTTTGTGTCTTTGTTCAATTAGAGAAGACACAAATGCTATCTTCATTGACTTTTGGGAGTCTGAACTTTTTCTTAATTTGATGTTGCCCCTGGAATGAGATCCTGCCTAAGGGCAGATGGTATGAACAGTGTGGCTTGGAATGGCACCCTGGTTGGTGGCAGAGGATGAATAGTTATACGGCTCCGGAGTCCAAAGAGAGCTAGTGAACACTTGAGCCCCACAGATATCATTTTGATTCCTTACTTACATGTCTGGATGCCTTCCAGGGACTATACACACTGTCCCTTTAACCACTGTCTCTGTACGAGCTAGAGCCGCAGCTTCCACGATGCATGATCCTCCCGTTTCGTAGACTGTGTGACCTATGGGACAAGAGAGGCTTAAGTGTTCTTTGTGTCAGAAGAGATCAGAGAGAGGGCCTTCTAAACCTCAAGGTGAGTGTGGCTATCTGAAGATGCATGGGGTAGGGCTTAGAGAAGAAAGAGGAACTATTCATAATTGCCCATATAGGGAAGGGCCAGGAGGACACACTTGAAAAGTGGACTGAAGTCACATTGTGAATTGACTGTGCTTGGAATGTGAGCTTAGAGGGTGTGTTCTTTCCCATGACAATGGTCAGGAACCTTTGGAATCTTTGGGATCTTGGCTTTGTGTGGTGTGATAAAAGTCATGTTTTAGGAAAATTATCAGAAACGAATGGGGACAATGTGGAAGGTTTCACTACTGGTTTGTGTATATATTTGATGTATTGATTCTGTATATGGCTCATACATGGGCAGAATCTTTCCCACTATGGATGATTAGAGTTTAGGAGGTTCATGGAATGAGTTGAATGTTTCTACTACAGAATTATCATTATTTCACAGAAAAAGAAAACTTAATGTTGGTGTATTTTTCTCTTGTGGTCTTTTTCTATGGCATTAGAGACCAAGTTTCCTATTCTACCTTGCCCCTCATCTGAGCACTACTTGTTGGTATATTTTTAAATCTATTTTATTGGATTTTTATATCTATCACCCTTCTCTACCCCAATCCCTTTCAATATTCCAGCACTATGTAGAAGACACAGAAAGTTAGAAGGGAAAGGGGGCGTGGCCTCCATAGTCTATATCCTGCTGATTTGGAATGTTGAGTTCCTTGGTGAAAGTCCAATCAGAATCCCCATCAGTCCAGGAAAGCAGCAATCCAGTAACAGCAAATGCAGCAGCAGGACAAACCACCAGCAGTGGAAGCAGCAGCTGCCACAGATACTCTTGGTGTGTGTGTGTGGGGGGGGTTCCCCATTTATATCCTCTCCAGAGTCCCCAGAATAAACTACAGCTGGAAAAGATCACTCCTATGTGAGTGTACAAGGCAAATCATAAACATCTGCTGTGATTAAAGCAGAAACACATAACATAACTAGGTTTTAAAGAAGCCAAAACTCTCACTACGTTTCCTCCTTCTGTCCAAAAACTGGCCTTTTCTCTAACATAAATAAACTATGTACAATAAGAACAATTATGAGAACTATCAAGTAAGAATTACATTTACAATGTCCAGTCTACATGTATTTGGCAACTTTGAAGACAGTTCTCTACTATTTATCCTATTCTGGCTAAGTCTACAGTTGTTTTTTGTTTTGTTTTGTTTTTGTTTTTGTTTTTAACCTAAATCACTTTCTTATCATAACTTGCCTTTATCAACCTAAAAATCTTTTTAGACCTTAAAACATTTTCTTAGATCCTAAACAATTTAAGATTTTTATGTCTTTCATCTTTAATAAGGAAAATGGTAAGACTATAACTAACCGGTCTTTAACTACATCAGAGACCTGAGAAGGATAAATATTGCCAGAGAAAATAAGAACAGAGCAAGCAGCTTCCAAAATGGTAGAAATGACAGAGGTTTCTGGCTATCTGGACATTCACCCAAGGTTTCCTGTATCATTATCCAATCTTTAGTCTACAGACCTAGAATATCTGACAAACTTTTCTGTGAAGCAGAAATTTTGAAGAACTGGCCTACCTTGTTTCTGCAAAGTTGGGTAGTTAATTTTTCAATGTTCTGCTTATCCACAGTTTGGACAACTTGCTATCAGCAGTTAAGGTAAGGGCTCAGTGGCTAGCTTTGCCCTGAAGCTAGAGTTGAAGTAAACTCTATATGGAGGTTCTTCAATGCCCATTATCTTCTTTGAGGTAGATTGGGGGTGCTGCCAGAAGCAGATGTGTTTCTCTGTCACAAAAGCCTTATATTATTAAAGCATCTTAAATGCCATATTCTGCAGATCTGGGAAGTGTTTGAGACCATGTATCCATCTATAGTATGTTTAAATAGGCAAACATTGCTTGTTTCTAGATATTTATTGTCTGGTTAACTTTGAAAACATATACAAGAGATTAAAAAACCTTTATTTCTGTAATTAACAAAGGTGGTACGTAACAAGGCCAGAAGTAAGATTGTTTATAGATGACTACTTACTTGCATTTCTAGTGATCCTTAACAGTTTACAATAGTAGCTTTCATAAGACTAGAGCTTTACATTACGTTTTCAGATGAGTTGCATATGTACAATACATTAAGCAGGGGTTGAGCAAAATAGTCTTAAATTTTTATCAATATACAATAATCCCTACCAACGTAAACTATTTCAGACTAGTAGATTCAATAATCTACATTTTATCCTATCATCTTATGTCCCCCCCTTTAAATATACTTTTGTCATCCTCTTTTTCCCTCTTTCCCCCTAGCTTAAGAAGCAGCATTTTTGACATATAGCTCAGGACTTTAGAACATGTATAGGTCATGACAGAAAGAAAAAATTGTTTTCTGATTATGACACATGGTGGGTGGATATGTATTTGGCACATAGAAATACAAAATTAACTCAGAAAGTGCAAACCCTATAGGTTTGCCATAATATCATCTACTGTGCCAAATGATACAAATATGCCATGGGGAAGATAAACAAACACACTGATTAAGCCATTAGGAATTACAAAATTACCTGTGATAGACTTTATGTTAACTTGAGTTGTTAGAATGCATGAGCAAATCAAAATCCTATATACATCAGATGAGAAGGGATTTTAAGCACAAAACAGAGGATCTTAACCTTAGTAGCTTGGGGTTGGATGGTTTCTAATTATTTTCATTAAAATTTAAACAGTATTTTCTGAAGCACAATACATTATATTCTTAGGTATAATCTATCTTGTCCAGGAGTCATTTCCTAAATGAGTAACTTCTTTGCTATTCTTGTCTGATAAACCATCCTTTTCAGAGATGGTCATAAAATCATCATTAACAGTCATTCTTCTGGGTAGAATGGTAAATACCTTCTGATCATCCATGGCTTATGTTCTATTCATTTGTGAATAGTTACTGCTGTGGAACATTCTGGTGTTCATAAGATGCATTTAAAATAGTAGCTTAAGAATTCAATTTTCATTCTTTCAGTAACTGCAGCCAAGGGCTGTACTCTCATTCAGTCTAGATAAGTCATCATGACATTCCTGAGCCAGCAGAAAGATGCTCGATAGAAGCTGGAAACAAGAGGTAGAAAGGAAGTGATGTAGATAGCCTCCTTTACAAACACAGCGGCAGGGCTTCACCAAGGTATATTAATAGGTTTTGGAGTACTTCACAACACATAAGTCCACACTTTCTTCATTAACAAAGGCAACTTGCAGCGCTTATTTTTACCCTTTATAAAGACTCAGCATTTTTGCATTTTTCTTTTTTTTATTAATTCAATTTACATCTCAGTGATAGGCCTCACCCTCCTCTCCTTCTTGTCCCACCCTTCCTTCCATATCCCTGACCTCTATTCCTCAGAATAGGGGAGACCCCCCAACCCAAACATCCCAGCTCATCTGTTCACATAAGGACTGAGTTCATCTTCCTCCCTTGTGGCCTTGTAAGGCAGTCCCATTAGGAGGATGTGATCAAAAAGCAGGCAGTATAGTCCATGTCAGAGATATTTCCCAGTCTCCTAACTAGGGCCCCACATGAAACCTCAGATGCCCACCAGCTACTTATAAGTACAGGACCTAGGTCCAGACCATGCATTGTCCTTGGTTGGTGCTTCAGACTCTGAGGCCCTTCTGGGACCTGGCCGATTGGCTCTGTCAGTCTTCTTGTGGGGCTTTTGTTACCTCTAGGTTCATTTATCCTCCCTACCCCCTTTTTTCCAGTAGACTTCCTGTGCTTCTCCCAATGTTTGGCTCTGTGTCTCAGTGCTGCTTCAAGCCATTGCTGGGTAGAGCCTCTAAGAGGACAACTCTGGTAGGCTCCTGTGTACCAGCATATCAGAGTATCAGTAATAGTAATAGGGGTTGACTTTTTTTTTTTCATGAGGGCGCATCTTAGCATTGGGTCTGGCATTTGTTGGACATTCCTTCAATCTCTGTTCTATCTGTTCTATCTTTGTCCATCCAGATGTTGTAAGTACAGTAAGTTTTAGATTAAGATTTTTTTGTGGGTATGTTGGTGATCTCTTCTGTACACTAGACTCAGCATTTTTTTACCTCTGGATATTATATAAATAACATTTATTGGATACCTTCCATGTCACAGCTAAGTTACTAATGCTTTAAGATGCTTTCCTGTATAATTCTCAGTGTAACTCTGTGATGAAAACATTTTTGCACTCATTTTGAAGATGACAGCAATTGAAGGATAGTTAAATTATTTGTATCAGTATCTATAGCCTATTTTCCCAGTCCCTGCTTAAGACAATTTTTTAAAATATATGTTTAAAGAATATTGAGTTTATATGTTTAAAGCTCATAGATAATTTTATATAATCTTCATCACAAAAAAGACATGAAGGTTTACAGAGTCAAAAGAAAATGGTTTGGCTTCACATGGAGCTAGGATTAAAGCCTGGGTTCATTTCGCTTCAAAGCCTGGCTTTTTTTTTTTAACTCCATTGTCTTACCAAGCTTCTTAAAATAATTATTTTTTGCATGTGTTCTCTACTTCACTGTCTTGTCACATAAGTACATAGGTGGTACCACCTTTCAGATAGGCAATGCTTTAATATGGAGTGCCTACTGAATGCCTTCTAGCACTCTGCTAAATGCTTTTCACCTTTGACACTGTTGACATATTGGGAACAATTCCTGTTTGGAGAGAGAAGCAGCCGTGTGCCCTCTAGTAACTGGGTGCTGTTAGCACTTTCCCCTGCTCCCTTAAGTTATGACAAACAATAGTATGTCCAGATTTTGCCAAATAATGCTTTTTGGGGAGGAAGTCACCTGTAGTTATCAACTGCTCTTCTGCATTACCTCACCTTATCCTGAGGCATGCTATAAACTCATATAGTTATTGTATTATGTTTGTGTGCTAAGGATGACTAGCTGGAGGCCATATTTCTGGGAAGTTGCATCTCTAGGACACAAACTCAAAGCTATGACTTTGGAAAATTATTTTACTTTATGGGCTGTGTGATGTCTTCAGAGAGAACCCGAGCATTCTGGAACACTTGGCATGTGTAGCATTCTCCTTTTCTTTTCTTGCAAGGGTAACTAGAAAAGTACTTAGGATCCAGCAGTGTTTTAACAGGCATTCATTAGACAATGACATACTTTATGTGTGTCATATTTAAGACTCTTTTATATAAAATATAGCTTAATACAGTAATTAAGAAGATGGGCTTTGGGATTAGATATAGAGGGTTACATCTCATCACTGCCATTTATTACTACTTGTTGTAGGGTCTTGGAATAGCATTGTTCTTTTTCATTTATTTATTTATTTTTCTATTTGGAACTACTAATCCCTTTTGTAGATTTTGTTAGGAATTCACAAGTGAATATCTATAAGTCACCTAGCATAGTGTACGACATAGCATATAGTGATAGCATATAGTGTGTGACACAGGGCTAAAAATTTAAGAAGATGTAGATCCTAGAAATGCAAATCATGTTAATGGTAACATCATGGTTTATATTATTTCTCCTTATATGATTGTTGCATACACTCTGATTACAGTCAATCTAGGAAAAACATTGTCTACCTGATGTCACCTAACACTTCCATTTGGGGAAGATTAAATTTCAAAGCTGCAGAACATTGGCCAAGCACACAAGGGTAAGGAAGGGAAGTAGAAAACCAAAGCTAAGCTAAATGAAAAGCAGAGACCATTGCCCTGGCTGAGATGATGCTGGAATCACTGAGGGGTCAGTGTGGAATTAAGTTAGGAATTTTATTCTTTAGAACAATTGTAATTGCTTTGATAGCTTTGTAGAGAATATCCTTTGGCCTCAGTGCCAGTTGCCTCCTCCCTGGTCTCAGCCTTCTGCTGGTTTGGCATCCTCTGCTTCCTTCCCCAGGTCTGACCTTTTGCCGGCATTTCCTCTGACTCATTTTGGGTTTTGCTCTTGGCTTTCAACTTCTGTTCTGGGAATTTCTTTTTCTAGGTTCCTGGGTGCCTTTCAGACAGTTATTGTCTTGACTTGATCCTCCCCCCCCCCTCACACACTAGAATCCTTCCTTCAGGAGTGACACCATGTCTTGCCACTCTGAATTGAATTAATTGTTAGGAGGTGACATTTGTCACCTTCTGCTGTTTCTTCTGGTCTTGGGCCAAGTTGAACAGATCTCTTCTGAACCTATGTGGCTGTAGTCATGCTGACTTTAGCCATGTGTTGGTGCTGCAGAATGCTGAGGATAGTAAAATGCCAGGCTAACTTTGAGGACCTTTCTGTTTCAAGTGTCTCAAAGAATTTCTACACTTCGAGGCATGCTTGGATTTCTTAGCCTCTTGTGAAACACTACATGGAGAGACATACTGGCTAGGAAGCTCCAGTCTAAAGTCCCTTATGGAAAACAACACACTCAAAAAGAGCATTTACTTTCTGCCTCTACTCACTTCTGCTTGTCTATCAGAAATTTTCTAAAGGTCCCACCCAATCATCTTGGTTGACCCAGAAACAAGAACCTGTTTGGACAAGGACAAGGATGGTGATGTTTCTGTGGAGATAGGACAAGTAGTACCTATGAACTAGAGAGATAACAGGCATGAGAGCTACAAAGAAACTAGGAACAGCGAGAGAAGAGACTATGGAGGGAATTCGGGAATAATTTGCCAAGTACTAGTTACTGTGGTAGCTTTACATTGCTGTGATGAAAACCTGAGACAGTTAACTTAAAGGGAAGAGGTTTATTTGGCTCATGACTCTGGAGGTTCAGGATACACTGACTTTATTGCTTTAGGTCTCTGGTAAAGGTAACAGATACAAATGGCATTGAGGCTGAGTCCGAACAAAACACTCATGTCACAAGCCAGTCAGTGGGGAGAGAGTGAGTCCTACAGTCCCACTTGAGGTTACGTCCTCAGTTATCTAAGGCTTTTACTAGGCTTTACTCTGCAGAGATCTTTTTTCATCCTAATAACAACAAATGAAGACCAAGTTTTTTTTTTTTTTAATGCAGGGACCTTTGTGAGACATTCCAAACTATAGACAGCACCAATTAAAAAGGAAGAGAGTGTTCATTTTGTACACTGAGAGGTATGTGTTGGGTTGGTCAACCATTTTTCTCTACATTTGACATCTTGAGTGACAAATAAAGTTATATTTGCATAATAAACCTGTTATAGAAGACACCTGTGATTTTCAGTTAGATGCAAGGTATATAAAAGAGAAGTCAATACTTTAAATGCTTAAGCTCCTAGTTTAGTTTCTTGGGGATTTATGTTAGTCTTCACAGAGAAGAAAGGAACAATGGGGAGGTACAATTTGGGGTAAAGAGGTGGCATTTTGTGTTTTAACATGCAAAGTTAAAGATGGTCCTGTAATTGAAAATGACAGACACCTATGAAGTATTTAAGGTGTGATTGTAGAGCCAGGTTGTTTTCAGAAGTGAACTACTAAAGGACTCTGTGTTTTCATTGGGAGTCTGTGTATTGCTTTTCAAGAAGACTGTCCAAGGTTTAAAGGAATTGTTGCTGTATACATAAATATTAAGACATTAAAATGCATTTATACAGAAATTGTGGTTTTTAAAGCAAAACGGGAAAATTAATTAATTAAAACAAACTCATTTTTTAAATTAAAATATTTGACAATAGTGCAGGAGAAGGACAGAATATTTTTGGAATACACATGCTCAGAAGTTCTGCATTTGAGCCGGGGCGGAGCTTTGGAAAATGGCGGCACACGACCCTGGCAGTGCCAATTGGCTGGTCTTCCCTAGTGCAGGGGTATAGCAAGCACTGAGTGTTTGGGAACACTGAGCAGAGGATTAAACCAGTGAGGAAACCCTAAAGGAGGCCAACATTTGCACTCTGAGTGTTACTCAGAGCACAGAGCCAGGCAAACAGAAGGGCTGGGGCATGCTCTGGGCCCTGGACAGGAAATTCAGTCAGAAATTTGCTAGGCTGCATCACTTGCCAGAACTTCGTTTGAGGCAGCTGCTGGTTGACAGAAATGTGGAAGACGGGCGGCAGCATTCTTGCTGTCCTGTTTGCCACCTTGCTGTTCTCCAAATCCTTTCGTTCCCCCGTCCCAATAGCTGGATTTGTTCTAAAAAAATATCTCATCATAGATGTGTGTACAGTTACGTTCAATAATAAATGAATAGAGAAATCCTCAAAGATGAAAGAAATTGATGAAAAGATAAAATTTGTATTTCTAGAACCCAGGATTATTTGGGCACTTTCTGCAACTTTTGAAGACTCTTGATTAACTTCTTTGTAAGCAAAATAAATGATACTCAAAGTCCACAGTGGTGAATCATGGACAAATATGTTAACCGTGATTGACATAAGAGGATATCTCTATCACTCTTAAGTTTTACCTCCAACAACCTTGCTGTCTACCTTTCCTTCCAGCCCAGCCCAGAGCAAATACTGCTCAGACTTCTTGCGTTGTATGTCAATTTGTATCTTTTAGTATTTTACGCAATTCAAATTATATGCAGTTTATTTTTAATTAATTTTTCTTTTTAGTTCTGTATTGATACAGTTCTTGTTGTTTATTTACTAATGGTGGATTGACCTTTAGGCTATTCTAGAATGTTGCCAGTCCATATTTATAGACATATGTTTTCACATAGTTTAGGGAAATACCTAGCTAGAGAACAGCATGGTTGTTTTAGCTAATCAGAAAATACATGGCTACATGAAAGATAGTGAATTTCCCAGAATAAATATATTCATTTATATTCATTCATTCTTCAGTCAACATACACTTTTGAGAAAACGCACATGCTTGGAGAGCCAAAATTAAATATTGCATGTCTGCTTTTGTAGAAATTTACTTTTTAAGAATTACCCATTTTGGAAGCCATTTTTATGATTAAATCAGAATTTCAAGTCACAGGGGAACATAATTATTTCCTAAATATTTAGTCAATTTGGAGAAGAAATTGAATGCTGTTGGCTTTGTAAATGAAAAAAAAAAGTACAACCAAAATTAAAAGTGAGGCCAAGGCTAAATGCAATATGACAGGTAGCCTGCTCTGAATGTTGGGGCAGTATGAGACCACTAGGGGAAAGATGGATGTAATGTTTCAGGGAATCCTACGTTATCTTCTCAGTTTAATCAATCTGAAATGACCCAAAGAAAAAAGTTGGTGTTTTTCTTTGTTTTGTTTTGCTTGTTTGTTTATTTTTTTTGAGAGGTTTCACACCACATCAGCCCGAAGTAGCCGAGAGCTTGCTGTGTAGTGAGGCTGATGTCAAGTTCCCAGTAATCTTTTTGCCTCAACCTCCCAAGTGCTGAGGTTACAATAAGAGTTGCTGCTCAATTAAATTGATGCCAAAGCTAAAAATAATCACAGAGAAATGTTTGGTGTCCTTTCTTACCAAGAAAACTGCATTTACAAGTCAACAATAAAAATGCTGATCCTTGGGCAGAAATGTGGGCCAAGGGCATAAAGGCAAAATAATCTGTACACATACTGCTTTGTAAGAAAGGAGCACGCTCAGCAGCCCTGTGTTTCTGCAGAGGAATGGCTCAGCTACCACCTTGTTTTCCTATTCAACGCTGTGTCCTAGGTTATCTTTTTCGCCTCCCTCCACCCAACTCTCTCTCTCTCTCTCTCTCTCTCTCTCTCTCTCTCTCTCTCTCTCTCTCTCTCACACACACACACACACACACACACACACACACACAGCCACAGTAGGAAGTCTGGAGGGGAAGACTACACTGCAGGGCTCAGCTCCTTCCCTGTGTTCATTGTTCCTCTTGAAAGCCTCTGCTGCTTGTGTTCTGTTTTTACAACCGTCTTAGGAGACTCACTTGTGATCAAAATCTGAGGCTTCTTTTGTGATCAGCCTAAATACACAGAAAGCTTTAAAAAAAATAAATCAGTATGATTTCTGTTCTCTTTTTAGTGATTATTAGTGCAGTGTATGTGGGACAGCATATGTGTGAGCTCAGTTGGAGAAAGACAGAGGCAGAGACAGAGACAGAGAGATGTATTTGAGAGTAAGGTGGAGAATACAATGGATCATCCCAAGCCTGACAGATATTTAATAATAAACAGTAGAAAAATACACTAATTCTTTAGAATGATTAAAGAAGTATAGCCTGGGGTAAAGAGATACAATTTTTCTACTACTCAACTCCTTGAGTCAGAAGAGGAGGAAAAGCTAGACAGGCTTAAAGAATGTGTGAAAAGGGGCCCTTAAGTCTGTGAGGAGAAATAGATACTGTCAGAATGTTCTCAAAAGGCAAATTATTAATTTGTACCAATAATAATAAAATGGTTTGTGCTTTATTTTAAATGCAAGATAAAGTCTAAGGTAGTGATCAAAGATGTCTCTCAGTGGATTTTTACTAAGAATGTCAATCACAGCACTATTTATAAAGAATGGGAAATAGCCTTATTGTCTAATATGAGAAAATTGTGTTACTTATAATCAAATCTATGAAAAGCATTTTTTGTATTTTTGAATTGGAAAGATGAATATGATATTGTATAAATTAGATAAGAGCAAGGTACAATCCTATGTGTGATTTAATTCATTTCACAAGTGGCCTCTTGACAAAGTACATTTTATAGAAAGCATCTTTCTAAAATTATAATTTCAGCAATACCTTTGTATCTGAATAAAACCAAACATGCTTCTTAAACATACTGTCAAAACAGAACATTGGGTCAGATTCTTCTAGAGCTGCGGGCTCCCAGCTGGCATCCAAGGCTGATGAGGACCCTGAGGAAATGGGGGTATTCTAAGGAATGCCCATCCCCAGGACTGTTATCTTGATATGGACCACACAGAAGGCAGAGAAGGCCAGCAGGTCCTTGCTAACCAGAGGAGGCACAACCAGGAAAGTTAGGGAGCTGCCAAGAGCCTCTGAGCTCATCTCAGGCTCGCTCTCATCTACTCATCATGGTCGCTCTCATCTACTTTGGGGGAATTAGCCTTTAAGAGTAAGGGGGCGGTGCCTAAAGATGCCTGCCTAACAGCAGCAACTGTTTTTAGTTTTTTGTTGTTTGTTTGATTTTTTTCCGCTTTAAAATTATTATCTGTTTATTTTGTTGCCTTTTGAGGCAGACTTTTATTCCACAGCACAGGCTTGCCTGAAGCCCACTCTGTGACTTAGCATGTCTGGGAAACTCAAAGCAGTCCTTTCGCCTCTGTCTCCTTCTGTGAGTCACTGTGGCTACCTTAGCCACTTCCCTTTCTGCCCCCTCTCTCTGTCTCTGCTTATTTCTCTCTGTCTCTCAGAAACAGTTTGTTCTGGGGCTGTTTTGAGATCATGGCCTGGGAATACAGATTTAGGTTACCCCAAATTTTATTTTGGGGAGTCAACAAGGTCTATTTGTGTGTGTGTGTGGCACTAGAGGCTTTAAATTTACCTTAGGTGAAAGCATAAGAATGAAAAGGCTGAGCCTAGGCTGCCACTGAGAGGATGAGCTGAAAAGTAAGAGTGTGTGTCAGAATGTATGTGTATTGCTGCTTATCCACCCCAGCTCATGGGACTGTACTGGCTTTATGCTTTTCCTACTGTGGAATGCCACACTCTAGCTCCATGTGCATACTATTGTAACTTTTATTGTCATGATGACTCATCTCTACATGCACATTTGTTTAGTATAATTTTGTTTGTGTCTTACACGTTATGAGTGACTGGGAAAAGTCGAAAGGGTAGGCAGTAAGAATATCAATCAGTGTTTCAAAAATTGGATCATTTATTGCATAATTTACATCTTTATTCCTGTATTGACAACAACAAATGGGTCTCATTTGTAATATCACAAGACTATATCATAAGAATCCTTTTTATGAAATTGTCACTGCAGTTGACACCTGCTGTGCTGATTGATTTACATTCTATAAGACTATCCATTTCTACAGTCAAGCTTAAGGAGTCTGCACTGTAGGAAGGTGACCTAGATAAGGCAGTGAGATTTCTCCTATCAGATGGGAGTGCAGAGCCTCCTTGGCACTTATAAAACAAGGCTGGATTCTTTCAGCCATGTCTTCCTCTAGTTGGTATTGTGCCCATGGCATCTCAGAAGAATGCCTCTGGAGCCTTCTAGTTCTTCTGTCATCAACCTCTTCCACCCTCCGCACAGCAAAAAATAGATATTACTGGATGCAAACCTGGCTGTTGTATTTCCCTGCTTAAAATTCTTCAGCAGCATCCTGTGGCACAGAACCCGCTCCCCCTTGGACACACTGGGCCCTTCCCTCTTAGGAATCTTCCTAGCATCTCCCGTGGTATCCTATAAACTACTTGGAAGTCTCCAGGAGTGGCACCCTCTACTGTTCTTGACTTCGCTCCGTCTTTTGTGTTCTTTGTCTCCGAATCCTTATTTTGTGCTGCCTGCTCAGTTCCACCTGGCAGAAAGACTGGTTGCTTTCTGGTTTTCTCAGTTCTACAGAACTGTGATTTTTGCTTATTTCGTGGGAGATCCTCAGTGACTGGAAAGAACCATGTCTTCCTTGACCGGCTGAGGGTGGATTATACTGGAGATGTTTGATATTTACTTGAATAAAAGCTTTGCATGTGTTGCTCTGGTGGTTTGAATAGGTATGGCCCTAACAGAATCACGTGTTTAAATGCTTGGCCATAGGGAGTGGCACTATTAGGAGGCGTGGCAGTGCTGGAGTAGGTGTGGCCTTGTTGGAGGAAGCTGTCACAATGAGAGTGGGCTTTGAGGTCTCCTATGCTCAAGCTAAGCTCGGGGTGTACAGAGTTCCCTTCTGTTGCCTGCAGATCAAGACTGGGAACTCTTAGCTATTTCTACAGCACTATGTCTACCTGGACACTGCCATATTTCCCAGCATGATGATAATGGACTGAACCCCTGAAACTGTAAGCCAGCCCCAATTAAATGTTGTTGTTTTTTGTAATAAGAGTTGCCTTGGTCATGGTGTCTCTTCACAGCAATAAAACTCTTAAGACCATTTTAAAATTCCTGCAACAAACTATGACCCACATTGTTGGAAGCTCAGAGATGTTATACTTTTTATCCTATTATTTACCTAATATCTATCTGTGCCTTCCACCAAACTAATCAAATAGGCTAGAGTATGCTGCATTGAAAAAAAACATGTCAATATTTCAGTGGCTTCGGTAAGTCAATGACTCATTCTTAGGGCTCATTGGAAACTAACCAGTGTTCAGATATTCTGGGGTCAGTGTGAGAGAGAAACCTTCCTTTGGAACACTGTCATTTTGTCATAGCAAGAGGCAAAAGACTTGGTATACACAGAGTTTGGGATTCTTTCAGGTTTCACCTGCCCCCCCCCTTCCCCACAAGGGCACATTGGCTAATCCTAAGCATAGCAAACATGGGTGGGGATAGCATTGCTGAAGAACAAAATGAAAAGAACAATTATGGGGACCTGAAAAAGGAAAGGAACCCCTCACCTGGAAGTCTGGTTAAAGCTTCTTACCATACGAGAAGCAAGAACCCCAGAACAGTCGGGTATAGTGGCCCACACTCCCAGCACTGGGGAGGGCAGAGGCAAACGGATTGCTCTTAGTTCCAGGACAGCCTGGTATACAGAGAGAGTCCAGGACAGCCAAGGCTACACAGAGAAACCCTGTCTTGAAAACACAAAAACAAAACAAAACAAAAACTAACTAAACCAACAAAAAACCCAGCACAGTATTCGCTGTGAAAGCTGCCATTATTCTTACATAGTATTTTATGTGAAAATAACAAGAACTAGGCTTAAGGTCTAAGTGTACTTGAGCTTACATAGGACCTCATTGGTTACCCAGACATTCTGTGGGTATCTTAAGCAAGACTGTGACAGACGAAGTTACATAGAGGGAAGGCTTACTTTGGCTCACAGCTTCGGTTATTGTGGGGCCTATGGTACGGTGAAGCAGGGCATCATGGGAACAGGTGATGGAGCCATACTTCTGGTGCTCTGGCTACAGGAGGTCTGAGATGAGAAGGCCGGGTTTCCAGTGTCCGCTTCAAGTCCTCCCCTCTTCCGGTGACCTAACATCCGCTTTTCTTCACTCTCCTACAGCGTCCACACCTCCAACGTGCTGTGTAGGGGCATTTAAGCTTCAGCGCATGGACTTAGGAGATACTCAGGCCCGCGTTATTACAGCAGTGTTAGTCAGGTTTAACAGTGCTGCGCGGCCAACCCCAGCAGAGGAATGTTCTTTCCTTACTGTTTCAGTGCAGCCAGCTACCAGGGGCCTCAATAAAGAACTTCCGGCATTCTGGCCAAAGTTTATAAATCAAAGTTTCAGTTGTGTGAGTCCCGGAAGAAGCGCTGGGTGCAGAGCAGGGCACAGGCACTCTGTCTTTCATGACTCCAGCATGACCATGGTCAGACACAATGGAATACAGCTCACTCTGCCCCTAGACACGGTGAAGTGGTTTGTTATTTGTAAATAGCGGGGCATCTTATTCTTGCAGGAAAGTTATCACCATAGCAACATGTCACCTCTTTCAAGTCAGAGAGGCACAAGGTTCCTTCTTGGGGAAAAGATGGGAAGTTTGGAAAAGATGGAAAGTTCTAATAAAACCTACTGTGATTTATTCAGAAATTCACGGTGCCATTTCTTTCGTTTGTCACATTTCCCTGGGAAGTAGTGAAGATTCTGCACTGCAATTCCTATGGCTGGAAGCTGTTGCCCAAGGAAGTTTCCATAGCTCTAGTCTCCAGACAGATAATACCTTTTGTTTCATGATAAGTGAAAAATTGGCTGCTTTTCCCAGTTACCATCCCTTAACTGCATTATGTCTGCCCATCTCCCAGACCTGTTCTCCTTCTAAACTCCTATTTTGGTTAATGATGTGTGTGTGTGTGTGTGTGTACCATGGCACACCTGTGGAGGTCAGAGAACAACTTACCATACGGTTTCTGGGAATCAAACTCAGGTCATCAGGCTTGCTGGAAAGTGCCTTTAACACTTGTTGAACCATTCTGGCTGCGCAAAAACGTTAGTCATGAAACCCATCCTCAGATGTGTTGATGTATAAGGAGCCATCATTTGTGCTCTGAAAATTGCATAGCAGTTAAAAAATAAGTACATTATAAATGACAAGATAAGATGTAATGAAACTAATTTAATCCATGACCCAACTCAAACCCCTGAATTTTAGGATTACAGCTAAATCCTTCGGCAGCTCCTGCCTGCCACCCCCTTGTCTTTCATGTCAGGAATCATTCCTGTTCTCAGTGGAATGTTGACCTTCCCATTAAATTTCACTGCAGATACATGCTTTCTTAAACAGGGTTTGGACATTATAGAAATGCTGTCAGACTGTGTCATCTGCCGCTGTGAATGCTTCTGGGATTCATTCATGCTGGTGCCTGCAGCTGTAGCTTGCTTATTTATAGTCATTATGACTTCAGCACAATTCATTCACTCTCCCATGGATGGATGGATGTTTGAATTGCATGCATGTGTGGGTGTGTATGGGGGGATGTGGATGTATACTAAGTGCACATATTAAACAGTATCTGCATAGCTTCTATCTAGGGGCAGAGAGTTGTTAAAGCTGGACTGTGTCTTCTCTTTACAAAAGCATGTTACTGTATGTATGTTTGCCAAAGCAGTTGTAACAATTTAATCTCATAGCTGTAAATAAGAATTTGTACTGCTCTGTACGGCTGTTGTGACTTGTTCATACTTGCTAAAGTTTGAATGTATATATTCCTGCAAAATGTATACACTGGAACGTAAACCCCCAAATCATAGATTATGGTATTAAAAGGTGGTGCTTTTTGGAGGTAATGATTGTGAGACTATTCCTTCATTAAGTCATCCCCACACTTCTTTCCAATTCTGTTTTCCTCCCTCTACCTGCAACCCACTCTCTCCCTAGTTAATCCCTCAGTTTACTTCCTGTTTATGTGTACTCCGTGGCATTACGTATTTATATTCTCCCTTAATAAGCTAGGATCAGATGGAAGGGGAGGAGGACCTCGCCTATCAGTGGGCTTGGAAGGGCGCAGGGAGGAGATGAGGGAGGGAAGGTGGAGTTGGGAGGGAAAGAGAGAGGGGGCTACGGCTGGGATAAAAGTGAATGACCTGTAATTAAAATAAAATTAAAAAAAAAGACTTCATTCCCTCTCAAGATACCAATCTAGTTTAGTGACACACAAGCACACATATTTATGCACACTTTAAACTTTGGTTTGTATACATGAGAGAAAATGTGCAATGTTTGTCTGCAACCGATTCGTTTTGCATAACAAAGTTTTTCAGTTGCAGTTTTCTGCCCAAATCCTGGTTTAATCTTTAGAGCTGCATAAAATTTCATTATACGGACATACACATTTTCTTAATCCACCTATCTGTTAATAGACACCTGGATGTGAAATATCTCTGTGAAATGTTGGCGTCAAGACTTTCAGGTAGATAGCCAGGGGTGGGTGTTGATATCTTACATGCTTGTCTTTAGTAAGCCTTTCTTGGTAGACTTTTTGTGCTAATTATAAGTAATGCAGTTTTGTTGTTGTGTCCTCAGTATTCTGGATTGGGTATAGGCAATAAGTAGGACAAGCTTTCTAAGGCCAAGTACTAACATCTAGAGATGCCTCAAAACAGTCTGGGTCCATCAACTGCAGCGTCTTTCTCATAGTGATACCACAATGCTTTTTTCCATGCACTCATAATAGAAGCTTAAAAAAATAGACACCTACACAGGACCCTTTCCTAACCAGAAAAACTTAGGGAAAAGACAGTTAAGGATGTCCGTGAAAAACAACTTGCTTCTCATTGATGGAGATAAGTAAGCAGGGGGTCATGGGCACTTCCCTCTCCATCTTTCCTGGAAAATTGGTGAGAAGATACTATGTCAGGAACTGTAGTCAGCATTCTATGACTACTAGTGCAAAAAGCTGACCCAGTGAGGTGGCAGAATGAAAGAGGAGATTCTAATTTATGTTGAACCCAAGGACAATGGGATGAGCTCTGGGAAGGCTTCCCTCCATTCCCGTGTGCAGACAAACAAGAAATGCTTTTATTTAATGCTCACAGGGTCTTCTGTTACTCAAAGGTGAATACATACCAATTGGAGGTCACATGTTGAAAGAATCATCTGTTCATAGTTCTCTCAATAATCTGCTTGAAACATCTATCCGTCTTATATTACCATACACACAATCTATTGATCTGTCATTTCAACAAGATCGAGGCTAGTTGTTTATTATATGTCCTGAAATGAGCTTTAAGAGTCTTTTTTATGATTTTTTCCCTGAGATTTTAAAAAGAGCTCCTTCTTTTTATACATTATTTTTCAGGCATATTTTTGGCTACTTTGCAATGATGGTGTCATCATCTTTATGGCAGTCTGAGTCATATTCAAATTTTGTCACATATTACATCTGGACTGGCATCAGAATTTCAGTACTCCTTCCCATGTTTACTGAGAGACTGCTGATTCCCCCTCAGGGGATTTTTAACAAACTCTTTACCAACACAACAGCTTTTCTTTGCAAAGACCACATTTGTTAGACTCCACGAGATGTCTTACTCTGGAAAAGTTGTCTCATGAGAGCTTAAATATATGCACCTGTAAATTCTCTCAGTGCTTCCTTGCAAAATGATCTTAATAGTTTAATCTGTTTCTTTGCTTTATCCATGTCCCACTCAGGTTCTTGACCAAACTTACAAGGTAACATTCAATAGATAAGGGCTTTCTATTCTAATGCCAGAGGCAACAGCTTTTCTTTGTAAAGGACCAGCTAGTAAATAACTAATGTTTTATGAGTTGTGTGGTCACAATAGCATATTATTATTTTTTCTTTTTCAAAACTACTTCATTTATGTGCAATTCATTCTTAGGCTTGGGCTGGACAAAAACAAGGTGCAGGATAGATTTGGTTCAAGGGCTACAGTTTGCTACTCCTCCTTCCATAATAGGTTATTCAAGAAGCTTGTAACACTTCAAGCATACAGAGAAATCAACCTAGAGTGCTTGTCAGATACATCATGATAGAGAGCTATGAATTCTCAAAAAGAAGGCACATTTGAGCATGAGGGATAGATTTACAAGATGATCTAAAACCATGTTCTACTGTAAAAAATGAAATGCCAAAAAAACAGTTTTGAGGAATACAAGCTAACAAGTGCTTTCTGAATAAGAGAAGGGTGTGGTAGATATTCAGTTATACAGTGAGGTACAAAACCCCAAGAAATTACTAAGATAAATATAAGATTTAAAAAGTAGATTGAAATAGATTGGGAGCTGGAAAGATGGCTCAGTGATTAAGGACAGTTGCTGGTCTTACAGAGGACCTGAGTGTGTGTGTGTGGGGGGGGTATCCACAAACATACAACTGATTAAAACAGAAAAAAAATTGAAAAGAAAACAGAATGAAAAAAAATCAAGCCATTGTATACAAATATGTTCCTCTAGAAGGTCAAGTTTAATCCTCTTTGCCTTTAGTGTGGACTGCATTTAACTGACAAGGCAATTGAATAGGACAAAAGGACAATAATTTTCAGTGGAGAACTATAGAGGACATTACCTTGACTTGGTAAGATTTGACACCACCATTGATGGGCCATGTAGAGAGAGAACAAGTACCCGAAGCTCAGACACACTGAGATTGCCTCGTTCCTCCAATCTCCCAAATCCATCTTGATAATGAGAAAAGCATCAGATACACCCAAGTTATCTATGAAATACCCGAAAGCACTCTCAGGTCTGCTGAAATAATCACATTCAAGGAGAGTAAGCAGTCTTCACAGATCACAGAATGGTAAAGAGCTATGGCATCTTGATAGAGCAGCATTCTACAGAGGATCTTGGAATGGAAAAAAAAAGATACTCATGGAAAAATGACTGAAATATTAACAGTGTTTCAGGCTTTGATGTTACTAATAATGCATGAATACTCACTCCCAAATTTTGAAGATGGAAACAATATACCAGTGCTATGTAAAATGTTAATAGTAGAGAAAACTGGGTTCTTGGGGTATATGAAAACTTGTACCTGCTTTGTAAGTCTGAAATTACTTCAGAAACAAAAAAAAGTTCATCGAAATAGTTTGGAAATGCAGTGTATCAAAACTTCAGAGACGTTGCTAACGGAGTGTTGCAGTGTATCTTTAGCACTCTAACCCTTTATTAAAAAGAAGGGAACATTGGGAAGTGCCTAACTGGAGAATACCAACTGAGGTCTTGGATTCAATACCCAGATCCAGTGGGAAATAATCATAAAAAGCATAATGAGTAAAAATTTTAACCTAAGCATATAGAGGACCCGAATGTCATGATAAACACCTTAATTCCCATACTCATGAGCAGATCCTGTTGGAGGACAGTGTGGGCTACCTAAGGAGTTCCAGGACAGCTTGGGCTTTGTAATCACATAGCAAGATCCTGCCCTAGGAAAGAAAAGAGCAAAGATTAAATAATACAACACACTGAATGAAACCAAAAAAAAAAAAAACCCAAAGACTGATCCCTGTTATTAATAATTTTCCTTCCAGGCTGACCAAGAGCTATAGAGAAGGCACAAATGACTAATATTATGAATAAAGAAGGTTTGTTATTACTGGATCCACAAAGATTGATAGAATAATAAACAATAATAATAATATCTAAAGGCAAGTGTATGCCTATATCATCAGCAAATCTGAAAAGATGATTCATTGAAAGAAGTTTAGAGAACCTGAGTATGCCAATGTCTATTATATAACTAACTACTTAATTTAAATATTTAATAAAAAGAATCTGGTAAATTCTACAAAACATATGACGATAAAATTGTCCTATTTCTTAACAATGACTTCTTTAAAACCTTTCTTAAAATGGAAGAGGACACTTTCCAACTCATTTTATGAAACTGAAATTACTTTAACACCAAAACCAGACAAAAGCTTTATAAGAATATTCTAGAAAGGTGTTTCTTAGGAACGCAAACACAGGAATATTAAACAGAATACCAGAAAGTTAACAAAAGTATGAGACTCAACTCCTTTTTTTATTTTAATTTTTTTTAATTTATTTTTTTGTTATCAATCACAGGTTAGGTACTTTGCATCCCGAGCGTAGTCCTCTCCCTCATTCCCTCCCCCCCTCT
>CM053754.1:29926962-29989552 GCA_028658305.1 Pachyuromys duprasi | reverse complement strand
CTCCAAGTCCACCAACAGGGGAGGACCTCCTCCCCTTCCATCCAACCCCAGCTCATCCTGTCTCCTCAGGGCTGGCTGCAATGTCCTCCCCTGGGATCTAGCCAGTCTGTCACTCCCCGGCATGTATGGGGGAGGGTCAAAGAGTCAGCCATCAAGTTCAAGACTGAAACAGTCCCTGTTTCCCTCACTAGGGTCTTTAGTCCTACACCAGGCTATCATGGGCCCATCTGAACAGGGGTTCCAGGACACATCCACACGTGGTCCTTGGTTGTAGAAACCGTCTCATACAAGACCCTTGTGCCCTGCTCAGTTTAGTCATTGTGGAGCTCTTGTTCTCTCCAAGTTTCACCAACCTCCTCCATTTCTATCATCACTTCTTGCCCTCTGCCAAAGGCTTGATCGCGGAGACTCAACTCTTGACCATAATTAGAGCCAGGTGAAACCAAAAGTCCCTCCATTAACTCATTCAGTTTTTCATCACTGACGAATGCCTTTCACAGAACAGAGAAATAACAAGTTTAGGCACTGAATCCTCTTAAGATGTAAAAATACAGTTGCAAGCTTGTTATTTCCAATATTTTTACTCTTAATTATATTAATAAGAACGGGGAGATTTTCCTAGAACTTGGGTTAGGAGGTTAGAGATACGCATTTGGGAACCTGTGGGCTCGCAGCTGGTATCTCTACTGCAGGATAAAACTAGAAGAGAGCGGATGATAACCTGGAAGATAAACAGCTGCTGTCCTCTGAACTTAAAAAGACCTGAAACAGACCTGTGGGTGATGATAAAGAAAACATGATCTACAGGCAAGAAGTGTATTTAATTGGCATCTGGCTGAGTTGGCCACGAGTATTGTAAATTGACTGTGGGCATAGAAGTGAATTTGATCCAATAAAGAAGGAGAAGTGGGTTTTGTGTGTTAAGTACACAGAAGGAAGACAAGACAAAGGGTGCCAGAGGCCCTCCTAGGAAGCTCTCATAGGAGAAGACAATTTGGGAGGGGAAAAAAAAAGGTAGTACTACCTCAGATGAGAATCTCTCCCTACGTTGTAGGAAATATGTAGAAAGCATTGTAGTTGTAACATGGGAAAGAAGAATTGATCTTGTAGACATCACTACAATTTGTTGAGCTAGGAACCAGCTTCATAAGTGTGGCAGTTTGCACGAGATGTCCCCCATAGTCTTGGGTATTTGAATAATGCTTGGTCCCCATTAGGTGGCACTGTTTGGGGAGGAGAAGAAGCCTTGTTGGAGGAAGTGTCTAATTGGACACAGATCTGAGGGTTTAAAGACGGTGTCTTTTGGAATTCACTCTCTCACTTCCTGCTCGCTGTTCAAGGGGTGAGCTCTCAGCTCTTCTGCTGCTATGCCTGTCATTTCTCCACCGTGGAGGACTCTTACCCCCCTGGACCATAAGCCCAAATAACTTTTTCTTTCCATAAATTGCTTTGGTCATGGTTTTTTTTTTTTTTATCACAGCAGTAGAAAAGCAACTGGTAAAATGAGTATTGGAAAGGTTTTTCTAACTCAAATCATTTATTTTCAGTAGAGAATTAAAAAAATGGTAGTGATATTGGAATGCTAACGGACCTTTAAAAACTATGACTGATAAAGGAATTAGGGGAGTATGCATAGTCTTTCAGATGATTAGGAGGTTGCAATGAGAACTAGTCACTGTTCAGGATTTTCCTGTAGCTGAGCACAGGGAATATTGCTCTTCCTTGAAGTTAATGCAATCATGTGGCCTTCTAGGATAAGTAAAAAAATAAGCCCCATGATCAATGTTATCTGAACTTGGAGCACATGTTCAGAAATGAAACATAAACTTTTTGTATCTTAAATCATTTAACTTTTAAGCATCTTTGTTACTAATTTATAACATATCCCATTTTCACTTAATCCTATGTCAGTGCGAATTTCATAGACTGGTGGAAAAATATAATCATGGAAATAGGTTTAAGTCGAACTTTGGCTATAAAAATGTTTTCTCAAGTGAAAACTTGCAAAATATAATGAGACAAACTATTCAGTAGCTTTGGTGGAGACAGAGGCTGCGATGTCCTAACAGCTTCACTGGTCCTTCTCTCTCAGACATTTAGACCTCTGTGTTCTCAGGGCTCACTTGTGAAACCTCTAAAGCTTAACAAGGACAATAGAAAACTGTAGATCTAGAGGACAAGCTCAAGCTCCGTACAAGTAAGCACTTTCTCAGTGTGAGAAATGCTCAACGATAGGACGGGCTGCTCCAGGACAAACTGTGACCCCACTTGTGTAGACTGGCTGTCCCAGGTGGGTGTGGCTGTAGAGAGTGTTCTTGCTTTGGCTGACCATTTCTAGGCTTTGCTCCTTTTTTTTTAAATTAATTTTTTATTTTTTATATTAGTTACAGTTTATTTACTTTGTATCCTAGCTGTAGCCCCCTTCCTCATTCCCTCCCAATCCCACTCTTCCTCCGTCATCTCCTCCCTTCCCCTTTCCAAGTCCACTGATAGAGGAGGTCCTCCTCCCCTTCCATCTGACCCTAGTTTATCAGGTCTCTTCAGGACTGGCTGCAAAGTCCTCCTCTGTGGCCTAGCAAGGCTGCTCCTCCCTGGGGAGTGGCGAGGGGGGGGGAGAGGTCAAAGAGCCAGCCATCCAGTTCATGTCAGAGACAGTCCCTGTTCTGCTTACTAGGGTAACCACTTAGATACTGAGCTGCCAAGGGTTATATCTGAGCAGGGGTTCTAGGTTATATCTATGCATTGTCCTTGGTTGGAGACTCAGTCTCAGAAAAGACTCCTGTGCCCAGATATATTTGGTCCTTGTGGAGTTCCTGTCCTCTCCAGGTCATACTAACTACTCCTTCTTTCATATGATTCCCTGCACTCTGCCCAAGGGTTGGTTATGAGTCTCAGCATCTGCTTTGATACATTGCTAGATAGAGTCTTTCAGAGGCCCTCTGTGGTAGGCTCCTGTCCTGCTACTTGTTTTCTCCTACTTCCAATGACTATCCCATTTGTCTTTCTAAGTGAGGATTGATGCTCTTACCCCGGGTCCTCTTTCTTGTTTATCTTCTTTAGGTGTACGGATTTTAGTATGTTTATCCTATCTTATAGCTCTAGTACCCACTTATAAGTGAGTATATACCGTGTGTGTCTTCCTGCTTCTGGGATACCTCACTCAGGATAATCTTTTCTAGATCCCACCATTTGCCTGCAAATTTCATGATTTCCTTGTTTCTCATTGCTGAGTAGTATTCCATTGTGTTGAAGTACCACAATTTCTGTATCCATTCCTCCATTGAGGGACATCTGGGTTGTTTCCAGGTTCTTTGGCTATTACGAATAACGCTGCTACGAACATGGTTGAGCAAATGTCCTTGTTGTGTACTTGAGCATCTTTTGGATATATGCCTAGGAGTGGTATAGCTGGATCTTGGGGAAGCACTATTCCTAATTGTCTGAGAAAGTGTTAGATTGATAACTTTTTTTCTCATCTAAACTCTGCTTCATTTGTCTTCATTGAAATTTTTTCTTACTTATTCATGTTATTTAAAAAAAAACTCACACATTTATTATTATTTATCTGTCCACCCAGTAGTGTGCTGGATGAATTTTTTTAAATTTCTGGCATTTTAAGGCAGTTTTTAAGCACAGATATCACTGAAAATTAAATTATGAAATATTGCAAACTTACAATTGTGAATTGTATAAAAAGAAAATCATCTCAGAACTTGTCCTCTTCTGTTTCTCTTTGTTTTGGGCATACTCACCTACTGCAATAATGGAGCGACTTCTGCTGATTGTCTCTCAGGGCTTCACATTTTTGGTGCCACATCTGTAGCACGACATAAGACACAATGTGTGCTCACTCTCCAGAAATTATCAAACTCAGCAACTCAAAGCCTCACTCGAGACATGTGCTTGCTAAACATTTATCAGAACACCCATGCATCAATATTTGTCTCTCTGCCTTAAAATTTAAGCTCTATCAGAAGGATGTAGGCTGTGTTATATTTACTGTTGTCAGCATTTAAAAATCTGTACTTACTGAATACATTAATGGCTAGCTCATAACAGCTCCAGCAGAAGTTTTAAAAGAAAATGAGAAAAACCACTAGTGTGAGCTATTGCAGTTGATTTCTTTGCTTTCTAGTATTCCCACCTTGGATGTCTTATTGGTATAACGGGTAGATAGGAAACCATGTCTTATACTTTTTAGTTTACAAATGGAGACCATTCCTCCCAGTTTTCCAGAGAAAGTTTGCCAGAGCAATTTCTGATCTGTTTTCAAGTTCCTGAAGAGTTGATACCATCTTCCCTTTATGAATAGTATAAGCACAGTTGCAGCTTTTCTGAACAAATTAATATAATACTAACTCAGAGAAATGTTATTCCTTTAAACAGGACCTTTGAAAGCTGGAAGAGTATGATGAGGCAGAGAAGTAATCTGTCCATCAATCCAGACAAGCCAGGCTGTGAGTGACCTCTATCAAGGCTGAATAAGCAAGAATGAAAGGAAGGAGCTGGAGAGATGGTTCAGTGGTTAAGAGCACTGGCTGCTCTTCCAGAGGACCTGGGTTCTATTCTCAGCACCCATGTGGCAGCTGAAAACTGTCTGTAACTCCAGATCCAGAGGATCTGACACCCTCACACAGACATATATGCAGGTATAACCACTAACTCTCATAAAATAAAAATAAATTGTTTTAAAAAATGAATGAAAGCAAACACCACTTTCTCAGAGCTTTCACTGGAAAGTTCTCTGCACTTGGTGTGCATTGGTTATCTTAATGAAGTCACTGGAGGAGTTGCCTTTGACTTAATTTTCCACACTTAAAAATGTTTTCTGAGAACTTTTTATTATAGTAGATAAGAACCTATGATCTAGAGAGCCATAGCCTGCCACTGAATTACTAATACCTTGGTGTGCAGGACAGTTCAAGGAATAGAATTAGTTACCAACAATCACCTATCATACTTCTACAAACAATCTGGCTTTTCTAATTACAGTATATTCACTAACACCAGACTTAAGTAACAAAATGAAAGTCCAACTGAGCTGGATCATACACTTCCCAGCCCGTGGGCATCTCCACCATTTTTGATGTCTTGTATCTGGCATCCTTACTCTTGTCAGGCTATCTGACAGGCTGTCTTGGAGTCCTTTGACACTACTACATATTTACTTTTCTCATATAGTATTGAGATGTGCAGCAACTGAGGTGCAACACCTAACAAAGGTTACATTTTGTTCTTTAGCAGCCAGGAATAACTAGGCAGCTAGCCACCTTGGTTCCGGTTTTCTTCAGGCATAAGTGAAATGGCTGACCAAGTGGTCACTAAGGGTTCTTGTTTCCCTGACATTCTGATCTTATAGTTAATAAGCTTAACACCTATGTCATCTTCTTACAGGTCTTGTTTCCAAGTCTTACTTCTCTATCTCTATTGCATTCCTTTCACCATTTCCATCTCTATCACCTTCTAAAGATCGTTGTTCTCAGAGTGTATAGACAATGATATATATTTGGTTATCTATACAGAAAGGAAAATTGATGTCATTCTCCCTCTATGAGATTTTGCTTCTTTTCTTTGTTTTCTTTGTTGTGAAACTGTTCCCAAAAGAATTCCTGAGCTCAAAGGGATATTTTCTCTTATACCATCACCATAGTTTATACACACACACACACACATACATATAGTTTGCTCATAATATAAAGAACTCAGTTGCTGGAAACAGTCACTTCTAAATTTTAAATAAACCAACAAGCAGCAATTATCATTAAGCACCCATGGTGAAGGATAGTCTAGGAACAGGTAAATGTTTCCCAAGACACTCATTTATTTGAAAGACAAAAATGCTTACCACATCCAAATGGATAATATCTGAGTTAGTTTTTTTTTTTAAACCTGGTTCACAAGAACACGGATACTTTCCTGATATAGCATATGCTCCAGGAAATAGAGAACAAGATGCTGGACAGCCCTGAAGGGATGCAGTGTGTTTGAAGCATCCCTAATGTAACACACTTTCATGGTGCCTTTTTCACTCTTTGGTTATGTAAGACATTGGAATAAAAATGAACTACATTTTATTTTAGTTCCACACATAAATTAGAGGTGCTTAACTACATGAAAGATTTTTAGTTTTGTCTTATTTTTATTTAGATTTTTTAATATTTTGTTTTGTTTTGTGTTTTGAGACAAGGTCTTACTATGTAGCTTTGTCTGTCCTGAAACTCACTATGTAGACCAGACTGGCCTAGAGCTCTGAGAGGTCTACCTGCCTCTGCCTCCTGAGTGCTAGGATTAAAGGAATGTACTACCATGCCCAGCTATTTTTATTTTTTAATTATGTCTCTGTCTGTCTGTCTGTCTGTCTGTCTGTCTGTCTGTCTCAATCTCTGTGTATGTGTGTGTATGTGCGTGCATATGTACACACATGTGTTTGGGTTTTTACTAGCAGTTGAGTATAGTGCCTATGGATGCCAGAAGATGGTATCATCTGCCCTGGAGCTGAAGTTCCAAGTGGTTGTGAGCCCCCTCCTGCCCACATGGTTATTGGAAACTTAACCTAGGTCCTCTGCAAGCATCATATAGGCTTTTAACCACTGTACCATCTCTCCAGTCCCTCAATTTATTTTTCTGTTCTGTAGGCAGTGAAACCTTTGTAGGTAATGTGGAGAGAGCCTAAGAATTGACTTTTAAAAATAACTGGTGTGATCTGTTTCTCATCAAAATAAATAGTAATAAGATGGGGGTCATGCAGACCTAAAATCTGCAGAGATACATGCTTTCAAGGTAGAAATAATTTGGGTTAGAAGAGTTTACATTTTGGTTTCATTGATTTGTCTGTCTTTTAGACCATTATAAATATATTTGTGTATATGAAAATATTTGTATATGAAAAATATTTGTGTATATGAATGTTCGTTTGTGTTTGCGATGCATATTTGCATATGTGTATGTATTTGCACTGTGTATTTGTGTGTGTTGTGTGTATTAGCCTGTATTTATAATATATATTTGTGTGTGTACATGTGTGCATATGTATTTGTGGGTATGTATGTGCATATGTATTTGTGGTATATATCTGTATGTGTATATGTGTTCATGTATATTTGTGTGTATGTGTATTTCTCTCTTTTTTTATTTCAAAAGCAGATGCTACCAGTGATCAATTTAGCTCCAGTAGATGGCTTTATACCAGCCAGTCACTTAATTGCATTCCTTTGCTTCTTTGTCCTTTGAAGAAAGACAAGAAAAAGTTTTCAATTCCCTCTGAAAAGATTCCTCTAGGGCAAGTCATTCTTATAGATTCATAAGATTTCGGATTTTTGTTGCTTGAAAATGACAAGTGCAAAAAAAAAAAAAGGAAAGGTTTTATGGACAAAAAGAGCACCTTGGGAGCTAATGAATGCTTTGCATAATTCCATTGTGTTGCTTGATGGAGCTAAAGGATTGTTCTGAAGAAAATAACATTTCTGAAAACTAGTCACAAGTATTAACAATGCCAAGGCCATAATTAAGGTAGAGAATTTCACTCTGTCCTTTAAAAACTGGAAATTACAGCAGCAGCTGAAATAAAAATCTTTGTTATTTACATCCAGCTTTCCAAGATTTTCCAAAATTTGATTCTTTGTCAGATGTTCAAGTTGCTATGATTTTAAACACAGGAAAAAAAAAACCCAGTGCATTTTAAGGATATTTCTTAGCCACTTTTATCTCTTGTTTCGAGAGCCTTCTGTTTAGATCCATAGCCCATTTATCAACTGAGTGGCTTATTTAACTTTTTGAGCTCTTTTTATATTCTGGCTATTAATCCTCTGTCAGATGTATAGCTGGAAAAATTCTCTCCCACTCTGTGGGCACCTCTTCACTCCATTAATTGTTTTCTTTGCTGTACAAAAGAATTTTAGTTTTATGAACGCCTATTTGTCAATTTTTGGTTTTAATTTCTGAGTGAATGGAGTCTTATTCAGAAAGTCCTTTTTTTTTGTTGTTATCTGTATCTTACAGGAAACTATCTGTCTTTTCCTGGCAGTTTCAGCATACCAGGCTAAGAAGTATTAAACATGCTTAACAATTAGGGAAATACAAATTAAAACTACATTGAGATATCATGTTACCCTTGTCAGCATGACTAAGATCAAGAAAACAACTAAAAGTAGAAATTAGTGAGGTGTGGGGAAAGGGAGAGCCTTCATTAGCTTAGCAAATGTGTGCCACTCTGGAAATCAGAGTGGGGAATTTTCAAAAAGATAAAAGCAGACCTACTATATAACCCAGTTGTCCCACACTATGGCATATGTATACCCAAAGGATTCAACTGCTACAGAGGATCATCCTACTGCAGAGGCTGGTGCTCAGCCATGTTCATTGTTACTCTATTCACAGCAGCTAGGAAAGCAAACTAAATGTCCTTCAATTGATGAGTGGACGATGAAACTGCCATAGACATATACATTAGAACTCTATTCTGCTCTACAGAACAATGAAATCATGACATTTGAAGGTGAATGAATGCAAGTGGGAAATCCTGAGTGGGGTAATCAAGACCTGGAAAGACAAACACTGCGCACGCTCTCTTATTCATGGAGCCTAGCTCTGAACCTTTGGAGTTGAATATATAACCTGAAGTACCTGCTGAAGCTGGGAAAGTGAAAAGGGAACATGGAGCATGGGAAGGACCTTTAGAGAGGGGGGAGAGAATGTAGGAGTTATGAAAGGGGGAAAGGGAAAACCTAATTGTAAACTTTAATTACGGAAGGGGAAGGTAGAATAATAGAGAGAGACATAGGAAGGAGAAACAAATAACAGGAAGGATATTTGAAAAAGTCATAGGGTTATTTTATAAGCTTATCAAAGATACATATATGTGTATGCATACACACACACTCAGTTTAAATGTAGTTATGCCACATCAAGTCATAATGCCCCCTACAAGAGCCACAGATTCTTCTAACAAAAATCCCTAGTACCACGCCTTAGGAAACCTCCCTTTAAGTTGGTCAGGATGGTTTAAGAGACTCCCCAAATGATAAGCCTATCACCATTGCTCATGGTTGCCTCCCAGTTCTTGAAGGAAAGATCCTGTTGCTAAAGATACCACATACTGTGGACCCAGAACTTGGAGGTATGGAGGTGAATTGACCTGGAATCCTCCTACTAAATCCCCTAGCACCAGAATGCACTATGCATGCTACTAAGGGAGAAAAGCAATCAATATTCCTACCCAGCTGAAAAGTCTACAAGCAACAATAGCTGGCCCAGCAAGATATCACCAATGGTGTGACCAGCTTCTATCTTGGTGATAACCACCTGCTGTCTAATTGGGCTTAATGTCTGCTCTATAGCAGGGAACTCATTCCTGCTTGTTTAAACCTAGCCAGCTCTCTGTGAATGGAGAAGTCATAGATTCTGGGGGAGAACCCACTACTGCTAATTTCCTAAACTGGTATAATATCTAACTGTACTCCAAACACTTATATTTATACCCACAGATACATGTACTTCTCATCCCTCAGCCAAGAGGCCTCTTTTTTTTTTCAGATGAAAACTATTACAGAGTTCCATAACTGTGTACAATGCAGAAGAAGAGTAACAGTCCCTATACCCAAGGCTCACAGAACAGTATGGAAGACAGAGCAGGGAGATGTGAGAGCCTAAAGACCAGGTGGGCTGCTGTGAGACAGAGTTTTCTAGACTTTCACAGGGGTGTTGAACCCATGAAATAACCATAGTGCTGCTTACACAAAACCTGCACAATGACACCACCAGTTGACATGCCATGACCACAGGAATGGAAGAAGTTTCACAAGGTCTCATCCCCACATAAAGACCATCAATGTCTGTGGAAAGGAGAATCCTTTTTGTTCATGGATGAGCCAAACTTCCAAGTAGTCAGCACTGGACACATATACCTATAAGCAACACTAAACAGATACAATAGTGTGTGTGTGTGTGTGTTTATGCAATAATTATGGAGGAAAAGGTCAGGAATTTGAAAGGGATAGAGGAATTAGAAGAGGGGGAAAAGAATAGAAATGATGCAAAGCAGTACTCATATTTGAAATTCTCAAAACAAAAATAAAGAAAAAAACATAGGGAAAAAGAAATAAATAATGTATAAGTAGAGTGTACATTGCATTTGATAAAATGATGATTACTGAATCTTATGCATAAACAGGTACACTGAGAAATCCAACTATGTCCTCAAAACTCAGGTAATGAATAGTTTTGTTCTCTATATTGTTCTTTAATACATATGATAAACATCTTAATTTGATATAAAATGTATTGTCTACTATCTATCTATCTATCTACCTATCTATCTATTTATCTATAATGAAAATTTGTAATAGAGCCAGGCACGGTGGTGCATGCCTGTAATCTTGGCTCTTGGGTAGGCAGAGGTAGGCAGATCTCTGTGAGTTCAAGGCCAACCTAGTCTACAAAGTGAGTCCAGGACAGCCAAGGCTACACAGAGAAACCCTGTCTCAAAAGATCAAAAACAAAAAACAAAAAAGAAAGAAAGATAGAATCAAAAAAGACAAATTCCTCTCTATTAAACCATGTCTAGTGTAACATACTTTAAAGTACCTGATTGGCATAAATAAAACACTGAGAAGAAAATATATCATTGTGCTGTCTATATAAAAAATAATAACAAATGGAATTCTAACAATCATTTTTAAGACATTAAAAAAATTACCCATCATCTCAGGGAATGGCTGTACCTTTTAAATAATCTCATGAAAGATGTGATTTATCGAAAGCATTTCAACAGTATGCTAAATATTAACAATGTTAAAGAAAACCGAAGATGAAAGAGTAATGATTGAGTCTTAGGAAAAGAAATGATAGCCAAGAAATGCTGACAAAAGACATGAGCTATTTAAAGCCAGGCTCCCTCTTCAGTTGTTTTAGTGCCGTGGTGACCAATGAGTGCTTATTAGCTAGCAGGCCCGGTGCTGGAAACTAGAGAATTGAAGATGCTCTCTGCCTCCAAGGACTGATGAAGTGGCGTGCCCTGTATCTGCTCCGTGTACTTTTCGTCTCTGAATTTTCAGCATCTAGCATAGTGCTGAACACATAAAAGGCGATCGATAGCTACTTGTGTTGAACCCAGTTATCTGTTGTCAAAGAGAACAGATGAGATTTTGGAACTACTATGTTGAGCCTTACTTGGCTTCTTAGAAGCACTAAATGAACGGTAGCACAGGTTTAGGATTTCTTGAAATTGCTAGGCTACTGGAAGGATACAGAATTATGTAACAATACTGATTTTATCATTGTGGTAAAATATACTGAGCTAAACGTTTCAGTCCATGCATACACTTTATGTAACGGCAAGAGCAGGAATCAAGGTAAAATACCTTGATGTCTTGGACAAGCAGTTTACCATCTTTGAGCCTGAGATGTCTCCATCTTCACCTGAAGACATGGGTGATGTTAAGGGAGTCCTTGAAGAGTTGAACATAGTTTACGAAAATGATATGAGAATGACATAATTTTTTTACTTGGAGAGGGCATAGACTTTAAAGATTTTATAGATGTCTATACCAGGACCAAATAAGCTTGATTTATGCTTTAAGTTATCTCTAGAGTTTAAATCTTTTTGAAAAATCATCTTTAGAATAATTGGCGATATTATTTAAGAAATTAAAATTAGGAAAAAAACCCTATAAACTTATTATATAGAAAAATGCATTTTGGATTGCCTCCTACTTTCTTCCCTAGTAAGTAATTACCAATTAAGGAGTTAATGAATATTTATTGGTAACTATAATGTGCTCTGAACTGATAAAACAAAGGAACATAGTAAAAGACACATCAATATCTTTCTTCAAAGAATCTACTACCTAGGAAAATACAAACTGTTCTTCCCTTTCTTTAAAAAATTGTGTTTATTTTATGTGTATGGATGTTTTGTGTATATATATATATGTATGTTATATGTCTATATATACACATATATATGTGTATATATACATATATGCATATACACACACATATATATACATATATGCACATACACAACACATGTACATATATATACAAGTATCCAGTGCTCTCTTCTAGCCTCTGTGGCCATCAAGCATGTACATATATATACATATATGTATACACACACACATATATATATATACATACATATATATATGTGTGTGTGCACCATGTATGCTTGAGGGCACTGGATACTTGTGAGCCACCATGTGGGTGCTAGGAATCAAACCTGGGTCCTCTGGAAGAGCAGGCAATGCTCCTAACCTCTGATCCCCCTACTCTCCAGCCCCTACTATTCTTTCAAAACAGTAGTAGAGGGTAATCTTGTACCACAGAGCAACTTCCGGAAGACTTTATTTAAGTCTACTCAATATTAAAAGCTACTTTAGTACAGCAAATAACCGTAGACATAGTTACAGAGCTGTGATGTGGCATTTTGGTTCAGGTAGGAAGTGGTTGCATGGGAACACAAAACAGACATTCCAGGATCACCTGTTTTGTTCTGTCTTTCAGCAATCTCAAGTGTGATTGATACTCAGACAAATTACCAAAACATGAGCAAACTAGGTTGCATTGTAGTAATTGAGCACCACATTTTCTGGCAGTAGGAGAGTTTTCCATGTAGACAGGAGTGTGGAGAACAAGGCCACTAGTTGGAAATAATCACAAAGGAGAATGGAACTGTGAGAGGAAAGCTTGGCTGAGGATGTATTTGAAGAGACGACATAAAACCTCTCTGGTTTATCCAAAGCAAAAGGTGCAGACCAGAGAGCAGTGGGTCACAGAAAATGACGGTCAATGGTGGGCCTGAATATCATCCTTAACTAAGTGAAGGCATCGTACATTTATGCAGATGGGAAAACGGAGAGGACTGTGCACTCTGGAGCTTTTCCCGGAATGAACTGAACTGGGAAAGTCAAAGAAGGATCTTGTGTGGTGACAGACTCATGAAGAGAAGGGGGACAGAGAGGAAGGAGCAGGTCTGTGTGCTGTGCAGGGGCACCGTGGAGGATTCAAAAAGGGTCAGGGTAATTGGGTGGGTGCTTCTGTTAGTAACAGGACTAAGAAAGTCAGAAGGTTGTGTGTGGTGGGGAAAAAACCATAGCAGTGAGTTTACTCATTGAGTTTACTCACTCAGTGTGGGTGGGAAGTCAGTTCATCTTTAGAGGATGGACTTCAGGCTTTGAAGGGCAAACAATCTGGATGAATCTAGGCTCAAGAACCAGCATACGTTGACACTGCTGAGGGAGAATACTTAAACGAATGTAACAGTGCCTGTTTTAAAATTTAGCATGTATCTGCTAAATGATACCAGATGTTAGGTTCTCTAAAGTCCTATGAAGCTCATCTGACTTGTTATTCTAAACATGCCTATTTCATGGTATGTGTTCAGCATGCATTTCTGGACAGAAAAACAAAGACTGTATGCCAAGAACTTTGCAGATAAGAATAAATTCATAACCGCAGAGGGCGAAAACACAGATCAGTTTGTGTGTGTGTGTGTGTGTGTGTGTGTGTGTTATCACAGAGCAGTGTGCAAGGAAGTATAACTAAATATGTTTCTCCCAAACGCCATTGACATTCTCAGAACTTGAGTGGCCTTTGTGTAGGCATGGGTGTCTGAAAGGGAATGGGTATGGGAATGATTGGATATGTCAAGTGTGTGTAGGTAGGACAAAGGGAGAAAATAAGAATGGAGGCATGTAGCAATCAAATTGAAGAATATTCCAACTGCGTGGAGGGACTGGGAATTACTGAGATCACCAAGAGGCAAAGCAGTGATTATACTGCCAGGCATGTGGCCTGCAGCAGTCAGGTAAAGAGGGCCCCCGCCTCCTGCAGGCAGGAAGCATTCTTGTATCCCTCAGGAAGGTGGCAGAAAATCTTTCAGAAGGTGGTCCTGGTGTCTCTTTAATCCTTTCACCCTGTACCCATTCACCCTAGAGGCTCGTTTCTTTCTTTGGAGGAAACATACATGCATATTTTCTCTCCCTCTCCCTCTCCTCCCTCTCTTTCCCTCTGCTCTTTTCCCACATTTGCAAATAAGAAGTTCTGTACCCAAACATATCACTCTTCTAACTTTTAAAAATAAAGCTGTTATTTGAAATTTCCTCTCGGTTAAATTTAATTATTCTAAAACCAGCATATCTGTACATATGCTTGCTTGGTGAGATTAAATATTACTTGCCTCCTTTGAGGATATGACATAAGAGGAAACAAGACAGTTCTAGAAAATTCTGGTAACAAAGTTACCGTATAAGGCCTGTGTATATGAGTGGATGGTTTATATTTTTGTTTTCAAAGTTGCAAGTCTTTGGGTTTCTTTCTTTACCCAGGGTTTCACTTTGTAGTTGGCCTACAAGAAACTGAATTTATCTCTAACATTTTTTATCCACATGTCTTCAGTGTATAATAATAATGCCTGGTATATCTGAAGTGCCTGATGCCTGGTGCTCATAAATTGCTTTAAAAAAAAAACCCACACAGACTGAGGCCTTGTGGGCAAGACAGCAAAAACAGTCTACAGAATAAGAGCTTTTATTGGCCGCTAATGATGTTCTGAATGCTGTAGGGGATAACACGATTGAGAAAGAAAATGTTTTCTTTGGTTTTGGCGATGCTGTAATTTAGCCAGACCATTCAAGCACAAATCTTTGTTTGAAGGGGAATAAAAGTAGCACACATGTCAGTGCTTGGCAGCTTTAACAACATTACCTGAAATCACCTTCTCAGAGCTGGCCTCCCAGAGACAAATGTATTTCCATAGACAAACGAAGGCTTCTTAAGAAGGTTGGTGCATTCATTACTACTAACTTAGCTGGCAGCTCATTTGGTGTTCGATTTGAAATTGAAAATAATTGAAATAAAACAAAATGAATTCTTACTACTGGCAATTTTGTTGGCTGCTTTTTTTTCTAATTGCAGAATTATGGAGAAATTCTGAGGTGCAGATGATTTTTAAAGCAGCCCTCCCCAACCCCTGAGAAAAATTTCTGTGAAGGTGTGATCATATAGAGTGGTAACTGCAAGTGTGAACAGTCCCGCTACTGAAATTTGCAATGATGGTGGAGCGTTCTACTCCATTGGGTAGGCATACCTTGGCCTATCATTTCTGTATTAGGCCTTCTATGATACAATAACATTTTTTATCAGCAAGGCAAAATCCTTTCTTTCTCTGTATAATATTTCAACATCCAACCTAACCACCTCAGCAGCTTGGAACTGAGTCTTCGGTACGCTTGCTTCCACCGGCATAAACAATTATAAGTGATCTGCTGACAAATGCTCATTCATTAAACAGATGTACTTGTGCTTTTCCATTTTAAGTTTTCAACTCTGTTCCCCCATTTCCTCTTTAGTATCCCTTAACAATAAACTGGGGTAGATTCTCTAGCTTCCGAGTCATGATTTTGTTGTTAGAAGTTAATTTAACCCAGTTTGGAATTCCAGTTTCATATGTAATTCAAAGCTTCCTCCTCTTATAGTGTGAGGGACAGCTGTAGCCCCGATTGTAATGTAGGCGGTTGAGCACAGTCTGGCTTTAAGATACTGGTTAAACTCCTTTAGATTGAGGAAAGGTGGGCTGCAGAGGAGGAAAAAGAAAGCAAGATATTTTAGTGAATTGGTCTCAGATGATGGGTAATCCCTTTTTGTCATAGTAGTTTATGCTGGTACTGGTCAATCCTGGTACTCTTTGTCAGTACAGATTGGTGTCCACATAAGTGCTTAGATGGTCTTCTTTGAGTAGTGGTTGATTTTGCTTTTTTACTCCCTAGGCCCAAGAACTCCTTTAGCCACATTTTTCTTGAGTTCAGCGTGGAGGATGGGGAAGTGAGTTCCATCTTGTTCTGTGAAGAACCATAAAACTACTCTTTCCAAGCCTTGCTGGCTTAGGCATCTCAAGTGGGCTTTCATCTTTTGAAATCTTTTTTCAGACAAGGTCTCAATCCCTATGTTTTCATGTCCTTCATAATTCGGGTCTTCTCTCATCTTGCTCAATTCAGTGATAGCATAGGGTAAGACTGTCCATTAATTTTATCTGGGAAGCATCCAACCAGGGTGGATCTTAGGACTTTAAAATCTCTGTAATTGACTCTCTTCATTTAGTTTAGGCAATGAGGAAACACAAAGAGAGGAAGGGATGGCTTCTCTCCACAAACTCTGCCCATGAAAGCTTCAGTAGACTGGATTAAATATTGGATAAATGATATACCATCCAGAAAACATGGCATAAGAATATGATCGTTCAGATAGAAACAAAAATAAACATAGAGTTGAAAAATTAAAATATGTATAAAGGCAGAGAAATAGTCTAATTTGGTTGTGGCATTGGGAAGTCATGAAAAACCAATCTGTACATGGGAGGAAATTTGATATATATTATGGAGGAAACTGAATGCCATGATGACAAACTTTAAATTAACTTAATTTAAAAAGGGTTATGAATCTAAGATGCTAAGGGTATCATCATGAACAGACCAAGAAAGAAAATACTTTCTAGTTTGAGTTTCATCTACATTGCAATCTGTGGCTCTAGGAGGTGGCAATGGAAGTCTCTGGAAGCTCTAGAATTCTACCCGTGTTATCTACTATCTACTTGTTAGTGTGTCATAGAGTTCTAATGCTTTCTATTTCAGTCCCCAGACACACATGAACTCTTTCTAAAACAGAAATTTGTGTTATTAAAATGTTTCTAGCTTTCATTGGAGAAACCTAAAAAGCCAAGTCAATCCATAATAATTTTTACTTGGAGTTACACGGATGGAAATGCAGCCTTTGTATATAGCAGATAACTCTGCCCTAGTAGCCATTCAATGGAGAAAATTAAAATGTTATAGGGATGGTATGACACTGTGTTATTGAGGACATTCCTGTTGTGGATTTCATAGTTTTTTGATAACTGTCATAATCTTTTCTCATATTGTTGGTTTTTATTATGATTGTATATCTAAACCCTGGTAGTATCTACAACAAGGCATGGAAGGTAGTAATAGCAACAAGATGTAATATTTACTGGGATCTTGCTATGTATCCTGTGTTTTGTAAGTCACTTTTAATAGGCTTATTTCTGATTCCCATGGTCAAGCCACGAGTAAAGTACTATTTAGCTGTCTCTAGTGTATGTCTGTGGTAACTGGGCCAGAGGTTAATTTCCTTAACCATGATTACTGAACAAGTGAAAGTAGATTCAGGATCCAGTCCAGATGGTGTGTATTAGATTGCTAAGCTCCTCAATATCACATCCTTGGCTAGGGGAAAATGGGACTCAGGATGGGTTACCTGTTATATATGGTGGTTGACTTCCTGTGAGCAGAGTACAGATCTCTGACCTCACATCTCTTGTGGGAGTTGACATGATTGTCTACATTTCTCAAGTGTACCACTCACTGTCTTTATTGTCACCCTTACCTATGTTTCAGGATGTAGAGTACTCAGAAGCAGTCAGTGTCACAAGAAGCTGTAGAAGGTGGAAACTCTTTAGTACACCTTTTAGCATCAAGTCCTTGGTTTACAATGTCTGGAGACTCGGTAAGACCCAAGTGAACTCATCAGGACAAGGCCATCAAACAGCGCTAGTATTCTGTTCTTAGGTGATAAAATTGACTCACCTTTTTAAACTTATAGCTTGTTAAATTTTAACAAATCTATGTAATAAAGTATCGGCCACCACACATAGAACTTTATTATTCACAAAGATTCTTGTGCCAAATGCCTGCTCTTTTTTTTCACACTACCTGCAACTCTAAGCAAGCACTATGTTTCACATAAATGGAGTCATATACCCTTTGAGTAGCAGTTTTCTCTTATTCAAAATGTAAGACTTATTATTCATGTTGTGTCATATATTGGTAGGGAGTCACTATATTGCCAATAATATTTTATTATACTAATATGCCACAAATTATTCATTTACTTATTCTTTTTTGAAAGATGTCTTTTATTTTAAATTAGGTGTTATGTGTGTATGCATATGTGTGTGTGTTGGGGTGGGGGGTTATGTGCTTATAGCCTAGGCAATGAAAGGCTTAAGTTACCCTGGAGCTGAAGTTACTCTTAAGCTGAAATTACTCTTAAGGCATGATATTCTAAAAAATATATATGTAGGATTAGTAGACTTTCAAAACAGCCAAGGATGACTCTATTTCCTTCTCTGGGATAAAGTTCCAGGCTCAGGTGAGATGGCGTGGAGGGACTCACCACATGGTAGTGCTAGAAGAGAGTGGTGAGAAGCAGAGATTCCCTAAGGAGGGCCAGGAGCTGTCCAAGGGGAGATAGCTTGCTGGGCACACAGTTAGGAAATTACCGTCTAGGTTGCCAAGGGAAACTGTGTCACTCATTTAAATATAAAGAAGTATTCTGGACAGGTCTCAGGTAAGCCAGGAGTAAAGGACACTCCACTGACTTTGAGGCATCCTGAAGATGTGCTGAGGAAAACTGGTTGGATGGAAGTCCTTTCAGTGACACTTCTCTTTGGCCAGAAAGTCCATACCAAAATGTGCTTAGCAGGCAGTACTTGTGGGGAGACCAATCTGTGGTCCCTGCAGCAATCTGTTCATGGAGAGGCTCCCTGACAGTCTGACTGCACCACAAAGCCATCCTAGGGAAAATCTCCAGAGGAAGGTGTGGCATGCTTTGGGCCACTGGGTGACATGAAAGCAAACCAGAAAAGGGGCACACAACCCTGTATGCTTTGTAGGAGTCTCATGTGAGGGTCGCGCCAGAACCAGAGAGGGAAACCTCTTTTATTGCATGATCTCTTCAGAACCGTCCCTTACAAAGCCTTACCTTGTGGCATCTCATGAAAGAAATATTAACAGAATAGAGACACACATATTCAGAGTCCGTGGAAAGCGGGAGTGAATCAAAACAGCTGCCCCAGCCCTTCGGTGGCCTCTGTAGTGAGTGGGTTTGAACTGGTAGCAGACACAGTTGGTAGATACTTGAGAGTGGAAGTGTATGAAGTTGCCCACCTGTTTTCCAAACCATTTGTTTGCTCTCCAGCAGTGTCTGAGTTTCGATTGTTCCACAGGGTCACTAACACTTGGAGGGGGTCACTCAATTTTATTCAGTCGGTTTTCGTAAAAATGTATCCGCTTTATTAATATTTACAAAACCCTGCATTTATTGACACCTTCTGCTCTTTATTATTTTCTATTTCATTAATTTCCATTTTTAATCTGTATATGTTTAAACCTACTTTGAGTGTACTTTAATTTTCTAAAAGCCTCAGGTGAAACCTTAGCATATTGACTATAGAGATGACTGGATCATCTGTCTATTTTAGCTTTTATTGTATCACTTGGCTTCATGCTTCCTCCTGTAAATACTGCCTCAACTAGTCATCACTCCCCCTTCTGTCTTATTTTCATTATTATGCAAAGAAAATAATTTTTACACTATATGTACTTGAAGATTTCCATGCAATTTAATTTCTGGTGGTTCCTTACTTATCGTAGTCACACAACGTCCTCTGAATTACTTCAATCCTTTTCAAGGAATTATTTGTTCTATGGCCCGTGGGGTATCTACCTTGCTATCCTTCAGGCATATCCAAAGAAAATCTGCATGCTAGCATCATAAAGTGTGTGCTTTACAAATGCCACTTCTGTATATTTGCTGATCATGTTCAAGAATACTTTATTTTTGCAGCTCCTCTGTTTGGTTATTCTTTCTACAACAGAGATAAGAGTATTGAAGATTCTAATTAAAATTATGGAATTATTTCTCCTTTAGTTCTGTAGTTTTTGGTTAGTGTAGTTTGGAGTCTGTTACTAGTTGCATGTATGTTGACAATTGCTATGGCCCCTTGATCAGCTGACTCCTTCTCACAAAATGTTTCTTCTTATAGTTCTAGTTTTTGTTTGAAGCCCCTGGAATGACAATGATGTATCAGAAGTACCAGCTGATTGCAGCTTTTAGGTGTCATTGTTCCCAACCATTTCCTCCCAAATCCATCTGTGTCTTTACCTTCTAAGTTGAAGGCGGATAAAACTCATGGAGTTAGGTCTTTCCCTTTGGTCAAATTTAATAATGTCTGTATTCTAATTGTCAGGTTAAAATTCTATTTAAAGTGATTGATGGAGTATTTGGGTTTAAATCCACCATCTTTCTGTTTTTGAATTTCTCCCATCTGTTCTTACTCCCTGTGCCTTCTTTTTGTGCATGTTTTGTTTTGGGTATTTAAGAATATTTAGTATTCCTCATTATTAGCCCTTTAGCTATAACCTTTTTTTTTTGAGAGCCTGTTCTAGGGCAGACTTACAATAAAAGGGTAGAGAGTTAGTAACACTCCATGGCTTCTGCTGTGTCTAATGAACCAACGTCCTTTATATTTGTCTGACATGGAACTGGTCATCTGTCACTCTTGGGAAATGAATAACATTCAAATTGTTTGCTGAGCTTTCTGGTGTAGATGAGAATCCTGGGCTGATTATAGGTGTTCTCTAGGTTTTAGGTGGTACTATATCTACTTTTATAGCATTGCCTGCTTATTTCAGGCTTTTTGGTAGGGCAGGGGTGGTTTTGCTTATTGGCTGATACTGTCCATGGCTAAGCCTCAGCTTTCAGTTTCTCTCCCTTGTAATTTTTTTTTTTAACCAGATACAGCCACTGTGAGTCTCATGTTCTATACTGGCTTTGTTTCTCTCCCCTTTCTCTATCTTTCTTCTAGTTGTTATCTACATTCGTCACAGTATCTGAGCCTTTTTCACCGACATGCAAATGAATGAATCTTCTAGAGGAGACCTTGTTTTGGAGGCAGATTAGCTGAACAGAACCAGTCTTGTTCTGACTGCTTTGAGCGGCCAATACTCTCCTTCCTTTTGTTAGAATTTACACACTACCCAGCGATGGAACTTTCAGGCACTATTAGCTTTTATAGCCTTGGTTATTCTGGGCTTGGGTCATGAAGTTCCACCACACACACAGAAATCTCAGAATTCAGGAGTCTATGAATCAGCTGTGTGCTTTTCTGGAGCCTGTCTACATTGCTTTCTGTCTCAGCATTCCTGTTTCCCAGCCTCTTGCCTCTTCAGCCCCTGTGAAGCCTGACCTTTGGGCTTGCAGGTTAATGTAGCTGTCTTCTCCTCTGGGCTCCTCAGCCACTGAGTGCAGAGGATGGCTCCATGCTGAAGACACATGCTGTGCCTTCCTTTCTGTGGGTTCACAGTTTGATACTCTTTTCTGTGTCTGAAAGCAGTTTTTCATCCATTTCCTCAGATTTTCTCTTGTTTACAGTGAGAGTATGTTTGGGCTTATTTTATGACTAAATGAGAATTTTCCCAAATCATTAAATGTTGACAGAGGATAAATCTCCAGTGAATAAAACACACGCATTTGTTATGCTGGGCGCTCTCTGCAGTGGCACAGTGTAGATATTATCAACGACTGAAAACATTCTTTGAGCTCACGGAATCGATGCACAATCACACAATCAATGCAACAAACAGGCCTAAAGGTTTGTTTGCTTCACCCACATAAAAATGTGTGAATGCCCTCAGCCCCACACATGTGCTTTCCCCAGGATGTAACAGCCCAGCTACATGTATTTCTGCCTCGCTGGCAGATCACATCAAATATTTGTAGTCATCCTTGACTTCTAACCTTCTCTTTCGTACAACTCCGTCCCTTAGGAAATCCTGTCATTTCCACTGTCCATCTTGTCTCACGTCTTGCCCCCATTTCTGATGCCCGTGTGCAGGGCCTGTCACCACTGTCTTGTGCCTGGAAGGCTGCAGCTTCCTAACTCCCCTGTAACCTGCACACAGTCTCCCGCCCACTTTAGTGCTGATGGAACAGCTAACACAGAGCTGCTAAAAGGCGAGTCCGACCATGTTAATGCCGGGTTCTCACCTGATGACTGTCCATGTGTCCTGGCATGAAAGCCATATTCCTTAAGACAAACCACAGGTCCCATGCAGGCTAGCATCAGCTCTTCCTATTCCCATCACATTTCTGGATCCAGGTAGTGATGTGCTTACCCATTCCTCCATCACACTAAAGATGGGTCCACCTCAGGGTCTTAGCAATTCCCTTCTCTTCACTTTTACTCTCCTCATGTCTTCTTCTCTTTCTTTTTCCTTTTCTTTTCGTTCTTCTCCCAGTGGGATCTGCATCACTTCTCTTAGCATCAGCAAGTTTGCATGCAGTCCTCTTTGTCACATCTTTTCTGAATAGCATATTTAAAGTGCCTTTCTTTCTCCTTGCTGATCACCTTGCTGGAACAGGCCCACAGTCTAATTGACCATTAGGCATGCATAGTAAGCATTCCGAAGAGAAACAGCAATAAATGACTATCAGGAGTCAACATCTTAGTGACCAGACACATAAGCCTTCTAGACCCAGCATTTCTTTGCTGGTTGTGTAAAAGCTTGACTTAATGGTGCCCCTTTCTCTAGACTTCTTACATGCTTCTATGTTATTAACCTTGCCTTGCCGGCAGGTTACATAACACGCATGACTTCTCCAGGGCTTTCTTTTGTATTCTGACATATTTTCTTGGCCTTGGGAACTGGTTATCTTGGTTGGCTTAGAGTTAGAAGTCTCCAAAAAAGATACAGGCATTTATTTTTTGTGGTGGGTTATTTGTATTGAGAACTAATTTTGTCATCAGTGGTTGCTTTCAAAGGGTTCCATTCTTAGATGGGAACATTAATTTAAACCCCAAGGTAACTCATTGTGTTCTCCAGGAAGCACTTTTGAAAGTGTTAAAAATGAGTTCACTCCAGCTGCAAACATTTGAATTCTGATAATCAATGTCGGTTCCTTGGCACCTCCTCGTAAAGGCTGGTTATATTCACAGGTCAACCCACAAAAACCCATTTTATCCACACAAGGCTGAACAGCAGCTCTAATAATACTGTGCTCTGTTGTTTACGAGAGCCCACAGTGAAGGCTATTCGGCTGAAAGTTTCAGTTAACTGAATTATATATTTGCAAGAGTCAAATCTAGACTTCCACCACGTGGGCCCTGGAGATTGAACTCAGGCCATCTGTCTTGGCAATAAGTGCCTTCACCCAGTGAGCCATGTCAGCAGCACCTACGGATAGTTTTGAAATACAACATGTGGCAACATGTTAAGCTCACATTTGGTTGGAAACATTTCATTATCTTAGATAAGATGTGGTAAGCAACATTAATTAATGTTGTGCACTGAAATTGAAACTTTAAAATTTAGTATATGGATTTAATTTTGTAGTTTTTTTTTTTTAATCCTTGCTTCATTACAAGTTCTGTTTGGTATTATCAGCCTACATACCCGGGCCATGCAGGATTGATCCCTGGGCATTCTATGGTAAACTGTGTATCCTTCTGTTTTTTGCTGAACCAGCCGAGATAGAAGCATGAAGGAGAGTTTACCGTGGTGTGGCCAGGATCCAATCCTGTGTGGCCCCTATTTTGTTTGCCTGGGGACCGTAAGGAAATGGCTGGGAAGTGGCCACACAGCTCAGCTCTACATCCCCTGGGGGGAGGGGGGGAGATAACCTGTATCACTGCCATCATGGTGCCGTAACTGTGATCTCTCAGAAATGTGACCTGTCCAAAAAGAGATGCCTCCATGGAAGTCAGAGTGCTTTGGTATCTCACCTTTCACAGATTAGACACTGATGTCGCTAGGCTTAGTCAATAATCCAAAAGTGATTTTGTGCATGTCTTTATCTTTGTATAATATGACTTCTCTTCTGTGGCTTCTCTATATGGCACTCTTTATTCTGTAACAATCCCCATTTTTTTCTCCAGAAATTTGGGGAGAAGCAGCTTTTTCTTTCATATAGAGATGCCTGCCTTTCACAAGTGTTATATCTTCATTTTGCCTGGAGCTGTGGAGAGTTTTATAGAACGTGTCTGTTTGTGCTTGAGGTGTGTATGCATGTGTACATTTATGTTTGCGTATTGTCACGCACATGCATACCTGTGCTCATATGGGTATGGAAGCTCTACACTGATGGTGAGAGTCTCCTTCAATTGCTTCACATCTTATATGTGGAGACAACCTCTCTTAGCTGAACCCAGAGTTTGATCCATTCAGCTAATCTAGCTAGCCAGCTTATTCTTGGAATCACTATCTCTGCCTTCTGAGTCCTGAAATTGCTGATGGGCCATCTCACCCACCCAGCTGTTAAGTGTGTTTCAGGAATATGAACCCAAGCCTTCAGGCTTACTCATTATCCACTGATCCATCCCTGCGGGCCAGGTTTTAATGATTTTTGAAGCTGAGTGATTAAAAAAATACCTACAATAGTCTTTCTAGTACCTAACATGTTTGCAGTTTCATAACAAAACGTTTATATATACTAAGCACACAAAAGGATGTTTAAATAAGACTGTAAGGACTGTAAAGTGAGTTACAGATCATAAGCGAAAGTGTTTTCATAGCACGAAGCAAAGGAATACCAGATCAGGTTGTGAAATTCTAGGTACCTAGTAAAAGTCACTCCAACTCCGTTTAGGTATTTAGGCTCTTTGCCAGTCCACAGCAGCAGGCAAGTGCAAAGTCATTTCTTTTCCACTTTGGGATATATTTTGATTCTTATGGTTATAAAGACCTGCTTCACAGATTGGAGCTTCCCCACCCGACTCTAGCCAATTATAAACCAGAGCATCCTAAACTATTCTAAGAGTGGCTGTCTTTGCCCTTGGCACAGCTGGAACAGCTGAACTTCTAGGTGAATGCACACAGTCTTCGGCAGCTTGCAGCTCTGACTTTTTGGCCTAATACTCTATGCTGACATTGCTAGCTTCTTCCTATGTGTCACACAGTAAAAGTAGTTCGGATGTAATAGGCTACATATGGTAGCTCTCATCTATGCTTCATTTCTGTTAAAGAAACTTTTTTTTACTCATATTAATATTTGTAACAAGTACCTTTACCCACTGAACCCTTTAACTGTTTGGAATGGTCACTTTCTTTGCTTAAACTGAGTCACAGTCCTTAGAGAAAGACAGCTGCCAATCTGTCAAGCAATATGCACCTATTAGTTTCATGGCTATAGTGTGTTTGTATGTTTGCATTCTTTGTCTTGTTATGTGTTTTCTGTAAAAATACTTTTGTTTCTTTACAGACTCTGATATTGAAAATTACACCGTCTCATGTTTCAGCAAGAGTACAGTTGCTTTATGGTCATTTAATGAGCATTTCATGAGTAGATGCCAAATGTTTGAATCAAGTTGGGTCCTAGGGCTAAGAGGGAAAATATGTGAGCCATGGTTCTTCCTCTTGTTTTTAGATGATGATGATGATGATATTTTGTTCTGTTAGTTCTTATTTTTTCTGACTGCAAAATTTACCACTAGTGACCTCTGCCTAGTAGAGCTTTGTAATTCTTAAATTTCTTAAAGTCTTCTTGGACTTTCTTTGGCCCAAGTCCATTCCTTCTTGCTAAATCTCTGGTGTTGCCTTCTGTCAAATACAGACACCCCCATCTCCTATTCATAACAGTGCCAGAAAATCCTACTGTGCCTCAGTGAGACAGAGGTTGTAAAACAATATGGAAAAGCAAGATTGCACAAAAACCAGGGCATTCATGTTGCTGCTTCATATACTGTGAGAATTTGTTCAGGTTTCAGAGCATGGCAGATATGGGTTAGCATTTAATTTTAATAATCCCATCTCTCTGATGTAGTGTAATACTCAGTTATTCTCACTGAATGAAAACTTATGAAGTACCTACTATGTGCCAGAGATTCTAGAAGTCATTGATTTATCAGGCATCAAGCCAGTGAAGGCACCCATCTGGCCATGGGTGAGAAGTGGCATGGCCAGACATTTGCAGCCCAGGTCCAGATAGAAAAGCTCATTTGGTTCTTGACAGACGCTTCGGACCAGGGGTAGTGGCTGTGGTCACAGAGTTTGGAAGCATAGAGAAATAGTGTGGGTAAAGTCACTTTCCAACTGAGAAAAGTTTGTGAGGAAAGTTTATACCTCAAGTCTTGGGCAAATTGATATATTAGGTCTGTAATTTTACATTTATAAATATAGAAGGGAAACAACTCTTCATTCAGAGTTTTGTTACCTGTTCTCAATAAACATGTTTGAAATTCATGGATTTTAAATTGATATTTGTTTCAAATTTTTCAAAAAGGTGAAACAGGTTGGTGTGCACTGTATAAATATAAGAAGTCCAAAAATACAAAAGAAATATTAGCAAGCAGCTAATTTGTGATAGTCACCTGTCCTTATGGGTTTCAGAATCTTTTTATTAATTTTTACTGATGAAAATGGTACCCACCTTTTTTCTGAGAGGCTGCACATGTTTCTACACCTTCATTGATAGCTAACTAAAAAATATTCCACCCTTACAGCTTCTGAGATGGCATTTATGCTTTATAATATGAAGATTATTTTAAATATTAGTCACCAGAATACTGCTGTAAGTATACCTATTTCTTGCCGTTATCAGACTTTAAACAATGTGGATTTTCTATCACATGTCTGGCATGTTAATGTGAAGCTAAGTTTTGGGTTTTTTTGTTGTTGTTGTTGTTGTTTTTCTCCCATCAGCTAATGAAATATTCCCATAAAAGCAGTCACAGCCATTAGTGGTTTTCAGCAGAAGCTCACCTGCTTTCATGACAAGTGGTAGAAGCAGGAGCATGGAATGGAAGAGTTCGAGAGATAATTAGACAGTTTACATATGTCACAAACCAATTTTAGACTAGATATTTTCACATTCAATGCACATTCCTCAGGTTTTACAATTATCTTGCTATGTTTAAAATAACCAAAAAAGTTTTCTATGAGAAAGAGAGAAAATTGTTTCCCAGGATAGGACTCATTATGCATGGATTTTCTTCCTCGAAACTGAATAAATTGAATAGTGAGACCAAGAAATGTATAAAACATTTGCATATCCAAACCATTTCTCCAAAGCTAATACATTCATCCTCTTAGAGGCTATTTTATTTCAAATCATGTCCTGAGTAGTCATAGTACTACCTTGTATTGCTTGGTGAGCATAAATAGGTCATATATCAAGTCTTCATGACCCTTCATTCTTCACTAGTATTTTCTAAAAAAAAAAAAAAAACACCACACATACACACTTCAATATAAGAAATAGAAATGGCTAAAAGAATTACTTTATGTTTTAAGATAATAACATAAGATAATAAGATAAATAATTGGAATTATTTAGAGACTATTTGAGGCTTAACTCTGAAAAGTAAAACAAGAACAAACAAATCAATATATTTTCCTCTGGCTGTTTAAAAGACACTCTTAGTAAAGCAGTGATTCTTAACCTTCCTAATGCTACCACCAGTTAATACAGTCCCTCATGTTGTGGTGGCTCCAAACCATAAAATTGCTTTTATTTTTGTTACTGTTATGAAGCATAAGTAAATTCTTGTGCTTTTCCATAGTCTTAGGTGACTCCTGTGAAAGGATCATTCAACCTCCATGGAGGTTGCAACCCACAGGTTAAGAACTATTGTACCCAAGGGACACTGTCCTCAGAACAAAACAACAGCCTACAGATTGGGAAAGGATCTTCACCAACCGTATATCTGACAGAAGGCTGATATCCAGAATATATAAGAACTTAAGAAGTTAAACACCAACAAACCAAGTAATCCAATTTAAAAACAGTATACAGAGCTAAACAGAATTCTCAATAGAGGAATATTGAATGGCAGAGAAATACTTAAAGAAATGCTCAACTTCTTTAGTCATCAGGGAGATGCAAATCAAAACAACCTTGAGATTTCACCTTACACTCATCAGAATGGCTAAGGTCAAAAACTCAAATGACAACACATGCTGGAGAGGATGTGGAGAAAGGGGAACCCTCCTCCATTACTGGTAGGAGTGTAAATTTGTACAATCACTTTGGAAATCAAACTGGCACTTTCTCAGAAAATTAGGAATAGTGCTACCTCAAGATCCAGCCATACCACTCCTAGGCATATATCCAAAATATACTCACCTATACAAGGACATTTGCTCAACCACGTTTGTAGCAGCATTCATAACAGCCAGAAGCTGGAAAAAACAGATGTCCCTTAACGAAGGAATGGATAGAGAAATTGTGGTACATTTACACAATGGAATACTACTCAGCTATTAAAAAGAAGGAAATCATGAAATTTGCAGGCAAATAGTGGGAACTAAAAAAGATCATCTTGAGTAAGATAATCCAGATGCAGAAAGATGAACATGATATATACTCACTTATAAGTGGATATTAGCCACATAATATAGGATAAACATACTAAAATCTATACTCCTAAAGATGCCAAATAACAAGGAAGACTCTAGGGAAGATGCTCAGTCCTCATTCAGAAGGACAAACGCAGCAGACATCGGTAGCAGGAGAAGACAGGGAACAGGACAGGAGCCTACCAGACGGCCTCTGAAAGACTCTACTGATCGAGGTATTGAAGCAGATACTGAGACTCATAGCCAAACTTTGTCCAGACTGCAGGGAATCTTAGGAAAGAAAGGGGAGATAGAAAGACCTGGATGGGACAGGAGCTCCAAAAGGAGAGCAACAGAGCCATAAAAACTGAGCCCTGAAGAGAATGATATCCTAACCAAGGACAATACATGGCTCAGATGTAGTCCGTAGACTCAGAGTCCAAGTGGGGTCCCTAGTAAGGGGAGCAGGGATTTTCTCTGGCATGAACTCAATGGCAGGCTCTCTGATCACCACCCCTGGTGGGGGAGGTGCAGCCTTGCCAGTCCGCAGAGGAAGTCAGTGCAACCAGTCCTGATGAGATCTAACAGGCTAGGGTCAAATAAAAGGACCTCCCCTATCAGTGGACTAGGAGAGAGACATGGGAGAAGAAAAGGGAGGGAGGGTGGGATTGGGAGGAGAAGAGGGAGGGGGCCACAGTCAGGATGCAAATTAAATAGATTGTAATAAGTGATAATAATAAAAAAGGAAAAAAAAAAGAACTGCTGTACCAAAGACTGACAGTAACATCAGCAAATATTTCAAATATTTACAATACAACAATTCATCTTTTAAATGGTCAATCCATAAAATTTATAGTGATAGAAGAGTATAGCTTTCCCACGTATATTAAATTAGGTAAATATATTATTTACAATAAGACAAGCTCTTACCACTATGCTGGTATGACTAAGGTTTTCCTTATTTAACTTCATGTGAGTCCACATGGTGTGACATAGGCATGCCTGGATATAAAGAATTGTAATCAGGATATAAGGAATTGTTATCGTCTGGAAGCCAGATAGGTAAGTAGAGATATGTGGAAAAACAGCAGTGGGGTCATCAAGTTAGAGTTGTTTACATTAGAGGAAGGGATCACACTCGAAGACTGACGTTCAAGAGCAGCAAGGAGCCCTGGGTGGGATCAAAAGTGGCATCTTGGGGAAAATATTTCAACCTAAGAATAGGTAATGGCAATAGGGGCCTCACCAGAAGAACTGAGGTTCCAGGTAGAGATTCACTTTCAACAAGATGGAGGCTTGACTCTTAGGGTGATGCCTGAAGTCAGAACCTTAAGTGTTTTAGCGACTAAGCTCAGAATTGGTCATGGATCTGAAGTTCTGGGCCACGACTTGTAGGAATTAAAATATGTGAATGAGCTTCCTATTTATGATCTGGTAAGATATGGTGGATCTTCTGCTCTACTGGATGGCCTGTCAGTGTGCAGTATGGTAGATGGGGATGGAAGTTCTAGCTAGCACTTGATTTGCACCTTGATTGCTTGCTTGGGATCCATGTGAGGTTGATTAACCTCAAAGATTCTGTTTCCTTGAGCTCAGCATGGTGGCCCATGCCTGTAGTCCTAGCATTTGGAGGTAGGGACAGGAACATTAGGAGTTCATGATCAGCTCAGCTACATATTGAGTTCGAAGCCAGCTGAGACTATATGAAACCCTGTATCAAAACATAAAACAGAACAAAAAGAAAGAAAGAAAAAAATATCTCATAGAGTTATTGTTAAGATGGATACATAACACTTGGCACAGTTTCTTGGCATCAATTTCATTAGAATTTCTATTTTATTTCTAATTCTGAGTAGTTATGAGGTAGGAGATGAAGACTTTAAATTTGCCTAAATGGTTGATTGTCTGGCCCTAGGTGGCACATAGCTTCCCTTCATCTGACTGTGCCTTCAGCGACTGCTTTCTGCTTCTTCTATTGTGTGTGTCAGCCTATCTGAACTACATGACAATCTATGATGAGTATCAATAGAAACCCTGCAATATACTTGCCGTGGGATACAACATCTCAAGTCCTTCCTTAGAGGTCTGTTTAATATACTAATCAATTTGCCTAAGCTTTGAATGTGACTTTTCACTCTTGAATACAATAGGCTTTCTTTTCCTGTGCAGCCTTTTGTGAAGTCTGAGTCTTTTGTAAAAATGTGAGCATTGTACTAAAAGCAAGATAAGAACAAGCTTTTTAAATAAAGAGTAACAAGCTTTTTAAATAAAGAGTTAAAGCAAAAACTTGTTCTCTTAATGACTACTGTTTTAGATTCATGTGCAATTTTATGGTTAAAAATTCATGTTTGTACAAGCTGCTATCTAATTTCTTTCTTTGTGCTTGTTAAACTCACATGTTTCCTCCAGCTTTATATGTGTCCATCAGATTGAGCCACATTTCAAAAATGTTATTAAAAACCTTTATACATTACTGCTTACAAAATTATTAAGGATTTTGAAATTATTCTCAGAAAAAATGGCCAATTTCTAAGTAATGAAATTACTTGTGGGATAACTGCAAATAATTAATGACAAGTAATGAGCCACAGTGAGGAGACAGATTCTGGCTACAAATAATGTACAAAGCTTAAGATAAAGAACAGCACTGCTCAGTAAGGTTAGTGCACCCTGACCCTGGATCACTGCAGAATGAGAAGGAAACAGAAATGTGGAGGTTTAATGCCCTAGGTATTTGGTACACTTAGCACTCAGATCAAAGCTTTACTAATGGCCAGTTGTTGGCAGGAGCATAATCCTTAGATCCCAACCACTGCATGGCCCAGGCAGAGCTATTTTTTTTTTTTTTTGATGTCTAGTGAAGAAGAAGAACAGCTATGAAGAGCCATCACATGGTACAAGGGACTGAATGACAGTGTTAGTTAATGCAGAATTTCCTTCCACTTTAATCAGCCATTGTGGTTGACTAGCTCATTACTGTGTGCACAACAGTATGTACAAAGGCATTTGTGTGCATGTTTTGGGTAAAAAGGGAATCTTTCATGTGTATTACCTCATGTAATTTTCACTACATCCTCTCGAGGATCATTGTTCCCACTTTACAGATAAGGCAATGGAGCTCCTTGGAGTTTGAATGCTTTGGGCAAGACCCACAGAGCTAGCATTGGATCCACCTCCTCATACATATGCAAAGACGTTTGAGATAATTTCCGTGCATATAACATGCCATTAACAAAACAAAAGCCTTCTCTAGAAGACTACTACAAGAAACATGGAAACGAAATTCCGAAAAGGAAACACAGGGTTCTGAGTTGCAGATAAGCAAAGTACATGGGCAACCAGGAAAGGGAGTCATCTTCACCCTCACACTGTTGGAGAACATAGAGGCTCTAGTCTGACTGTCCCCAGGCTCTCTCTGCTGCCTCCTACTCTGTTGCAGTTCCTTGGTTTCTCTGGGTGTTGATTCTTCCTCCCGTTTCTTCCAAATCTAGGACTCCTATGTTATCCAACAGTGCAAGGGTGTGTGAACTGGCCATGTCCCACAGTGTTATGCAGAGGTTTCACAAAGTGAGCATCAGGGAGGAGTTTTATATGTGAGGAATATTAAAAACTCTGATGTTTATATATATAATTTTTATGTTTTTATATTAATTACAGGTTATTTACTTTCTATCACAGCTACAGCTCCCTCCCTCATTCCCTCCTAATTCCACCTTCCCTCCCTCATCTCTTCTGCCCTCTCTAAGACCACTGATAGGGAAGGTACTCCTTCCCTTCCATCTGACCATAGTTTATCAGGTCTCATCAAGACTGGCTTCAATGTCCTCCTCTGTGGCCTAGTAAGGCTGCTCCTCCCTCAGACTGCTCCTCCCTCAGGAGGGGGTAGAAGTCAAAGAGCCCGCCACTGAGTTCATGTCAGAAACAATCCTGTTCCCCTTACTAGGGAAACACATTTGGATGCTGAGCTGCCATGGGCTATATCCAAGCCGGGGTTCTAGGTTATATCCATGCATGGTCCTTGATTGGACAATCAGTCTCAGAAAAGACCCCTGTGCCCAGATATATTTGGTCCTTGTGGAGCTCCCATCCTCTCCATGTCTTACTAACTCTCCCTTCTTTCATATGATTCCCTGTACTCCGCCCAAGGTTTGGTTATGAGTCTCAGCATCTACTCTGATACACTGCTAGGTAGAGTCTTTCAATGGCACTCTGTGGTAGGCTCCTGTCCTGTTTCTTGTTTTCTCCTACTTCCTGTATCCATCCCATTTGTCTTTCTAAGTTAGGATTGATCATCTTACTCCAGAACCATTTATCATCCTGCACAAAACTAAAGTCCAAGTGGATCAAAGACATCAACATAAAACCAGATACACTAAATCAGTTAGAAGAAAAAGTGGGGAAGAGCCTGGAACTCATTGGCACAGGAGACTACTTCCTGAACAGAACATCAACAGCACAGGCTCTAAGATCAACAATCAATAAATGGGACCTCAAGAAACTGAAAATCTTCTGTAAAGCAAAGGAAACTGTTGTCAGAACAAAATGACAGCCTACAGACTTGGGAAAGGATCTTCACCCACCTTATATCTGATAGAGGGCTAATATCCAGAATACATAAAGAACTAGAGAAGTTAAAAAGCAACAAATCAAGTAATCCAATTAAAAAATGGGGTACAGAGCTAAACAGAGAATTCTCTATAGAGGAATATAGAATGGCAGAGAAACACTTAAAGAAATGCTCAACATCCTTAGCTATCAGGGAGATACAAATCAAAACTCTGACATTTTTAAGATTGCTGTCTGTCATGTTCACATCATGGTATGTGTAGTTAGGGGCACGATATTAATTTTTAAGTAGTGAATTGAAAGCATTCATTTTCTAAAATCTAAATTCTAAAAATATTGTACAATGTAATTATTATGACAATCACAACAGACTTTCCTTAATTATTCTTTTGAAATGTGAAAAGTACATAAAATATTGGCAATAATTATAAATTTAAAGGAATTAAATAGTTAAATGGAAATCTTTTTATTTCTGGGTTTGTAATGAGCATATCCCTTTGGTGACCAAGATTCTCTTTCATCAGATTATTTTCTAAAACTATAAAATACTACATAGTATTCCACAAATGTTTTGTTAGGCTTTTCTAAATATTGCCTAAATAGAGTTAGAAATGAAGAAAAAAATAACCTTTTTTCTCTGTAGTTTGCTCAATGACATTCCCTCTAAACTGACGTTCTCTTTATGTTACACTCTTATCTTTATCCCATTGCTTTGTTTATTTTCGAATATTGCTGTGAGTGTTAGGTCCCTACCTGCTGCAGGGCATGGCTGGCATATGCTGCCCTCTGCCTAGGGGTAAAGCTTATCCTCTCCCAGAGGCCTTTCACTATACAATTCGGACATTTTGGTTCCTTTGGGCTTCTCTCTCTTTCCCTTCCTCTTTGCCCTTCCTCTCTTCCTTCTCTCTCATCTTTCTTTCTATATCTCTTCTCTTCTTTCTCTCCTCTCTTAGTGCATTTCTCTCTCTCTCCCCTCTCCTGTGCTGCTCCCAATAAAACTGCATTTATATAATATAACTGTCTCTTTCATTAGCTCACTCTGTCTCATTCCTGTCAGTGAGGTCTGGAGATTACATGACTATTTTATAATTCAAAAATAATGTGCATGAAGTATGTTATATATTTCCAAATCTTCCTGTCCAGCCTGCTGTCCTGGCTAGTTTTTATGTCAGCTTGACACAGCTAGAGTCATCTGAGAGGAGGGAACCTCATGGGAAAAGCCTCCATAGGATCAAGCTGCATGCAATCTGTGGGGGATTTTTTTTTCAAATTAGTGGTTGGTTGGCAAGGATCCAGCCCATTGTGGGTGGTGCCACCCCTGGGGTGGTGGTCCTGGGTTCTATAAGGAAGCAGCCTGAGCAAGCCATGGGGAGCAAGCCAGTAAGCAACACTCCTCCATGGCCTCTGCTTCAGCTCCTGACTCAAGATTCCTGCCTAGTTTGAATTTCTGTCTTAATTTTATGCCATAATGGACTCACTTCTGAAACTTCAAGCAATCCCACTCCCAATTTAAGTGCTCCATATATATATATTTATATATACATACATACATATATATGTACACATATATATATTACAGAGGAATGTATATATGTGTATGTATGTATATATACATATGTGTATACATGTGTGTATATATATGTATATAGGTATACACATATATATGTGTGTATGTGTATACAACAGTCACCTTGATCATGGTATCTCTTCATGGTAATAGAATAATGTGACTAAGAGAGTTGGTGCCAGGGTAAATTGTATTGCTGTGATAGGCTTGACCATGTTGTTTGTTGGAAAAATATGGAATACTTTAGAAGAGAAAAGGCATTGAAAGCTTTAAGTGGGGCTTAGTAGACCATCTGCTAGAAATATGGATCACAGTACTGCCGGGGCTGACGTAACTGGGGGAGCCCAGATCAAGAGGTTTCAGGGGAGAATGTTAGCAGCTGGTATAGTGACCATTTTTGTGATACTTTGGCAAACAATGTGGCTGCTCTTTGCTCTTGCACTAAAAATCTGTCTGAGGCTACACTGAAGAGTTTTGGATTACTGGAAACGGCAAAGGAGACAGCCTAGTATTGACATTGTGACCTGGTTGTTGGTAATCCACTCTTACCCAGATCTACAATGAGGAAAAGAAGCAGGGGGCAAAGAAATACAAAATGCTCAGTTTGAGGAGAAAAGGGACGCCAGGAAATTTAATGTTGGAGCCAAGCCCAGTGCTCAAAGAGATAAAAAGTTTAAGGGAAAGCCTGATGCTAAATGGAATAAAGTGGTGCCCTCAGGACGCGACTGCACCCAGCTTAAGCTTCCAACCTGTGAGAAGAAATTAAGGGAAAGTTTAAGGCTCAAAGGAAACCATCAACAAAGAAAAGTTTACTCAAATGCAAGTCAAAAGAAGGGTCCAGATTCCAGGCCCAGCAAACAGAAGAATTTGGCTATTTAAGAATCACCAAGGACACAGGGAAGGGGGTAAAGTCTTCTTCCTCAGTTAAGGAAAGCCACTGAGTCCAGACAGTGAAGGGGCAGGGGAGCCCCTTCATGGAGGCCCAGAGAGGCCATTGTATGAAGCTGTGAAGGTGAAGCCTGGACTGGGTTAGAGTGCCCTGACTATTGGAGATGCCAGAGCCGTGGGGTATGTGGAGGATTGATAAAAGGGTGTGGAACCAGCAAGAGAGAGAGAGAAGTGTGTTGCAGTGAACAAAGCTGAAAGGAGTTGGAGAAGCTGAAGGAGCTGACACCAGACAGGGAGGTGCAGAATTTGGAGTTTGCGCTAATGGGTTTTGGTCTTGCTTTGGTCCAGTATTTCCTCACTGTAACCCCCTTTATCCCTTCTTTTGGAATGGTGATGTATGTTCTGTGTCATTGTATGCTGGAAGTATGTGATCTGCTTTTTGCTTTTACTTCAATTTACAGATAAGAGAATGCCTTAGTCAGAAGAGACTTTAGATTTTTAAACAATTCTAAGACTGAAAGACTATGAGGGTTTTTGACTACGGACTGAAAGCGTTTTGCTTTATATTATAGCTATAGGAGCCAGGGAGTGAAATATGCTGGTTTGAATGAAAAGGGTTCCCATAAGTTCATCTGTTTGAGTGTTTAATCACCAGGGAGTGGAAATCTTTAAGGATTAGAAGGAATGGGAAGTATGGTGTTGCTATAGTAGGTGTGACCTCGCTGGAGGAATTTTATCACTAGGGGTGGGCTTTGAGGCTTCAAAAGCCCATGCCAGGCCTACTGTCTCTCTCTGCCTCTGCTCACTACCTATAGATTAAGCTGTAGCTCTCAGCTCCTTATCCAACACCACGTCTACCAGCCTGCTGCCCTGCTCCCTGCCATGATAATAGACTCACCTCTGGAACTCTAAGCAGGCCCCCATTTAAGTGCTTTCTTTTATAAGAGCTGTTTTCATTTCTTCATAGCAATAGAACAGCGATTAAGACAGTTGTTATATATGAGACGAGGTTTCACTCTTATCCCATACACACCTGAGCTCATTATGTATCCCAGGCTTACCTTAAACTCATGGTGATCCTCCTGCCTTGCAGCCTTCCAAGTGCTGTGGTTACAGGAGTCAACCACCATGCCCGGTCCAAAACATTAAAGAAAGGAGTTATTATGCATTAGGCATGACAATGACTCAGCTTGCGGGGTTGCAGATGGCTACAAAAGAAAGTAGAAGGAGATTTGTGCATTGCACTTCAGTTCAAGGTCATTTACACATTTGAAGAATAACAATTATTAACCAAATTCAAAGACTGTTCACTTTGTAGATTCTGAAGCGTTGCTGTATTCATTTTTCTTCTGTTCTCATTATCACAGACCATCACAGGATCAATCTTGTTCTTCTTATTTGTACCTTTCTTTTATTGCATGAGCTTCATAAAGTATAATTACAAAGGAAAATGCAGTTGGCTTCTCATCTCTGAAGTAGCAATATTTTCTACTCCCCAAATATTTATATATAGCATGATTACTACAAGACATGTGAAGTTGATGGCCATGTCTTCCCTTCTTTGTTCTTTCATTGGGTACATTTGAAATCAGACCAGGGAATAAATAATACAGCAATTACTTGACTTCTTTTAATGACTGACCAACAACTCTCATACTGCTGGGTGCTATGAACACCAGGGTTCCTTGACTACATTCACTCCGACTGGACAAAGGCAACTGATACCAAGTCTGAGGAGATGGCTACCAGCACAGTGAAAGACCAATGATTCTGTTTGCTTCCTCTAATCCGTTGTCTATTCTCTATGCTGAGCTAGCCTCTAGGAACTTTTGTTACAGTCTGAAACATTTACAACTTCCACTTACTATCTGTTGAAATCCTAAGCCCTAAGGTGATAGGATTGAGTGTGAGACTGTGCTCAATCTATTAGGTTCTGAGCTCTTATGAATGCTTAGAGACCATCCCTTCTCCTTGTGTCTATTAGGAGAAAACACAAGTGGATGAACCAGGAAGCTTACTAAATCTGCCTTGTGTCATAATCATGGATTTTGAAGCATTCAGAACAATGAGGAAAAATTTCTGTTGTTTATAAGCTGCCATCCTGTGGTGTTTTGTTGTAACCAGCCCCAAATGGACAAAGATACTCCCTGCCCTTTGGAGTTGTTTTGATTTTGGGCCCTGAGGGCCAGTGCTAGAGAAAAAAAAAAAGGTAGAATGGAGTGGTATAGATATTTACCACCTATCTTCCTTGCTATTGGACCTTGGTTTCTGCAGACTCTGTATTCCTCCATGAAGAATGAAACGGCTGATTCCATTATTCCCAATTCTGGCTCTGCAAATTTCATTAGCCCTGTGCCACCCCTTCGTCACTTAAGCCTAGAAGTGATAACAGCTCGGTACTGCAGCTAGTGTTTGGTTCCTTCAGTGTCCTCAGCTTGCTGAACCCTGTGGATGCCTCTGTAAAGCGCCCTCCTTTCAATGCTTATAAATCAAGCCTCTTCATGTTCATGTTTGTCTTGGATACAGTGCTCTATTACATAGCTCCCGCCTTCAAAACTGATGAAAGGCTTGGCTCTCAGGAAACACCTCAGCCATTTGCTCTCATCAAGGTCTTTCCCCTTCCTGGGTCAGTCTGCATGGAAGGAAAAAGCATTGTGAAGGCACAGGAAGCATAGTCACTGAGCTCCAACTTGAGGCAACCACTGGTTGAGAGCGTTGTTTTAACTGTATCAAAGCCTAGCAGTTCCCACACCAGCCTAGCTTCCTTGCCCTCCTGTCTACAGATGTGGGTCCTGAGAGTTGCTCTCATATAGTGTGCTGATCTTTTTCTCAGAGTTTGTTTAATGGAAAGGGCAACGTAGAGGTAATTTCTTTAAGGCCCATGCACTAATTAAAATAAGCATCAACTGTTTTACCTCATCTGCAATTAGCAACAGGACTCATGGTAAGAATAGCTTGGGTTTTGTCCCTTCCCAGTGTGTTTTCCTGGTTTCCTTTATGGGTTCATACCCCTATGCTAATCTATGCCCTTGAAGTGACTTAAAAATGCCGAACAAAGTGATTGGAGCAAATTTATGCCAACTAAGTCAGCAAACATTTTAAAATATGGTATTGTTGAAGGTGTTTGACATGTATATATTTATACCATAGGGACGGCACCATAAACCAAAACAACTCTTGACAGAAATGGCAAAATATTGGATTACTTGATTTGTTGCTTTTTAACTTCTTGAGTTTATATATATATATTGGATATTAGCCCTCTGTCAGATATAGAGTTGGTGAAGATCCTTTTCCAGTCTGTAGGCTGTCATTTGGTTTTGATGACAGTATCTTTTGCTTTACAGAAGCTTTTCAGTTTCATGAGGTCCCATTTATTGATTGTTGATCTTAGAGCCTGTGCTGTTGGTGTTCTGTTCAGGAAGTAGTCTCCTGTTCTGATGAGTTCTAGGGTCTTTCTCACTTTTTCTTCTAACCTATTTAATGTGTCTGGTATTATGTTGATGTCTTTGATCCACTTGGACTTTAGTTTTGTGCAGGGTGATAAATATGGATCTATTTGCATTTTTCTGTATATAGACATCCAGTTGGTCCAGCACCATTTGTTGAAGATGCTATCTTTTTTCCATTGGATGGATTTGGCTTCTTTGTCAAAAATCAAGTTTCCATAGGTGTGTGGGTTTATTTCTGGGTCTTCTATTCAATTCCATTGATCCACTATTCTGTTTCTATGTCAATACCATGCAGTTTTTATAACTATTGCTCTGTAGTACAGCTTGAGATCAGGGATAGAGATACCTCCAGATGATCTGTTGTTGTACAGGATCGTTTTGGAAATTCTGGGTTTTTTGTTTCTCTATATGAAGTTGAGAATTTTTCTTTCAAGGTCTGTAAAGAATTGTGTTGGTATTTTGATGGAGATTGCATTGAATATGTAGATTGCTTTTAGCAGAATAGCCATTTTCCCTATGTTAATCCTACCAATCCATGAGCATGGGAGATCTTTCCATTTTAAAATGGGGTATGGAGCTAAACAGAGAACTCTCTGTAGAGGACCGTAGAATGGCAGAAAAACACTTAAAGAAATGTTCAATGTTCTTAGCCATCAAGGAGATGCAAATCAAAACGACCCTGAGATTTCACCTTACACCCACCAGAATGGCTAAGATCAAAAACTCAAGTGACAACACATGTTGGAGAGGATGTGGAGAAAAAGGAACCCTCCTCCCACCTTGCTGGTGGGAATGTAAACTTGTACAACCACTCTGGAAATCAATTTGGCACTTTCTTAGATAATTAAGAATAGTGATTCCTCAAGATCCAGCTATACTACTCTTAGGCATATATCCAAAAGATGCTCAAGTACACAACAAGGACATTTGCTCAACTATGTTCGTAGCTGCTTTATTCGTAATAGTCAGAACCTGGAAACAACCCAGATGTCCCTCAGTTGAGGAATGGATACAGAAATTGTGGTACTTTTATACAATGGAATACTACTCAGCAATTTAAAAGGAGGAAATCATGAAATTTGCAGGCAAATAGTGGATCCTAGAAACGATCATCCTGAGTGAGGTATCCCAAGAGCAGAAAGACGAACATGGTATATACTCACTTATATAGACCTATAAGATAGGATAAACATACTGAAATCTATACATCTAAAGAAGATAAACAAGAAAGAGGACCTGGTGTAAAAGGATTAATCTTCACTTAGAAAGACAAATGGGATGGACATTGGATGTAGGAGAAAACAAGTAGCAGGACAAGAGCCTACCACAGAGGGCCTCAGAAAGACTCTACCTAGCAGTGTACCAAAGCAAATATTAAGACACATAATCAACCCTTTGGCAGAGTGCAGGGAATCATATGAAAGAAGGGGTAGTTAGTATGACCTGGAGAGGACAGGAGCTCCGCAAGGAGCAAATATATCAGGGCACAGGGGCCTTTTATGAGACTGTTTGTCCAACCAAGGACCATGTATGGATATAACCTATAACCCCTGCTTGAATGTAGCAAATGGTAGCTCAATATCCAAGTGAGTACCCTAGTAAGGGGAACAGGGACTATTTCGGACATGAACACAATGGCTGGCTCTTCAACTCCCTCTCCCGCTGAGGGAGGAGCAGCCTTGCTAGGTCACAGAAGACGACATTGCAGCCATTCCTGAAGAGACCTGATAAGCTAGAGTTAGAAGGAAGGGGAGGAGGACCTCCCCTATCAGCGGACTTGGAAAGGGGCAGGGAAGAGATGAGGGAGTGATGGGGGAGATAGGGAGGGAATGAGGGGAGGGGGCTACAGCTGGGATACAAAGTGTATAACCTGTGATTAATATAAAATAAAAATGTAAAAAAAAGAAAAAAGAAATGGCAAAATAGTCTCTATCCTTGTGCCACTTGAAGTGATGGGTGCTTTCATGAGAATGTACTTCTAAGCAATCTAAAGGGAAAGCAGATCTATATGCATAGAATTATCACTGGTGACAACCAGCTGAGGGAGAAACACTGCTCAGTATTGAAATATTGGTCAGCGCTCTTACCCTTCTAAGGAGAGGAGAGCTGCGCTCATGAGATGCAGCATTTATGAGCAAAGGATGACACTGAGTTTTGTAGAGAGCTTTAGGGTATGGAGGGTCTAGGATCTGAAATCCTTCTGAGGTTCAGTGATGGGTTGAGGGTCGTATTATAAGAGAATGGCAACTCTCTGCTGCTGTTTGGCTTACTTTGGAAATATGGGCACAGGAATGGGGAGGGGTGGAGGGGGAAGGGGGAGGAGAGCTGTTCCTGTTGGAGTGCGAGTTCCAGGACAGCAAAGGCTCTGCAGAGAGAGAGAGAGAGAGAGAGAGAGAGAGAGAGAGAGAGAGAGAGAGAGGGAGAGGGAGAGGGAGAGGGAGAGAGAGAGAGAGATTTTGATCTGCCCTTATTGATTGGGTCACTTCTGGAAGCAAGACTGTTGAAGTGTGTTGTCACTGACCAACTATGTAAATTATAATCCAAAAGGATAGGTACTTAATACCATGGGGCAAAACGTCAGCCTTTTCCTCGAAGTTTAGGAATGTTTCTCAGCAATATGTTCTCTAATAACATAGTTTATTAACATGCAAGTGATTAGTCAAATTATGACAGAGACATAATGGTATGCTATATAATTAATAACCATTATTATTAAAGAGTGCATAGTAAAAGGTTTATAATAAAACAGGCTAAAATGGCTTTTTAATTAAATTCTCTAGCTAACAGTAACTATTTGAAAATAGCATGTAAAAAAGCCAGCTCATAAAAGGTAGAAAAAGGGTATTTTTAATGTTTTGTTTTCATGTATCCTTGTGTTTAGGTACACATATATCCACATGTATATAATGTGTTTCAATAAAGATTTTAAAAGAGAAAAGGGACATTTGAAATGCAGTAGGTGCTGTGTTATGGTGTAAATATGGCTTGTCTTCTCTGAAGCTTGCCGTGATATTTGATTGTTGTGAAGCTGGGAGGCTCTGGTGGAAAAATTTTAAGTTGTAAGGGCAGGAGCTTCATGAAGAGAACTTCATCATCATGAGGTTATGGATCTGATCTTGTGGTCCTGGTACTCTGAAAGTGGGTTGTTAGATATAAAGCAAAGATTCCCTTTGTGCTTTATATCAGACACACAAACACACAGACAGAGTAATAAGAAGAATGAAAACCTATTAGTCAAAGCTATCTAGAGAAACAGAACAAAGAGAATGAATTTACATTAAAGAGGCATTTATTAGATCAGTTCACACAATACAGTGTGGGTAATCCAACAGTGGCTGTCTCGTAATAGAGTCCATCAGAGCTGGTGCCTCAGTGGTCCCGAACTGACACAGACAGCCTAGAGAATTCCATGTCGGTTCTAACATCAGCGAAGAAAATGAGAGCAGCTGTGGCAAAAAGGCAGATACCCTGGTGAACAGGATAGGTGAACTCACCAGAAAGACGTGAAAGCAAGCAGGCAGAAAGCGAAAGCTCTTTCCTGGGTCCTCCTTGTATCTGTGCACCACCCGTACACAGGGCAGCTCGACTTTCATTAACCCAGTCAATGCCTCATAGGTGTGCTCAGAGGCGTGCCCGCCTTAGCCAATTCCTGATCTAGTCAGATTGACCACCAAGATCAATCATCATAAAGACAAAAACCAGAAACTTCACTGGGATTGCACCTCACTTCAATTGGAATGTCTATCATCAAGAAAAGAAAGGGTGGCAAATGCTGATGTGGATGTGAGGAAAGAAGAACCATTGCTCACCGCTGGTGGGGATGAAAACTTGTACAGCTTCTATCGAAATCAATGTGACAGTTCCTCAAAAACCGGAAAATAGTACTAATGTATGGTCCAGTGGGACCACCCCCAGATATGTGCCAGCTGGGCTCCAAGGCAGCACAGCACAGACATCTTTGTATGTCCGTGTTGACTTCTCTAGTAGTCACCGTAGCTAAGAAGCGAGGCCATGCGAGATATTAATCAACAAATAAATGGCTAAAGAAAGTGTGGCACACATGGACAGTGCAATTTTCTTCAGCTATAAAGAAGAACGGAAATGCAATGTTTCCAAGGAAATGGACGGAACTGAAGCCCATTTTAAAGAAAAATAAGTCAGACTTGGAAAGAAAACTATCACATTTGCATTACATTCAGAGCTGAGACTTAAATGGCTGCAAAAATGAAACCAGAAGGAGGACTGTGGGAGAGAAAGAAATCACAAATGCCATAGGGGAGATGGGGGGAAATGTAATGGAAACTACGTGTGACGTGAATGCTGAAGAGGGCGCCATTCGGAAGGAGAAAAGAGATTAGACAGGTGTGGGCAGAGGAAATATGAAGACCCGTGAGGGAGGGGATGGATAGTAACAAAATATAATCACCCACCCACATACACACACACACACACACACACACACACATGAAATCCACTACTCTGTATATTAACTTTAAAATTAACTTTTAAAAATCAAAACAACCTGAAACCAGTAACAAGTGCAAAAACAAAGCCTATACTCCTTGGAGGAAGAATAAAGACTGAGGAGTATGAAGTGCTTAGGGTCGTGTCCCACACATAGAATCGCATGTCACTGTGTGTGGTATACATACATCACTTTTTTTTTTTACCTTTTACTTACTGCCAAAGTCTTGTGGAACCTGGAACACGTATCTTTTATTTTTAATAAATTTATTTGGTATTAAGGTTTTGAGCATCCATCTAAACTAAGTAATACAGATAAAAGAGTTTATCTAGCAAGGGACATGTTTCTTCATGCACTTTACGTAGCTTAAATTGTTGAATGGAAGTAAGTCTCCATTTGGTAGAAGATGGTATCCCCGGAAGAGTTAGCCATTTGTCTCTTTTTGGTAGTTTCACTAATATTAAATATGATGACTATCAAGTTACAGTATGATTTTGCTGATCCTTTCATGAATCATTTTCTGTGTGTCTGCTCCAGGAAAGGCACTAGCCTATAAAAATGGCCGAGTCAGGTATTACAAAGCATGTTCTTCTTACTTCAGTCAGAATTACATAAAAAATGCCGATGGGGTTCATCCAATATAACAGTTACCTCAGCGTTTTTATGGAGGAAAGATTTATGTGCTTTTCCACTTAATCCTATATCTGAATTTCCAAGGTACCTACATAAACAGTAGTGGGCATCCATGTGAATTGTGCTGGAGGACATAAAAATATTACAGAGAACATTATTTTTACTTCTCACTGTAGAAAATTATAACAGCAGCTTTTAGGGGTCAGGCTATTGTGGGAGTCGTTGGTAGGCCTGAACCTGCCTCAGGTGACCTGTGAGGTCTAGGCCCTGGGATCTGATTGTCTCCCATTTTCTTACTGCCACATTGCTGTCCTCATTGGTATGAATCCTGCTTTGAATTTCAGTTTATCTATTTGTGCCTGAACATAAGGGAACCTCTTACAAAAAAAAAAATCAATCTTCGAATTTTGCTCCTTTGCCTTTTAAGGTCAAGCAAAAAGATGGTAGAGAGATAAATAGATAAAAAATATCTACCCCAGTTGCTTTACTGATGAGGAACGTGAGGCCTTTCCAATGTGGTAGTTTCACCAAATCAGGGTGGAATCATGTTATCTGTTCTCAAGACTCTTTGAGCCAGAGAGTTCTCTAACACTATACAATTCAAATCTGCATGACATAAACGTTTGACAGGAGCTACCATGACTTAGTCACTGTTTGAATAGAACAGGGTCTTGTTTAACTGTTTAAGGGAATCAGGGGTAAAAATCACCCTAAAAACCTCTTTATTGCCTTTGCTCAGATTTTGGACCGTGTCTTGGTCTTTCCAATACTTGACAGTATTTTTTGAAAATGCAATAGAACACCTGAGGAATAAATACCCTTCACTTAAACCCCTGGCCCACCTAGTGCATCCTCCATCATTCCATCACCTAATGCCTTCCTACATGGATTTTTTTCCTTTTACTTGAGATTCTCATACTTCAGCCCATCTCTTATCCCTTGCTTTCCACTGCTGCCTGCACAGCACTGTTTTCTTCCTTACAAAGCGTCCCCAGCAAGTCTCGAGCCAAAGCAGTGCCAGGAGTTTTGCCTTTCACTTGTTTTGCTTTTTCTAAGTATTATCCCCTTTCTTTTGTTTCTATATATATATATCTAGGCTTCATGTTTAAATTACCTACATTTAATCCATCTTATTAGCCCAAATTCACTCCTCAGAGAGTTCTTTCATCAATTTTCATAATTAAATTTTCATAAAGAAAACATTGCCCAAAAGTACACAAACAATAACCAATAATATGAGAGTATATAAATAAAAAATGGGGTGTAGGTAAAAGTTTATTTTATGTAGGATAAACATACTAAAATCTATACTCCTAAAGAAGCTAAACAACAAGGAAAACCCTAGGGAAGATGCTCAATTGTCATTCAGAAAGGCAAACATAGACATTGGAAGCAGGAGGAAACAGGGAACAGGACAGGAGTCTACCACAGACACCCTCTGAAAGACTCTACTGATTGATGTATCAAATCAGAGGCTGAGCTCATAGCCAAAATTTGGGCAGAGTACAAGAAATCTTAGGAAAGAAAGGGGAGATAGAAAGATCTGGAGCTCCAAAAAGAGACCAACAGAGCCATAAAAACGGAGCCCTGGAGGCCCTGAAGAGAATGATACCCCAACCAAGGACAATGTATGGAGAGGACTTAAAACCCTGGCTCAGATGTTGCCCATAGACTCAGTGTCCAAGTGAGGTTCCTAGTAAGAGGTTCCTAGTAAGGTCTTTGGAAAGCTAAAATTTTCAGTAAGAAAAATAGAATTTGAGTATCTCCAAAGAGGTAAACCCCAAAGATTAATAGAACAAATGGAAAGTCCAGAATACAGCAAGTGCTTCGCTAAGGACACTGCCTAATTAACGCAGTGTTGCGTGGGAACATTTTCCCAACTAATGTGGGATGCCTGACACACAAATGGAAAGAGATTAGCTTGGATAATAACTTACTCCATGTCCAAAAATAAACAGAAAATAAACATAGATGACACATAGATAAACACATGTATTAGTTTAAATAAATATATTGGTAGAAAAAATATAAGAAAGTAATATATATTGCTGTATGTTAATTTTTTCTTGGAATACAGAGAAAGCTTTCAACATAAACCAAATGGAACTAATTAAATTTCAAAATGCTCCCCCCCCCCAAACACCATTAAGATCACAAAAAAGACATGCATCAGTCTTTTTTTGTTTTCTTGTTTTTTGAGACAGGGGTACTCTGTGCAGAGTTGGCTGTCCTGGATTCACTTTATAGACTAGGCTGGCCTTGAGTCACAGAGATCCGCCAGTCTCTGCCTCCCAGAGTGCTGGGATTACAGGCATGTGCCACTGTGTCTGGCTTGGAGGAAATATTTTTAAAACACACATTTTTGTAAAGGCTTGTTTTCAGAATATATAAGCAACTGCTGCAAAACATTAAGGAGAGAAATAACCATATAATATTATGGGTAAAACTTTGAATATATAAATGATATTAAAAGGTACATGAATGAAAAACCAGCATATGAATATATACCCAGCATTGTTAATTATTAATGAAATGCAAATCAAAACAACAAGGTGCTATTGTACTCCCATTAGAATGGTTAAGACAGAAACAAATCCCTGGTGATAGTAAGTTTGGGTATATGCTCAGGGCACCTGCTGTTGTCCTTTGCTGCTTCTTGGGTTATAGCAGTTCAGGCAGTCAGGAAAAAGCTGAGCAGGTTCTCTAAAGTTAAACGCAAACACATATTCACCACATGATACAGAAATCCAGCCGTGGGTATGTCCCTTTGAGAAATGAGAACATATGTCCTTACAAATATCTCATTGTCGTTAAATGTTAATTGAATCTTTGTAGACGATAGCCAAAATTCAAAAACTAACCGAATGTCTGGATCACAGACTAGTTATGTATTATTGTTGGGTGTATATATCCGTTAAAGATAGCATTATCACTCAAGAGTAGCAAAATGAATATGTAGCTGTGAATCCACACTTAGCAATGTGGATTGGTGTTAAAAAAAAACATTGTGCTGAATGTGAAAGGTCATACGCTGAAGCCTGCATGTTATAGTATTTAATTCATAATCAATTAGAGAAAAATAAAAGTGGTAATGACAGAATGCAGATCCATGGTTACTAAGAGCCACTTGTAGGAAACTAGAAAGGAGTCATTGGTGGGGAGGGAAAAGGAAGCTCAAAAGGAAGGGGCATACCGGAACGTACTTGATATGACAGGTGAAAGGAGGAAAAAAAGGGAGCGATCCTAGTTGGGAGAGGGGTGGATTCGGGAGAGGAAATTAACTAACAATGTTTTTTAAAGCTATATGGAAACCTTCTATTTTACGTTTCCTAAATATATACAAAACAATTTATTTGGAGTTATCCTACACAGGGGATACTGCTCACCCCAGAAGCCACAGATTGGCAGAAAGAAAAACAACAACAACAACCCGGTGCTGAACATGGAGTAGCTCCCTTCCAGTTGTTGGTTAGAGATGTCCCAGAGAGGCCCTAAACAATACAGGTGATTGGCATGGCTCTTGGTTGTTCATCAGAACTTGATGGTAATAACTTATTGGTGAAGATATCACACATTGGTCACAGGGCATAGAGAAATCAAATACGTACTGACCGAGAAGGTTCCTATGTGCTAGCTAGCTTTTATAAAACTGAAAGACTCTATGCAGTCTGTCAAGAAGAAAAAGGTTTTTAATAGGTCTTACCTAGCTGAAACCTTTAAATGTGCAACAATGACCAGCTTGGTAAGATATACCTAAAGGATACAGGCATGAATGTTATGGGACTAACCAACTGTTTTCTAATTAGACTTAAGGCCTAGCCCACAGAAAGAAATACATCCCTGGTACTTTAGTCTGGCCAAGAACCCACAGTCCCCAGGGAAGTATCTGCTACTGTTATTTCTATGTATAGGTGCTACGCCTGAATTCCTATCTCTGTACTTCATAGATCAGGGCACTCCTCAGGTCTCCTTTGAGAAGCTTCTTTGTGTGATGGGTGGCGGCTAATGCAGAACCTCTTAACCAAAGTGCATAATCAAAGTGCAGAGAATAAGTGACACAAATGGCTAAGGAAAACTGGAGTCTCCCCCCCCCCCGTCCCCACAAAAAAAAAGTCTTCTGGACAACATAGGAGGGCTGCGCTCCTGAACTCATGCCATTAACCTACACAAGATCAACCCAGTCAACATTCCAGCATGCATTGCGGAGAGGCTCACAAATCCCCGACCCCATATCTGAGGAGACAGGGACTGTTGATCGCTTCCGGGGGAAGGGAGAGCCAGTTTATTTTTTAAAAGGTGTGTCCCCTGGCAGATCAACAATGCCCCATTATTTCAGCCAGAAATAGATGGAGATCACACACTGGAGTTGTTAAGCAAAACAAATGAAGAGGACACAAAGTTAGTGAGGGGGAGTGAGGTTGTATCTGGAGGAGTTAAGGGGATGAGTTGGAGGTGAATATGATCAAATGCATTGTATAAAGTTCTCAAAGAATTAATAAAATATTTTAGGATCCCATTAAAAGAAGTAACTATTTTTGATATGACTTCATAATATTAGAAAGTTTGAACGAAACACCTTTCCACAGCTGGCCAGGCAAGTCCCAAACTCAAAGACTTCCCTCCTCTTACAAAGATACAGAGTATAAGCTGGTGCTTAGCTTCATTTCCTAGGCTGTCCTTTTGGTGTTTAGCTGTCACAGTGTCTGCAGTCATTAACTCTCCTGCTGCCTCTTCACTCTGGCCTTGGGTCTCCACACTGCTTTTACTGTTCCCTTCTGCCTTTTGCTCTTGAGTTGTGGATGCACAGTCTGGCTTCTTTTGCTATTTCACACCATAGTTATCTTTGACAGACTTACTATCTACTATTGTTGTTGTTTTGTACTGTTGCAACATAATACCAAAGACTGGCTAACAGATAAGAAAACCCAGAAATTTATTTTCTTACAGTTCTGAGTGCTTGGTAATCCAAGATCAAAGCACCTCTAGGCTTGGTGTCCAGCCAGAGCCTAACCTCCACCTTTAATTGGTTCCCAGAATGCTCTAGTTTCTGGAGGGAAGACAGGGACTCCTCACTTGGACGAATAGATGAGCAAAGAGAAGAATCCACTTCTAGTGTCCTTTGTGAAGAATAAACCCACCCCTAGTGCCTATTCATCTCCTAAGACCCTCCCTCCAACACTGCCACACTACAGTTACATTTTCACTCAAGTTTGGTGGAGACAGCTGTTTAAATTGTAGCAACTCTCAGGTACCAGAAGCTTTTCTTTCAATCTTTTTTCTCTTTTTTGTGATCTTATTCAGAGGGAAGCTCTCTCTCTCTTTGTGTATGTGTGTGTGTGTGTGTGTGTGTGTCTGTCTGTCTGTCTGTCTGTCTGCCTTTCTGTCTCTCTTGGAGTCTGCACTATCTTTATCTCTCTGCCTCTGTCTCTTTCTTTGAGTGTCTCATCTCTCTCTTATATCTGTCTGTCTGTCTGTCTCCCTCTCTCTGTCTCTGTCTCTGTCTCTCTCTCTCTCTCTCTCACACACACACACACACTTTAATGACAACCTGCATGGCAACCATGGCAAACATCTTTTCTCCTAACAATATTTCTAGGTAGCATTCTTTGTCTTCTTTGTATTTATTCTCATGTTTCCTTACTTTTCTCTTTGTATGGGTATTGTGTTCTTTCTGATTTGATTATTGCTCATTGATTAAAATGAGTTTTTTTAAAGCTGGTATTTGTTGATAGTTCGTGTGGGCATGGGACCAAGACTTGTCCTAGAAAGAAAAGAACGGTATTTATTAAGGGGCTGTGCATTTGAGTCACTTATTTCAGTCTTCATTTCTTCTTCGCTAACCTAAATTTAGTTCTGCAGGGTTGTTTACTCTGAAACCCACATAGGGACACTCTAAGCTTTCAGGGTGTGGCCTAGAAATGTTGATTTCATCTTCTGGTCCTCTCACATCAAGTATCTACCTCTATTATTATTTGACAGCTTTTCAAACACAGTGGTGACCTACATCCTCTGTGTACTGCTCTTCTTGGTTCTTTGTTTGGCTTTTCCATGTTGCAAGACTCGGGTTTCCTCAAATTTCTTCTACCTTTTGCTCATCACTGTTAACTTTTCCCTTATTCTCTCCCTGGATTTTGATGACCCTGTTAGTGTACTCATTGTGTATCATCCGGATATCCCCAGCATGCATGGGGACAGGGAACCATTAGTGGTCAGCCTGAAGGATAACCACGGTGGAGTCACACATTTTACTTCTTTGTGTACAGTTACTCAAAAGAATCCCTCACTCCTCTTATTTGTTCAACAAAGTCCTTACGGTTGAGCTAAGATACCAAGCTAAGACACGGTTGGTTAAGATACCAGGCGTATTCTGTTCCTTACACATACTGCTAAATGTGTGTCCTGCTTCACGCCCCACCCTATAGATCCTGTGCTTTGGAAGTATACAAGCTGCACTTCACTCACCTGGTCGCCAATCATAATGCTGGATGTTCCTGTGGTTTTTCTTGTGACTGGATTATCCTTCTGATTGTTTCCCTCCGGTGGTATCCAATCATCCCTTAGAACAGTGGTTCTCAACCTGTGGGTCACAACCCCTTTGGAGGTCAAATGGCCCTTTCACAGGGGCCACATGTCAGATATCCTGCACATCAGATATTTATTACCTATTATTACAAAAATAATTTTATAGTTGGGGGACAACATTAGAACTGTTTTAAAGGGCCGTGGCACTACGAAGGTTGAGAACCACCGTCTTAGAACATTCCATGACCTCCTCAGTCAGTCCCTTCTGTGCTTTGTTTTCTCCATAGTACATAGAGCTGGTTATTGCCCCTCAATGCGTCTCAGCTCTTCCATAAGTACAGTTTGTCTTCTGTTAGCAATGTCTGTAAATAACAAATAAATTCTATTTATGTTCCTTATTTGTTAATGACCATTCCATAAGGTTTAAGATTGAGATATTGTCTTGTCTCCAGTTAAATATTAGAAGCCATGATGAAAGGCCAATGAATTAGTACAGTGAAGATGTAGCTCCTAGAACATGAATGTGGCTTTTCTTTATTCGTGTACTTACATAATGTTACATTTAGCATGCTTGAAAATGGTTATGGTGGTTGTTACTATCCAGAAAAGGATAAAAAATAATAATATACAATACTACTTGAGAACAAAATTTTCCAAAAAGTAAACAGACCATTTTTGTGATGTCTAATGACCTGTTATCATATTTCTAAAAAGCATTTTGCATTCCTATTTTTAAAATAATTTCTGCAACACAGATAAAAGAACAACAGTAAAACTCTTTTGTCTAGATTTACTGTCATAACTGACCCACTTTTTAAATTACAATTATTATTTAGTGTGGTGTGTGCGCACACACGTGTGCATGTGCGTATGAATAAGCCATGGTGCATATGTGTGGGTCAGGGGACAACTTGCAGGAATCAATTCTCTCCTACTATGTGGGTACATGACATCAAACTCATATTGTCAAATTTGGCAGCAAGCACCTTCATCTACTGAGCCATCTCAGTACTGGCCCAAATGATCTATTTTTATTGACAATCTGAAAAGCAGAAAGCCAAAGATCTTTTGTGAACCAGGTAATATTATTCAGCTTTATAATAAAAGAGAGAAACAGGTACTATAGCTTCTCATTCCATAATTATGGGGGAAAGAATATTAGAAGGTGGCTTCATGGTTGAATAGTAATTGTACTTTAAAAACATTCTCATAATCATCTATGAATAGGCTATAGTTCGGAAGGACTTGAGACTAATGTCATTTCAGACATTATGTTATTTACTCGTTTTATGGTTCATGCCTTCGAGATGATTATAATATTTACCTTGTCAAATTCACATTCACTACCTGTCCAGATCTCTGGAGCCTGCCTTTCTATATTGTGAAGCATGTTACATTCTCTTGTAATAAGAAAATACAGGGATAAATAGCCCCAAAGAAGTTACATCAAGCTATGTAATCTTAATGTTGTTTTTAAGAGGGAAATGGACATGAAAGAAGGCTTTTTTTTTCTGTGTAGAGAAGACTTAACTGAAGTAGTTAATGGGATTGTGGTCTGGCAGACTGCTTAATGAGGACCTACTGCTTGCAAAACCCTGGCAGGCAGCCTTCACTGTGTTTTATCTTCACAATAACCCTGTGAGATAGACAGTAACATCCTTAACTTTAGGAATAAGGATACTCTTTCACGGAGCCTATTAAGTTACTGAAAGCACCATGGTTAGTAGGTGATAGAACTGGAATCTGAAGCCAGCATTTTCTGAACCCAATTTCAGACAGACATGCTCGTGCATGTAGCACTGGCTTTTACTGAGTAGGACTCATATTAAAGAATCTGTAAATGTCTATGGCCCACTCCAGAAATACCACTGTTTCCATATTACTAAAAGTACACAACATTTGAACATTTTCTTGTATTGATCACATATTATTACAGCAGCAGTAGGAATATAGAAAACAAATAATTGCTTTTCATTAATAAAAGCAAAATGTTAGAAAGAGCAAATGCCTCACTAAGAACTAATGATCTTTTGCTGGTAACTGAAGATTAGTGGGATCTTGCTTTGTATGAGTAAACTCTTCTCTCTCGACCTTTCTGGAAAAGTTTTATTTGCCTTTCATGAGCACATAGCAGACTTGCTCTCTCTGTGAAATCATTCCTGGTCCTCATGCATGCCATGGTATGACTGCATCTTATACATGCTTCTGCACTATCACTCCATCAGTTACTCACTACCATCTAGTACTGTACTTGACTCTATAGCCGCTGGGAAAGAAATCATCCCTTTCCAATTCTATCCCCTTGGCATCTGCATAGTACGTGGCCCTCTGTAATGCTCCAGAAATAGTTTTGGAGAGATAGTTGAATGGACGATTGAATGCTTGAGCATGCAAATGTTACTCAAAAATATATTTGTCTTGAAGTTATTTTTTTTTAAGTTAGGATGCTTCCCAATGTGAGTAGCCTTTTAAAATTCAAGAAAGAGCCACTCGTTAACGTAAGGCTGAGAGTTGTACACACTGAAGTCTGTAGAGCCCAGACTGATGCAACTTTAGTTCTACTGTGTCAGGAATCAGATGAATGACAAGTCAACAGCTAAAGAGTCTTCCAGAATCACTTCTGGAAGAGGTTGCATGTGCTGTTTAAGAATTGTCTGATGTCTATAAGATAGCATAAACATACTAAAATCTGTACACCAAAAGAAGCTAAACAAGAAGGAGGATCCAGGGAAAGAACATCAATCCTTACTTAGAAAGACAAATAGGATGGACATTGGAAATAGGAGAAAATGAGAAGCAGGATAGGAGCCTACCGTAGAGGGCCTCTGAAAGACTCTATATAGCAGTGTATCAAAGCAGATGCTGAGACTCATAACCAAACTTTGGGCAGAGTACAGGGAATCCTATGAAACAAGAGAGAGTTAGTAAAACCTGGAGAGAACAGGACCAAATACATATGGGCACAGGGGCTTGTCTGAGACTGATTCTCCAACCAGGAACCATGCATGAATATAACTTAGAACCCCTGCTTGGATGTAGCCCATGGCAGCTCAGCATCCAAGTGAGTTCTCTAGTAAGGGGAATAGGGACTGTCTCTGGCATGAACTCTATGCCTAGCTCTTTGACCTTCCCAGCCCCCCATGGGAGGAGCAGCCCAGCTAGGCCACAGGGGAGGACATTGCAACCATCCCTGGTGAGACCTGATAAGCTAGGGTCAGATGGAAGGGGGGAGGAGGACCTCCCCTATAAATGGACTTAGAGAGGGGCAAGGAGATGAGGAAGGGAGGGTGAAATTGGGAGGGAATGGGGGAGGGGGTTATAGCTGGGATATAAAGTAAATAAACTGTAATTCATATTAAAAAATTAATATATATATATGAATTGTCTGGTGCATTTCTGTGGACAGTTTTGCTCTGGTTTTCAGCCTTACCATTCATGTGGCAGAATCTCTCCCCACTAAGTAGTGAGCAGAATTTCAGAATGTGTGCAGATCAAGACTAATGCTCTGATTGCTGGTCCTCTCATCTTCTTACACCTGCTGTCCAGCTGGCTTCATTCCCTACACATCAAATATATTAGGTGCATGCCAAACTCATCTTAAGTCCATTCTTTAAGCAAAGCCTAGTTTGCATCCTAAAACGTAAAAACAGAAATGATAGTTTTTACTGTGAAAGTACTTGCACCAAGTAAGCCAGTAAGTGTGTTTCTTATGCTCCTTGATGCTCTTCCCGGTGTGTTGCATATCATTCTGTTACTACCACACAAGTTTCTACCATCTCCTTTTAATATTGCTTCTTTGGTTCGTATGACCACATACACTCACATCCCACAATTTTTTTTTAACCAGGGATGAGACAGAATGCTTGGCCCCAAATCTTCTTTAAAGTAGGCAATTATTACTGTCAGAGTTAATGTCTAATTAATTACATTAAACTAAAAAATATCATGTTATTGATTTGTGTGAGGTCTGTGGAAATTTTTTCCACATTTTTCTCTTGGGAAGTATATGTTTTTATTTCTGAGGGGAAAAAGAGACAGAAATTCCATGTGCTTTCTTAGTTAAAGCAATTATGAATGTTATAATTTCTCATTTCGGTCTTATTCCTAAGAATAGAAACTGTGTGTACACGTGTGTTGTGGAGTAGATGTGTACATGAATGTGTGTGTAGATTTAGGTGTAAATAGGAACTTGTGCATGCTTGTGTGTGTATATATAAGCAAGTGGGGGTCAGAAGACACCCTGGGGTATCATTTCTCAGGGAATGTCCACCCTTTTGTCTTGAGACAGATTGTCACTGGCCTGGAATTTGCCAAGTAGGCTAGGCAGGCTGGCCAGGGAGCCCTAGGGATCTGCTTCTCCCTTTCTCTCTAGTGCTGGCACTACTGCTTTAGACGACCATACACAGCTTTTGATTTGCATCTGGAGCTCACACTGATGTCCTTAAGAAGCAAGCACTTTTCCAACTCAGCCATCTCTACAGCCCCAGAAAAAAAAATTTAGTTATGAAAATTGTATAGTGGCTTTGAGTATGAATATGCTTTTGACATTTTCTTTTTCATCCATGTTTCATTAATCTGTGAGCAACATGGCATTGTGGACAACCCTAAAGACCTAGGATTGTGTCATGGTATATGTGTGATAATGTTTTCTGCAGAGCTTAAAGTTATCTTTAGACACTGAAACAAAGGCCCAGTACAAAAGGAACTGAATATGTGAATTCTCATTAACATAAGAGAAGGCAGAGGCTGTTACTATTCCCCATCAGTTCTCTTTTAACCTATAGTTTTCTATACATAACCTAAACTCTCAATGTTAAGCCAAAATTCCAGGAGACTATGTGAAAGAGCAGCTGGTCCTGTGGTCCATATGCTCCTCAAGGGCACTCTCATCCTCCCTCCTTCCTTACCTCCTTCCCTCCCCTTTCCCTTCTCTCATTTTAAAACATCTGCTCTGTTTCTTGCTCTCCAACCACATTCCTTCTTCCAGTTGCCATCCATGCCATCTCTGACCTAGCTTCCTTTTCTCCTCATTTCTCAGGAAGTAACAGTTGGTTTTGTGTGCAAAGGCGGTGCTTGATGTGAACTCTGTCAGCTTTTCCTAGTTCAGTGAGCTTGGATGAGTCACTTGCTCTTTCTGTATTTCAGCGATCTTACCTTTAAAATTAGAGCTGCATATAGTGAAAATTACAAGATAATCCAACTAGGAATGGGACCGCAGTGCCTGTCACAAAGCCAATCATATCCCATTAGGAAAATAAGTGTTGAGTATCTGTGAATTGTTGTTCACTAGGCATCTTTCTGCTTTCTGCCTTCCACTGACAAAGCCTCCAGCAATTCTAGGAAGAAGCACACTGCTGATCTTTATCCATTAAATATTTATTCATAAATATAAATGTTTATCCATAAATATTCATCCTATTTATCTATTGCTTGGCATGGCATCAGTTATTAACAGCATTTGATATTTGATAAGTGCATCTGGGAGGCATAAAAGTGTGCATTCATAAAGTAAGTGTACAGTTTTGACATAGGCTGTGAATAAGAAAAAAATGAAGTGATAAAATTATGTAACAGGAAAAGATGTCAGGAAAGGCCTAACTGAAAAAACAATATCAAAGCCAAAAACTAACAGATGAGGCAGACAAAAATCAGGGAAGACTGCAGGGTAATAGGAGTTCCAACAGAAGAAAGGCATGCTGGGTAAACATCAAATCTTTCTGACCAAAGATCAGTGAACTAAAGGGATATGGTGGGGGAGCAACAGGGAGCCGGAACAGGAAGCTGAGATCACAAAGGTAGGCAGTGACCAGATCTCTAGGGAGTTCACTGGTTGATCATTTTACCAAAGGTTTACATTGTTCTGAAAACAACAGGGAATTATAATGAATGTAAACTAGTTTCAGAAAAGACCCCTGGGCTTAGATTTCTTGGTTCTGTTGCTCTCCTTGTGGAGCTCCTGTCCCCTCCAGGTCTTTCTATCTCCCCCTTCTTTCACAAGATTCCCTTCAGTACCATGCATAGAGATAACCTAGATCCCCTGCACAGATGTAGCCCACGGCAGCTCAGTATCCAAGTGGGTTCCCTAGTAAGGGAAACAGGGTCTGTCTCTGACATGAACTCAGGGGCTGGCTCTTTGATCGCCTCCCCCTGAGGAAAGAACAGCCTTACCAGGCCACAGAGGAAGACAAAGTAGCCAGTCCTGATGAGAACTGGTAAGCTAGGGTCAGATGGAAGGGGAGGAGGACCTTCCCTATCAGTGGACTTGGAGAGGGGCATGGTAGGAGATGAGGGAGGAAGGATAGGATTGGGAAGGAATGATGAAGGGGGCTACAACTGGGATACAAAGTGAATAAACTGTAATTAATATATAAAATAAAAATTAATGCAGTCTAGGGGTGTAATAGCATGAATTAACTCCAGAAAATAGATGTGGGAGGAGAAAGGATTCTTTCTCCGTCCTTTAGTCACAGTACTAAGGACCACAGCCTCTTGGGTGAAGATGCCCTTCACAATGTTTGCCCAAAGAGCTGTTCTTCATTCATCCGTTCCCCTAATGAGTCCATTGTCTCTTCCTGGCAGCTCTTCTCACATACACTGTGATTGACACATGCCAAGGCCATAGTACTGTGAATGGATAATCATCTATGCTTTGCTTCTAAAACTAGACAGTAGGCTTCCTAAGATCAAAGGCTGTGTCATATGTATGACAGAACCTGGCAAGTCTCTCCCACTTGTTGAAGCCTCATTTTAGTTTTGTGTTAAGAGGAACTGATAGAAAAAGAAGTCTAAGTGTGTGCCTTGATCCGAATATCATTTGAACCCTTATATTTCTGTTGAAAGTTAGTGAAATTTGTTGTTGTCCAGGAACAGTTTTAATAGACTTATAAACATTACTAAATGACTCTGAGAGCAGCGTTAGGTTTAAAATTGTACCACAGGCAGGGAGATGCATCGTGGTTATATTTGGCTTTTCATCTGTTTGTGTACCTTCTGTGGATGGTCTTAGGAAGCACTAGAAACTCCATAATCCTTCAACACATCTTCTCTTCAGCACTGTGAGAACTAAGAGGTGAAAACCCTCGGATGCTATGGGAGTTTTAAGTTCATTGTTCATTGTTTTGTATATAGTTATGATAGCTTGAATCTGGGATGTCTCCTGAAAGCCCATACACTAAAGGCTTCTTTCCCAGCCCACGGTAATATGGGAGGTGCCCGACCCTTAAAAGATAGGAGCCAGTCTAGGGAGGTCTGCGAGAGAAGTTGTCCTTGGGGCAGGAGTGTATTGGGACTCCATCTGCCCATACTTGCCTTCAGCCCATCCCAAAGACACAGACTGTGAGGAAAATCAATGATTCTTCCTTGAGCGAGTTGTTTGTTTCATATATTTTGTCACGGTGGCTAATTTAAGCAGGAAATTGATACCAAAAAGTAAGCTCACTACGGCCATTGCTTCTGTCAAATTTCAGAAGCCTTTGGAATTGGTTTACAGGAAGAAGTTAGAAAACCATGGAAAAGCCAACAGCTTGGAGTATTAGAAGTGTCTTTAGTGGCAGTTCTGGCAAGAGCTCAGAATACTGGGAAGCCTGTGGACAGCGAAGTTGGTGCTGATGAAGCTTCAGATTGGAAATGAAAACCACTGAGGATTGGAATAGAGATCCCCATATGTAAACTTCAGCGAAGCCTTGACTATGTTTTGTGCATGCTCTACAAGTTTGTGTGAGGTTGAACTTAAAAGCGATGGACCAAGAAATTGGAGAGAAAACTTGTAGGCAGCACACTATTTTTGGTGGTGTGGATATTACTGACTACCCTAAGCCAGATTCACAGGAAAAATCAGGAAGAAAAAGGCAGGCAGATAAGTTTAAAAAGCTTGCAGTTTCACATAAAAATAAATAAATAAAGACCTTACAGTATGAATATATTTAAAGTTATGGTCAAGGGGAGTATAATTAGTGGCCTTCAGAAGAAATGTCCTGCATTTTGTTGGGGCAGCTTGAGGGGTGCCTTGATGGTACCACAGGAATGTACAGGATTTCACCCAGCACAAGTTCATAACCTCACATAAACTCACTGCAAATGTTTTTGTTTGAAGAGAAAGTCCTTGCGTTTCCATGGATGCATAGGGAATTATTTTTTCCTGGGCTTCACTTTTCTGGTTTTAGCTTTAGTGGTACCCAGAGGTCACCGCAGCTGTGGGGCACACACAGGCCATGCAGCAACAGACCATAACCCCATGATGCTGACATGCAGATTCTCAGACATGCAGAATGTCAGAATTATGGGTCAAGATGGTTTTAAAGGCAGGGTTGGTGCTGGGTGCAGTGCTGGTGCATGCCCCTAATCCCAACAACTCAGGGAGGCAGAAGCAGGTGGATCTCTGTGAGTCTAGGGCCAGCCTGGTCTACAAAGTGTCCAGGACAGCCAAGGCTACACAAAGAAACCCTGTTTTGATAAAAACAAAAACAAAAGCAGGCTTGGGAGGCAAGTAGTATGTGCCAGGGTGGAAGGCCCTGCAAACAGCTCAGGACAAAGTGATATGTGAAGCTCTGCGTTTGAGGCAGATGCTGTAGTACTGCTTTCAAAGAATGAGAAAGGTCAAGTAAATGGAGCACCTAGGAGGAACTCCAGGTACTAAGCAGGGCCAGTCCCAGAGTGCATGTGGGCTCAGCCAGCTGGATCACAGTGTTCTCACATCATGCCAACATATGCCCTGGACGGTAGGCACTGAACTAGAATTTTGAAAATGTGTTGTGCTAGGTTTGGGGCCTGCCTTCCTTCTACATTCCTACTCTCCCCCTTTGGGATGGAAATTCTTTTCCATGCCACTGTTTGTTGGAATTATGGAAGTTATTTTTATTGGGGCTTCCAGCTGAGTCACTTTAAGTCTCAGAGAAGAGTTTGCTCCTGGACATTTGAGCAATGCTGGAACTGTTGAAAGCTTTGGGCCAATAGGAGATGCTTGAACAACACACCTTTCAGTGTGAGGTAGAGATGGACCTTTGAGGGAAAATGACAGAATGCTACAGTTTGTTTCTGAGCTATATTACCCAAAGTCCCATGTGTTAAAAGCTTGGTGTCCAGGCCATGATGCTATGAGGAGATGATGAAATCGTTAAGAGATAGGACCCAGTTACAGGATTTTATACCATTGAAGGTAAACCCATGGCTAAAAGACCGAGATTCCTCTCTCTTTGTTTCCTGCCCACCGTGAGGTTAACACACATCTTCCACCAAGTGCTTGCCATGATATCTTAAGATACTGTAGTCTCAGAGTAATATGACCACGTGACAATGGATTCAAGCCTCTAAAACAGAAAGCCAACATAACTCTTCTTTGTGTAGTGTTTACCTCAGGCATCCTGTCATAATAGAAAACTGACTAAACAATAGGGTTAGGGGGTTTTTTTGTTTGTTTTTTAAAGAAACAAAGGTAGGAAATATATAGCTAATGTATAACCAAGAAATAATTATGTCATTATATTACTTTAATATATAAAATATTAACAAATGATACCACCTTTTTTTTTTACAGAATAGGGAAAAAAATCAATTCCTTAAAACTTTCCTACTTAGCATTTCCTGCAGAGAAAATTCACTAAGAAATCCATTAAATATAATTGATGTAAAGAGAAACATGGGATCGATGCATCCCTTTCTGCCTGTTATTCCTGGAAATTAACATTCATCCAAATAAATTGTATACTGAAGATTCTTTAATGCCAACATGGACATTGACTTCAAGCTTATACCCTACTAGTAATTTACAAAGAAACATTTTATGGCAGAATTTGCTGTAAGTGTTAGTTCATGAAATGGGCTTGCCCAGAGCCCCAGTTTGGGCAGCTTCTTCGTTTCTGGCTACCATTAAACCATGCCATCTTATGCGTTATTGATAACTTCCTAAGGCATAATTTCAATTTTAATTCTTCTCGTAAGAATTTTTAGTGCTTAGTCTCAAAAACAATACCCGATGGCTATTCCTAATTGAGAAGATGATTTTTTTTTTCCTCCCCAAAAATTATTGTTGTTCTGAGACAGGTCTTGCTATACAGGCTGGCCTGGTACTTCTTAGTAACCCAACTGCTTTGAAACTTCAGCAGTTCTCCTGACTCACCCCCGAGAGTGTTCATATTATAGAAGTATGACACCAGCACTGTCGAGCACTTATATTCTGTGTACGTTTTCCTCAGATTTAATTACTCACTATTATAATGACATTGTCTCACCTCGACCATTCACAAGAGCACGCACACTTATCCATTTGTTTGTCTCTGCCAAAGTCTACTGGAAAGCAGCAATAATCAGACACAATAATTCCAGAATGACTAGTACATGAAAACTCAAAGGAGGGTTTTAATGCAAATTATTAGTTTTTTGAACTTCATGCCAATTATTTTATAAAGCTAAGGCTTACTGATTTAGTATTGGCATTAATCAGTCATAAAACAGTGAAATTCTGATGTTCAGTAGTCATATTTTAGTTTTCTAAGTTAAAGAACCAGCAGACAGTCATGCCCTTGCTTGATCATCTATTGCTCTACTCTAATAAGACAATCATCTCCCCTGTAGATATTTCCTGATCTGAAACACTGCGGGGTGGAGCATTAAGCTGGAAAGAGCCAGCTTACTGTCTCCCGTGCAGACATTTCCACATCAAGCTCGGTGGTGCTATATGCAAATGTGGTCTGGAATATGCCACTGGTCCAGTGGGTGCCGTGACCACTCTGGCGACCCCTTTACTCATTTCTAAACAGACTCAGGTGAAGACAGGAATGCATGTCAAGAAATGGTAGACAAGCGAGTTACTCATCGACTGCAAATGAATCACCACCTCTAAGAAGAAGGTGGAGGTGTCTCCCGCAAAATGGAGGAAACTTCTATTCCAGCTAGGAAAGTGAAAGAGTTTAACACGATATATTGAATTATAAAGCTTTCGGGTAACGGAAGTATAACAGAGCTACTAGATAGCTCAGAGTTTTACTAGTTGCACGAAGCAGCTACCGCTCCTAGGACTGAGGGAAGAGAGCAGGTGGCAGTGCGGCAGGAGTCTAGGAGGAAGGCCAGAGGAGGGGTGCCAGTGCAGGGGTAGGGCTCATCAAAACGTGCCTCTAAAGCTCATTACCAGATTCTGATTCTATATCCACCTCGAGGGAGTACACACGGGAAGTAGTTCCTTCTCTCCATCTCTTCTGTAGTGTTCTACCAGTGAGCCCCATTCCAAAGCCTAAAGGCAGGCAGTCATGAAGAGAATCTCTGACATGTGGTCCTCCATGTCTAGCTCAGTATCATACAACAGAGTTTACAGTGTTCTCCTTGAAGCTGAAAGACACTGATTAAAGCCTGATATGTCTTACTTCTTCATTGCCACTTATGCCGCTTTCTGACGGCTCTCTTGGTGCATCCTTGAGCAAGGATGAGAGATACTGGGGAGAGTGAAGAAGAGAAAAAAAATGAAAGAGAGAGCAGATTTTTTAAGTAATTTATTTATTTTTATATTAATCACAGGTTAAATACTTTGTATCCCAGCTGTAGCCCCCTCCCTCATTCCCTCCTACTCTCCCCATCCCTCCCTCATCTTCTCCCTGCCCCCCTCCAAGTCCACTGATAGGGGAGGACCTCTCCACTTCCATCTGCCCCTAGCTTATCATGTCTCTTCAGGGCTGGCTGCAGTGTCCTCTTCTGGGATCTAGTTAGGCTGCTCCTTTCACGGGGGGGGGGGGCGGTTCGACAAGCCAGCCATTGGGTTCATGACAGAAATAGTCCCTGTTCCCCTTACTAGGGTACCCAGTTGGGTACTGAGCTACCATGGGCCACATCCGAGCAGGGGTTATAGTTTGTATCCATACATGGTCCTTGGTTGGAGAAACAGTCTCATAAAAGACCCCTGTGCCCTGATCTATTTGGTCTTTGTGGAGCTCTTGTCCTTGCCAAGTCTTACTAACTCCCCCTTTTTTTCATGTGATTCCCTGCACTCTGGCGATGGCTTGGTTGTGAATCTTAATATCTGCTTTGATACATTGTTAGAGTCTTTCAAAGGCCCTCTGTGGTAGGCTCCTGTCCTGTTGCTTGTTTTCTCTTACATTCAATGTCCATACCATTTGTCCATCTAAGCAAGGATTGATCATCCCACCCTGGGTCCTCCTTCTTGCTTATCTTCCCTAGGTGTATGGATTTCAGCATGTCCGTCCTGTCCTATAGGTCTATATAAGTGAGCATATACCATGTGTTTCTTTCTGCTTTTGGGATACCTCACTCAGGATGATCATTTCCAGGTCCCACCATTTGCCTGCAAATTCCATGATTTCCTCCTTTTTAATTGCTGAGTAGTATTCCATTGTGTAAAAGTACCATAATTTCTGTATCCATTCCTCAA
>CM053754.1:29877212-29926462 GCA_028658305.1 Pachyuromys duprasi | reverse complement strand
GGTGCCCTGGGCCCCAGCCCAAAGCGGCGGCCGCTGGCACAGAGGGATGTGGGCCCGCGCACTGCAGCCCGCGGTGTCTGGGTGAAATTCAGTCTGTCCGGGGAACCCTGTGCCCCAGCCCAAAGCGGTGGCCGCTGGCACAGAGGGATGTGGGCCCGCGCACTGCAGCCTGCAGTATCTGGGTGAAACTCAGTCTGTCTGGGGTACCGTGTGACCCAGCCCAAAATGGTGGCTTAGGCGCCCAGCCCGGCTGTGCGCAGCCTGTCTCCCTCCGGAGTTTTTCCTGGGAGTATTTGGGTGTCCCTTGGACTTTTCCACTTGATTTCCCCACCGTAGGAATTCTGCTCACCTGGCAGTCGCAAACGCTGGTGTTTTAGGTCCCAGATCTCAGTCTCCGGGTCGCTATGCCTACACTATTGTCCTGCTCTTCAGACACAGTGTCCTCCTGGGGCAGCCATCTTGGATCTCAGCCCAGGATTGGTATTGTGTGTCTCTTTTTATCTCTGAGCTGTTCCATAATTCAGTAATGACAAAACAGCAACATTACAAGCCATGAGGTTTATATTTAGGAACAGGGACAGTCACCTGACTCTTCTTACCAACACTCTGTCATCTTCACACACAAAATTTTTTTTCTGCTTTAAAAATAAGTAGTTTCATGTTTATAGTTTATTAGCATATACCAAAATGAAAATTACAAATTAAAAGAGAGAAATAGAGAAAGCAAACTTTCAACCCATATGCTACTTGTGGTAAACATTACCTGTGAATCTAAAGAGCTCTAAGAAATGCACCTGTTAGGTGGCATTACAAAGCAGCCCCTCACCTGTGATTAATATAAAATAAAAATGTTAAAATTTAAAAAAAAAACACCCCTCTCCACCCTACCCATCTTGCTTGTTGTCTCAGGCTTCTGATGTCAGTTTCAGAGTCTGACTGTGAGATAATGAATCGAGGCTGCCCGAGTGACCACTGGATCATTTGGGTTCTTATTTAACTCTGTTCCTTAGACGTTTGAGTGTCACACTTTCCTGTTTTCTTTTTCTTTGTCTCCTCCAGAATGTTAAGGACTATTTTGAATGCAGCTTGAGTAAATCTTACAGTTCATCCAGTTATACTCTTGGGATTGACCTCTGGAGAGGCAGAAGGTGCTGTTCAGGAAACTTACAGCTGCCACCATTGTCCCAGAGACAGAGTGAAAGGGCAAGGACCCCCGAGGGAGATGGCATTTCCAGGCCAACCACGTTACCTTTGACAACGCTCCCCAGCATTGCCATAACAACTGTGAGCCAGGAGTGGTGAGTAGCCTCAAAGCCAATGACAATTCTAAATCTTATCTTCCAGTTATTTCAGATCCTATTGTGTTTGCAAAACAGCCATTGATGTCTGTGGAATAAACAAGACTGTTGACTTCTTGGGAGTTTCTTTCCCTTGGGTGGCAGGGCGAAAGCTCTTAAATAATGACAAGAGCATCTGCTTCTTAAGATGGGAAGGGTTGTGCCTTACACAGAGCCCACTGAGGAGAGACTGGGATTCATCTGCAGCACTGTCAAGCACAAAGCAGGCGTACAAACTATGATCTATTTCACTGAAAATCTATTCAGTGTGTACTGATGCCTTTTAATTCAGAAGAGAAAAAAATGTGTTCTAGAATGCTACTGGATAGTCCTTCAATGAATCTCTTGCTCTAATCTACACATCCGCATAGCTTTTAAAGTTAGAATCCAAGTTTACAGATCTCAAGATTTATTGTGATATAAAACTCTTCCTCATGAATCAAAATAAAAATGAGAGTTGTGCTTTGAGCACCGGGGTGAGGGCTCAGGGGATACAGTGCTTGGACTCTCAAGCTTGGGGACTTGAATTTCATCACCAGAACTCACATTAAAAAAGAAAAAGCTAAATGTGGCAGCATGCTCCTGTAATCTCAGCGCTGGTATAAACAGAGACAGGAGCATCTCTGGGTTTACTGGGCCAGTCAGCCTTGCTGAATTGGTGAGCTACACATCAATGAGACGCTCCTAACCCGGAGAGTTGAAAAAGGTCCTGAGGATGACAGCAAACATTGCCTTCTCGCCCCCAGAGGCCCTCCATATATGAGCATCTGCATGTACAAACACACACACTTGCATACACCTACATGCATTAAAAGAAAGAGATATGTGTTAAAAGCAGCTGCTTTACTGTATTTGTGAAAAAGGCTATTTTAAACTTGTGTTGAAATGGTGACCAAGAAAAGAAAATGATAAAATAAAATTGTGCCACGACTTCCCTTCAGATATATGTTCTAGCATGTACTTAGTCATTAATCTTTTCTATTTCAAGTCTTTTCCAATAATGAATTGCTTATATAAAATGGAGAGTTTCATTAAAATAGAAACATACCAATTTACATAATTTGAAATTATAATAATGTACTACTTTAAAAGTAATTTATTGTGGAGAACGACTGAGTACAACATATTATTGCATGACATTATTCTAATAAATCATTAAATTCTGTGACTTCTTATGGTGCGCATTTACTCTCACAGCATGCTGAGCTCTGCCGATGCAGGGAATCTGGTCAGTGTTTAATCTACTAAGAATTAGATTCTTGAAACTTCGGGAGTCACAACTGGTGGCATGAAAGGGTTCACAAAATTGTGTGTGGCAGAAAAGGCACTCTGGCATTGTGGGGAAGGAGAGTTTAAACTTGTGAAATCACCGGGGTCCATCTCTTCCTCACCTGAGGTCACATCACAGCCATCACTGTGATAGCAGTTCACTGAGAACTATAGAGGACTTGTTTCCCCATAGTTTTCTTAGGCACATACCTCAAGTATTAATCGTGTTTGTGCTTCTGTGTAACTGAAGCTTAAGAAGCTTGAAGTTTTCCAGATTTACTTTTCAGTAACTTGACAACGTGTACTTATTGTTAACCATTAAAGTGCTTCCATGTCATTCAACAAGGATGCATTTCCTGAACTATCTAGTTTCCCTTTATCATCCCAGAGTCTTCCTCAGAAGCCCTCTAAGGTCATCCACCACCAGGCGATGACTGGCAGCTGTGAGTGGTGGTCTATATAGCATTTATCCGTTTGAATAACAAAGTGAATAAAATGTACTGTATAAAATAAATTTAAGTTAGAAAACTTAAGCAATGGTAGAAATGCCTTTTTCTTAGAAGTTTCAAATTTTGACTTTTAGTTTTTGGGGAATGCTAACTTATCACCCCAAGTGTAATAGTTTTGTTTATAACAACAAAAAGAGATATAATACATACCACATAGGCTATTGAAAAAATTATATTGGTTACTCAATAAGACATTAGTCAATAAAAGATTTTGAAAAATAGTAACCACGTGTGGTTTGAATGTGAAGTGTGCCTCCCCTGTAGACTGATGTGTCTGAACACTTGGTCCCAGTTGGTAGCACTGTTTAAGAAGACTGTGGGGAATTTGGGAGCTTTATCCTGTCTGGGGGAAGTGCATGGCTGAAGTGGGGATGTTTTGCAGCCCAGTGACTCTTCCTGCACATCATGTACGTGCTTCCTAGCGGCAGAGGCAAAGCAATGTGACAATGTGTCTCCTGATTCTGCCACCACTCCCCAGTCCCAGGATGGATTTCATCCTTTCTTAAACTAAGCCAGGAGACACCCTTCCTCCTTTACATTGTTTTTTTTTCTTTTTTTTTTTTTCAACTCTCTGGTCACAATGAAACAAGTAGCTAGTACCAAGATTTAGGACTGTTGCTGTGGTAACCCTGACCATTTGATTTGCAAAATGAACACAAAGAACTTAGAATCATGGGCTGGTAAAGCCCTGGAATAGTGTAAGCAGAACTTACTGTTCATTCCGGTAGGGTTTCAGAGGACCAGAATGCCTAGAGAAGTGTAGACAGTGAAGGTCCATCTCATGAGGCTTCAGAAGGAAACAGACTCTACAGGAAAATGGAAACTAGGCTGAGGCCCTTAAGTCCTATTAAATTTTGGCAGAGAATATGACAGTGTTCTTTGTGTTCTGAGAACTTGAGTGAGTCTAAACTCAAGAGTAATGGACTTTATGTAGGTTTGAGGCACTATGGGCTTTTCTCTGACTGCGTTGGCATGTTTAATGCTGTTATCCTTGTTCAGCTCAATTTTGGGCAGTCATGTTGGTGAGACTTTGTCAGTGTAGCCGCTCACACAGGACTAAAGACAACTGAGGAAAGCTTGAAGAAGAAGAGGTGGTCTTCCCAGGAGGATTACACCGATTTGTTGTGAAGTGTCAAATTGTCAGCCCTGAAAACATACAAGCAAGTAGCATTAGCAGACTTAGCAGGTTATATTTCGGAATATTTTTATGTACATAAACATACATGCTTGCAATAACAATTAAGAAGAGACTGAATTTGAAGGAGAATAGAAAAGGGCGTATTGGAAGGTTTGGAGGGAGGAAAGGAAGAGGAGAAATGTTCTAGTTACATTATAAACTCAAAATAAAAAATAAGTATGAGAAAATAATGGGTTAACAAATTTGATACCGGATGATGACATTTCAAAACAGGACAATAGGCTGTGTGAAAGTTACTGTTGACTGCTCTTCTGGTGTATAGCAAAAGAAAGCAACAAGGGAGCACAAAGATGTTTAAATGTGCTTTTCTGTAGGGAAAGGTATGGATTCAAAGTTGTAGACAAGACAGTTGAGAAAGTAACTGTAATTGTTAAAGAGATTAGCACCATTTAAAAAGAAACTAATGTGGTTTTCAATGAGGAAAGAGGAAAGATTCTTTGAAGGCAAGACCCTGCTCACCCAAGAAAATGTACCACAGGTTTGCCCACAGGCTGATCTTGTGGGGGTAGTTTCTCAATTGAGGTTCTCTCTTCCCAAATGACCCTAGCTTGTGTCAAGCTGATATGAAACTAGCCAGGACAAAGTTATTTGTAATCTCAGAAGAAACTTGGCTCTTGACTAGTATTGGGACTGTTAAAGACTATGGAACTTTTGATGTTGGAATGAATGCATTTCGCATCATGAGATGTCCAGGAGCCTATGGGTCCAGGGGTGGAATGGTCTAGTCTAAATGTGAAGTATCTAAATGTGAAGTGTACCCTTCATGTGGTTTTAAACACTTGGTCCCAAGTTGGTAACACTGTTTGGGAAGGTTGTTTAACCGTTAGGAAGCACAGGCTCACTGGAGAAAGTAGGTCACTGGGGAAGGCTTTGGGGGTTTTGTAGCATGGCCCCGTTTTCCATTCAGCCTGAGCTTCCTGACTGCAGATACAAAGTGATCAGCCATCTCCAGCTCCTACCTACCATCTTGCCTTGTTTGCCATGACTTCCTGAACCCCCTTCTTAAACACCTTCTTAACCTGCTTCTTGTTAGATATTCGTTCCCAGCAATGAAAAAGTAATATCTACACCATGTCTCAAGTATCGGTAGCTTATGACGTAGTATAGGAAGAAATGGATTTGAAAATGATATGCTGTTTGTTTTCCACAGTCACCTGATGCATGTGAGTAATTTATTTATAGCACACTTATTTTCTTCTTAATTAAGTATCTTCTTTATAAAGTATAAGAAAATTCAATCATTAGCTCTAAATTTATTTTAAATTTAAGCAAATAAAAGACTGTAGATGCATTCTTTGAAAATGAGTCTATTGGGATATTGATAGTTGGAGACTGATGGGCTTGCTGGCAGAGGACTCTGATTGGAGCACTTGATTAGAAATGAGCCAGTAGGGCTCCGGTTAACATTACTGCCATTGGCTTGACGAGAGTTCGCTGGGTCTAGGATCCAGTGTGGGATCCTAGGAAGACAGTCTAGGATCATGTGTGAAAAACAATTATACTTACCTCTCAGAGTACTGGGACTATGACATTGAGTCCATGTCTAGACCAGCTGTCAGCTAGTATTTGTCGTAAAGTGCCAGGCAGTAAAGAGTTTCAGTGTTGTGAGTCTCAAGGTCTGTTCTAACTGTTCAACACTGCTGTCTTGTCAAAGTGGCCACAGACAACAGTGTGTAAACAAGCAAATGCACTGTGCTCCAATAAAACTGTTTACAGAAATAGGTGGTGCCGTAGATTGGCCTCCAGTCAGTTTGCTGATGCCTGTTCCGAACTAAGGGTCTCGAGGACATGATTCCCAGTGCCGTAATTGCTTCAGCAGTAATCCAAGGACAGAAACAGACCTTGAATTCCTTACCAACGTGCTAAATTAATCATAAAGATGGGCCTGTGTGTGTCATACAGGTTCAATTCCAGAGGAAGCGTGTCAAGATAAATATGAAACACTAATTCATATATAACCCCTCTGGATGAGAGGCAGGCCATAGGCCTGAAATACAAAGAGGTTTTATTTATCAAGGAGAAAGACAGAGTTGGAAGTTTCCTGCTGTGGTTTGGATGGGAAATATCCCTCATTAGGCTCCTGTGTTTGAACGCCTTGGCCCCAGAGGCTGGTGCTGTTTGAGAAGGATGTGGAATGTGCAGCAGAAGCTTTGGTGAAGGAGCCATGTCAGTGGGAAAGGCTTTGAGAGAGGTTTTGTAGCCTGGCCCCATTTCTGCTCTTCCTCTCTGTGCAGGTGAAATATAGTTGCTCTGTTCCCTGACTCTCAAGCCAGCCTCACAATCGACTTCCGTGCCTTTCCTACCAAGACGGACTGTAGTGTTAGCTCTAGAACCTCTGCGACTATTAGCCAAAGTGAACTCTTTCCTTCCAGGCATTGCTTTGCCAGGGTGTTCTGTCACAGCAGCGGAAAGGTAACTAACACGTCAGCAAAGTCCTGTTAGAAGGTGACTTCCATCTTCTTGCCTTCTTTCTTCAAATGAACCAACAGTGGGCTACCACATCCTGCTTTTCAGAGCTGTGGTGATAATCACAGAAAATCTTCATGTACATATAGCACAGTAGGTGGCAATTAATGACTATTTTCATGCCATTATTATTGTCATGCCATATGTAAACTGTAGATGGAATTACCACTCAGTAGCAGGGGGTGTTAGATTTGAGGTGCTCTCTACACCCTACATAAATATGGAGGAAGGCTTACTCTCTACAGCCTGAGTAGGACACTCTGGTGAGAGACTTAGAGAGAAGGCTTGTACTGTGCACTGCCAGTCTTTCCCTCCAGAAATACCAACAAATATTCAATCACTTCTTCTCACTAGATATCAAGGGAGAAGTAGAAGGAGGCCAGGATATAACACTGTGGGCATTCCTGACCCCAGGAAGGGACAGCATAGAGAAACAGAAGCACATTCTGTTAATTGCCCCAACTTATTTATTTATTTAAATTCTTTATTAATTATACTTTATTCACTTTGTATTCTCCCCTGTAGTTCTCTCCCTCCTCCTGTCCCAATCCCTCCTTTCCTCCCCCTTCTGCACCCGTGTTCCTCCCCAAGTCCACTGATAGGGGAGGTCTTCTTTTCTTCCTTCTGATCCTAGTCTATTAGGTCTCATCAGGAGTGGCTGCATTTTCTTCCTCTGTTTGCCCCAACTTTTAACCCTTTCATTTTTCATTTAACATAATGACAGGAGTATGGTTGCTCCTCAAAAGAATTGCCAGGATTTCAGCAGGACCTTACTGCCAGGTCCCTTAGACCACTCTCAGCACCAACTAAATTTTTTTTTAAAAATTCAACAGAAGTATTTTTCTTTCCTTGTAGCAAAAGTTCAAAGAAATCAAGGCTTTTTTTTTTTGTCATCTTACGTCTTTCCTTCTGTTAGTGATTTTCATTTAGTTTGTTAAGTTAGTTTATTTTTAAGGAGGAAAGAGTTTATTTTGGGTCTAGTTCCATGATGAGTCACACCATGGAGGCATGGCAACAAGTGGCAGACAGGCTGACAGGATCAGGAGGCTGAGAACTCTCCTCTTCAAACAAGCACAAGGAGAAGAATGAGCAAACTTAGGGTGAGGGGAGACTCAAACACCCAAGCCAACTGTGACAAACTCTCTCCAGCAAGGCCACACCCCCCTAAGCCAACTATGCCATCAACTGGGGAAAGCGTTCAAATATTTTAGCCTAAAAAAGACGTTCTCATCAAACCCATAGAAATATCCAATTAGTCCAGACTATCACTCAAAAATGTACTTTCAAGAAAATTAAAAAAAAAACAATTTCACAAATTCCTTTAAAGCAAAGTGTTATTCGTATTTGTTATTTGTTTTTCCTTTTCATTTGAAAGTAGATTTTTTTCATATATATATATATATATATATATCAATTATAATTTCCCCCTCTCTCTACCCACCTTCCCTCCCACCTGAATCCACTCCCTTTCTGTCTCCCATTAGAAAACAATATGGCTTCTAAGGGATAATAAAAATAAAATAACAATAGCTAAGATAAGATGAAACAAAGCTAACACATTAGTACAGGACAAAGCAAACAAAGGGAAGGAAAAGAGCCAAACAGAAGACACACACAAAAAAAAAAACAGAGACCTGTTCTTTTGCACACTCACTAATTCCATTAAAACACTAAATGGGAAGCCATTGTGTGTGAGAGAGAGACAAAAATGAGACAGAGAGAGCACAGTACACGTAAAGGACCTATAGGATTAAAAAAAAAATAGAAGAAAAATATATAAGTAAAATAAAAATGAGATTAAACAAAGGAAAAGATTTGACATGATATTATGAGACATGGAAACTCCAAAGATATCATTGAGTTCTTTTTCTGTTGGCCATCTCCTGCTGGGCATGCAGCCTACCCTTAAGAGTAGTTTGTTTGCCCAGTGGGACTCTGTTGGATGAAACTAAATTTTTGTTTACACATGGTTATCGATTCTCCAATCGATAGCTTCTGGGTTAGGAATGGGGACATGCAGACACTTTTTTTCAGCTCTAGGTCCCCATCTGGTGCAGACCCAGGCAGGCCCTGTGCATGCTGCCTTAGCCTCTGGGAGTTCATACGTGCACATAACATGTTGATTTAAAAGGCCTTGTTTTCTTGGTGTTCTCCATTCCCTCTGGCTCATACACTGACTCCTCTTCCTTGGGGTTCCCTGAACCTGAAGAAAAGGATTTGGTGGAGATCGGGGATGTTCCAAGGTCTTTTATAGACAAGAGTTCTAGAATCCCCAAAAGATTTTCTACAGCAAACAAAAGAAAAGCACCAAAGGAAGAGACAGAGCAAGAGGAGATGTGAGAGCAGCCCTCACAATACAGGAACAAGGAGATCCATTCACGACAAGCAAAACAACTGCATTCCCTCAAGTAGAATAAGGGCAGAAGTAGAACTGAAATTTGTTAATATGAAGACAATTAATGACTTCATACTACATGCTCTAGGCTCTATGAATCTAGCAGTCTTGATTCCAGTCCGTATTTGCTACTGAGCTGTGTGTTTTGCTTGTTGGTTCTGGGGAGAGCCCCTGGAAAAGCCACCTATGGGATTCTTGCTTTTGCCATTGTGTGTATATCAAAGATCAAATCCAAAGCTTAATGCATTCACCACAAGGCCGGCTTTACCACAGTGTCCCATCTCTTTCCTCCTTCTAGATTTTGAAAATTAAGTTAAATTAAACTGTTTTCTTTACTGTTGTTAAGTTAGTCCTGGACTCACTCTGAAGCCTGGGCAGGTCTTGAACTCAGTCTTCTTTTCTCAGGCTCCCCAGGCAGCTGTTATTTTAGGCCTGCATTGTGTCGGCTTCTTCTTCAGTACTAGATGGGAATACACAATATAACAGCCCTGTAGACTGTGCCCATTCTTGAGGGTCCACACATGTATGTCCTATCTAGAACTGTTCATTCGACTTCTAACCAGTCAGAACTCTAACCAGTCAGCCATTAGTCTAAATATTAGTGTCTTGAGGCACTTCTAACAGTGGTTTTTAGAGTTACTCAGTGATGCATTAGCAATTCATTTTTAGCTTGCATCTACATACCAAGTTGATTCATCCAGAGACAAACTTAGTTGTTTTTTTTTTTTAACTTCTTTTCAACAGGAAACCTGAAACAGTCCGTGAGTTAGTTAAAAGGTGTGAAATAAGTAAAAACAACTGCAATAGTGACACATGGCAATGGGGTTAGGGGTGTGTGCTGTATTTATTCAATTTCCTGATACCTTGTGAGCTGCCGAATTTTTTTTTTTTTACTTAGCTGTATCATCTCCATGTCATGTTAACTTGCTGCTGGAGTCGCGTGACTGGGATTTGATGATTCTGGAAGGATCCACGGTATGTCGGTAAAAGTTCTCTAGTTACCTCTAAAAACATTACCCTAGTTCATATCTCTTGCTGAGCTCTGTATTGTAAATATTTCTACAATGCCTAATGTAAGTGGGCATATTGTCAAAGGATGTGGAACTGGGAATAGATATGCTTGTGCAGACAGCCTCTGTACATCACTGTGCTAAAATAGCAATGTATTCTGTGATACAGATGTCATAGACATGCTCTAGAGCACTAAAAGTGTATACTGTGTAGAGCATATTTTGCACAAAAAAAAAATGTTCTCACACCTCTCTTGCTCTAACCCTAGCATTTCTTCGCATCATCTAACCTATGGGTCATCTTGATACTTTATTAGATTATATGCAGCTTCTCAAGTTTTAAAACACCTCCCAAATGCCGTGGCTCGTTTTCAGAGAGGGACAACGAATAACTGATATTTTACTTTGAGAAAAGATTATGTCAGGATGCTCACATGAAAACTCCAAATATTCCCCCCGTGAGAAAGCCCTGGATGTCTCTGTGTTTTGCTTCGTCCAGTATGATTAATGTGCCAATTCTCAATATAGTGAAGTAGTGTGATGTTCTGCAGTATCCAAGTCCTTCAAGGGTCTTCTGATAGTATTATGACAGAGAGCAGGAGAATTAGCATAGCCTCGGGGCAAGGTGGTGAATGTCCATTGCTGTCTGTCCCTGAGAGTAAGAACTTATTCTAGACTCCGTTCTGATCAGAATGAAAGAGTAAACAATGGTCGGTGTTCAATGGTGATGTGCTGGTAGTCAAGACTGAATTAATCTCTCACAGATCACATATGGTACAGCAGCATTAACTGACGTGACAGCTTAGTTGGCTTGGGATAGTTTAACATAATTGCGATTTCCTTCCTTCCTGCATTTCTTTTTTCCTTCCTTCCCTTCCTACCTCCTTTCTTCTTTCCCTCCCCCTATTTCTTCTTTCCTCCTCTTCCCCCCACTTTTTCTTCCAACAAAGGGGATTAAACCTAGGGCCTTAGTCTTATGCATGCTTATCAAGTGCTCTATTCCTGCATTACATCCCTAACGAGTTTATTGCAATATTCCATGGCCCACCCTCTTTTTTGCAGAGTGGTGCATTAAATAGGATTATACTAAGGACCACCAGTCCTGTGACGGTTGTACTGTACTTGTTCTATATTTAAATGTATTTAAACGCACAAGAGCTTAGTATTATTTCTTAATTGTTTATCGTGTCAACATAGTGACATGCCGTGCAGGTTTGTAGTCTAGGAGCATTGTGCTAGAGCATATGGCTTATGGGTACAATAGGACATACCACACCAATTTGTAGTGTGGATCTGCAAGACGGTAAATGTCTGCCCATATACCGCGCTATGAACCACTTTCATAAATGTTGTGGCTTGATCATTGCTGCTTCATTCTAAAACGCCCTGTGTGTTACGGTCCCTCTGTTCATCTCTCTTTAGTGGGAAGGTGCTATCTACTACCAACCTCTGTTGTTCATGGATTTTATCACACCTGCCAGATTGTCTTCTATCTACCATTATCTCCAGGCTTTTGAGTGAGCCAAGTATTCCTCCGGCTTCACTGTTTTAATAAAAGGACTATCTTCTAGGTTTTCCTTAGGATTAGCGGCAGTTACAAGGTTTGCTGCTTTATGGAATAGGCCCTTCTTACATGCATGCTCATTTGAGACTACAGAGCCCTCATGGAGTGCACCATTTGCTACCGTGATCCTGGCATCTCTACATGCAGACCTTTCCTTTGCCTATGTTTTTTTGGGGGGATTATGCCAATATCCTGTTATACCCCCTCCCCTGAGTTTCTAAATCCTGTCACTGGGAAGTTTCACTGCAGTAAAAATATACCCCGAAATATCTTTTCATTCATGCCCCTCTTGGTCTGGCTCTTCCAGGAACCACTACCAATTCCCAAGGATAGCTTCTTATTCAGACTCTAAGTCTCAAACATATCATTTCCCTTTTGCCTAAGCTGGCCTAGCATTTCCTGAGTCAAGCTGTATTGAGATTTGACCATGCTTATCAGTCATAAGAGGAGATGATGATGTAAATCCTAGGAAGGGCAAGAAATGTTATCCAAGGTACTTGCATCACTTGAGACCTGAGCAATACGCTGTGTGTATGTGTGTGTGTTTCTAACTCTCTTCTACTAAGTGAGAGTTCACTACTTCTTTAGGCACATAGGACTCAAGGCAACCTCTAGCTTTGTAACTGTGTCTTCACAGACATCCCATCCAGTGATCAGGTCTTCCTCCCTATGGCAGACCAAGGCTTGTACAGGAAACCTGCCCAAACTGAGACTCAGGCTTCCTGAAGTCCTGCTCATAACCAGCTTCTACCCCTGCTCTCTTGCTGTAGTTGCCATCCACCTGCAGGAGAGGATGTTCCATTTAAACGCTAATGAGGGTGTGCTCTCACTCTCCCTTTGCTTTAATTTCTTGATTAATAGCTTGAACAGGTCATTATTTCTTAATCTATGGTGCTTAGCAACCGCCAGCAATCCCTCCGTTCTTTCACTTGTTATTTTTTTTCATGTCTTTAAAACAACCTGGGTATCTTTCCAGTTATTGCATCCCCTTCCATCTGTATCTCACCTCAGGTCACTGTTGGGGAAAGGCAGCAGTATGCACTGGCATTCCCCAGACAGCCAGGAATCTCCTTGTCATCACTGGTGACAGGCTTCTCACGGTAAACTACTTGGGAAATGCTAACATTCCAGAACACCCCACCATTAAAGTCAGCATCCTAGGAGCACTTTCTGGTACCAGGTGTCTTCAACTGGGTTCTCCAGAGCATAATTAGAGACAAGGATAATTCTCAAGATCAGCAGTTCTGATCTGTGGGTCTCTATCCCTTTGAGGGATCAAATGACACTTTCACAGTGGTCATCTAAGACCACCAGAAAACACAGATATTTACCCTATGATTCATAGCAGTAGCAAAACGACAGTTATGGAGTAGCAGTGAAATAATTTTATGGTTGGGGGTCACCACAACATGAGGAACTGTATGAAAGGGCCACAGCGTTAAGAAGGTTGAGATCCACTACTTTAGTGGGTTTATTGGAGTGTGTTCTAAGATAAAGGCGAGCAGAAAGCAGATTAGAGCAGCAGGAAAACATGAAGCAAGAGTGCGGTAGAGACTGTCTTCACTGTGGCCTCACAATGTAAAGGACAAGTTGCATGACAGACATAGTCCCACACTGGGACAAAGCCTGTATAAGCCATGCCAGTGGGTTATTGGCAGAATCAGCTCTGGTTAGAAGCGGGAGGCATGGCTTCCCAGACAGCTAACAGGACATATCTCTGGAACAGAAATAGAATGTTTGCCATCTTCACCACTCAGAAGTAAATAGGAGCTGGTGGTAACACCAGCCAAGGAGACCTGGCTACACGGATACTTGTAGCACCCATTGCAGCAGTTTATGTAGCTAGCATACCTGCAAGGATCAGCAAATTGTTGGAGTTATTCTGTGTCGTAGGCAGGAAATGCATTCCTCAGAGCTCTTTGGGAATCCCAAGTGATACCAGCAAAACCAAGGTCCTTCTGGGATTCTTAGTCTCATTAACAAACAAACTAACAGAAAGGGGCTTGGATGGCTACTTAGGGTCAATATTACTAGAGTTTAAAAGATTCCAGGTAAGTTGTAAGTCTTAACAGCTTCCCAGAGAAGGAGAATGGACAGAGAAAAAAAAACAGTGATGCTATATGAGCTATTTGTATGAATATCCAACACAGGGCAGAGAGCTGAGCTGTAGAGAATGAGCAAGGAAATCCAAAATACCAGAGGCTATAGCTGGTACAGCTGGGTTCAGAAAAAGGCAAAAAAGAGGAAAAAAAAAGAAAAGTTGCAGCTTTATCAGTTAGGACTCAAAAAGGACGTCAGACCACACAAGCCTCAAGGACTGCTGGACTTGAGAGTGTGGTAGAGGATGGGAATTCTGGGAAGGAAAATGATAGTGTCTATTTAAAGGAATAATTATTCCACCTATTTCTTTAGCAGGCTTGAAGTGAACACACCTTCCCATGGGTCTTCCCTTGGCCAGTTAATGGCACTGACCAACTGGAATGTTAGGTCTCCATCCAGACTTAATGGATCCTTTATTTCTGCTCTAGCACTAGACCTGAACAGGAACTTTGTGTTTACCTTTTCTTCTTTTCAGTCAAACTACTCTCAGTCTCTTTGTCCATAAATCCTTCATGTTCACCCACCAGCAGGGGATGAGGGACCCTCTTGCAAATGAGAACTTATCTCTGGATCTGCTGCCAAGTCTTAGTCTCTAGATTGATACTGTCACTCCCCACTGTGACCTTTGGTAGGCTAATTTTTTTTTCCTCTCATTTGGAATCGGATCATAGCAAGACAAAATACGCAATTTCTCTGTTCTAATATACATTATTTCTGAAAGGGGAGCAGAAGGAAAGGAAAGAGAGAAGTGATGATCCAAAAGGAACATTGAAAATAAGATTTTGGTTTCTTATTTTTCTTACTTTTGGTTTAGAAATTAGTATTTTATGATCTAGCAAAAAAAATTATTACCTTGGCTCAGGGTTTCAGTGTTGTCTGGAAAGAAGCCATTGCCTCTAAAACTGACATTGTGGTGAGACCCATGTTATTCCTCTCTGTTTGCATAAACTCTGGGCACACACTTCTCCTTAAACACATGAAAAGTGGTGGTACCTGTTGAAGTGTTGACGCTATGAAAACAAACCCATGTGTTTCCACATAATTTTCGAGGCATTAGGGTTGCTTTGAGTGAACCTCATTCTCTTTCACCTTATATTCTATTCCCTCATACACAAACTGCTTCCTATAACTTAGGTCTTTTCCTTTAATTTGCAATGGAATGAACTTCTCATTTCCTCCTCCCTAGCTGTTAAATTGCACCCAGAATTCTAAACTTGGATTGAACCCCAGTGGAAGCTTACCTGTCAGAATGCTATGTGGATTAGCAACAGATGGGGCAGTCTACCTCTGATGGAAAATGGTGCCTGAGATGTGTCTTCTTCTGGATCCACTGAGTCTCTTTCATCTAAGGAACTTCTTGCAGTAGTAGATCAGGGTGCCTGGGGGGTTGTCTTCATGGCCATTGTATTAACATCATTAGGGAAGTTGCTAAGAATGAAAAAGAAGGGGCTGATTTTCAAGGAGAGATGGCTCAGTGGTTAAGAGCAGAAGACATGGGTTGAATTCCTAGCACCCGCATGGTGGCTAACACTCCAGTTCCAGGAGAGCTAGCACCCTCTTATGGTCTCTGTGGGCACCGCACACACATGGTACACATACATATATGCAAAATATCCATACACACAAAATGAAAATAAATAAAACTTTAAAAAAGAAAGGGATTGGCATTGTCGCATATCTAAGATGTCCAATCAGAGTAAATTCTCATCAATAGATGAATGGGATAGAAAATAAACACACACAGCGGGACCTTATTCAGCCATAGAGAAAAGTGAAATTCGTACAATGACATGCATCCAGAAGAGTATGCTAAGGAAGATAAGGCAGGCACAGAAAGATAAGTATTGCATGATCCTTTTCAGGCATGGAAACTAAAACAGAAAAGAATTGACTTGAAAGCAGAACACTGACTGGGAAGCATGCTGGGGCAGGAAAGTGGAAGAAGGGTAAATTCATATGGTCTGTATCTGTGGAAATATAAGAAATAATCTCACATATGTGCACACGTAGTATGTGTTGATGAAAATAATGCACCCAGAATCTAAGTGTGTGCTTGTGTCTACACTTTATTTTTCCATATTTTAAGAATCCCGCCAGGAGCTTCTGAGGGCATCTAGTGTCTGTAAATGCTTTTGGAGGGAATATCGTTTCCTTTACCTCTGAGACCACCTTAATGGGCCTGGGCCCAAATCTTCCTAGCACGGCACAGCCGAGTCACCTAAACTTACTCTCCCAGTGGTCTTCACCATGGTAAACAGGGGATTTAATTCCCTGAGTACTGTATAATTAGGTACAGTGATTCATAAGATATGGAAATATATTCTAGGGGTTAAAAGTACAGATTCTGTAGTCAGCTTGTCACTTAATTAAGCTAAGATCAGGGTTCTGGTTCTGTGACAGAATGAGCATTGACACCCACCTTTTTTTTTTTTTGACTGTTGTACTAGATGAGGTGAGCAAGGCACTTAGCAAAGTGCCTGACTCACAGTAAGTCACTGTCTAATTTAACTATCACCAGTCACAGGTCCTCACAAGGTCTAGGTGACTAGTGACTGGAGCCACCCCCACAGGGCACAGAGTACTCTCTGCTCTAGAAATTCAGAGAAGTATCATTAAACACTTCTTGGGTCTTTAGAATCCAGGCTAAAATGGAGGATTTCTTCCCCACTCCCATCCCATAAATTACTAGTTTACTTATTTGAAGGTCTAATTTGTTACCTTCAAATCTTTTTCACTTCTTAGTCCCTGATTTTACAGATTCTGGACCAAAAGCCAATTTAAGAGTCCCACATGCCCTGCATATATATATATATATATATATATATATATTTTTTTTTTTTTTTTTTTACAGAGCAAGGTAAAATATCTTACTGTGCCGGGCATGGTGGCACATGCCTGTAAGTAATCCCAGTACTCGGGGAGACAGAGGCTGGAGGATTTCTGTGGGTTTGAGGCCAACCTGGCCTACAAAGGGAGTCTAGGACAGCCAAGGCTACACTGAGAAACCCTATCTTGAAAAACAAAAAAAGTCTTATTATGCTATATTATGCTATATTGCTATATATGCTATAGTCCCACAATCTGTGAATGTGTTACCCTCATTCCCATATAGAGACATGCAGATGTAGTCACTGGTAAACTGTGATGGACAAATGGCTCTAGATAACACCGCACAATGTAATCACCAACTTCCTTATGAGAGTGCTCAGGAGAGCTAAGGAAACGGATGTGATGGAGAGAGAAAAGTTTTACGTGATGCGAGGTTGTGTAAAGAGTTCAAGAGGTTTCTGAATGCCAGAAGAAGGTAGGAGAATGGGTTCTGGCCAAGATCCCTGAAGAAATGTGTGGGGAGCCAAAGAAGCCAGAGTGAATGTATGAACGGCCAAGGCCTGAGTGATGTTTGAAGAGCAGATGAAGTCCCGAGTGAACTTGTATTGACAAGGGCACAACCTTATCAAAGACCCAATACCTCAGACCCATGGGAATGCCAAAGCCTTCCCCACACAGGTGAAGTTCAGAGCATGGTAAAGGCTTCTGCTGGTCTGAGTAGGAATGTTGACAGTGTGCACAAGAATGAGTGTTTACTAAAGATTGACCTGACCAGTGTGTACAAAAAGTAGCATCTTCAGCTTCCTAGTCCCTGAGTATTTCCAGCCTGAGATGGCTCCCTTTCAGAGACCTCTGACAGAGGTAAGCTAAGCCCTCCCCCTGGGCTGCACAGATTAAACACTGAGGTTCTGGGTTATGGCTGGTATAACTCAGCCTACCTGACTACAGCTGTTCTATGGCTGCATCTGTGTGCCTGCCCTTTCTTCATTCTCTCGCTGCCCCAGTAAGATTTCTAGGACCACAAAGAGGCAGGGATATGACACTCTTCACCAATTTGGGGGACTTCTGAAACTCCAAAACTGCCCCATGATACCTGTATTTGCTGTTTTAAGCTATTAAATTTGTATAGTTTATCATGTGGTATGCTTTTGATGAGTTAACAGAATGTCAATGATGATTGAATTTAATGATTATTTTGCACAGAGCACTGTTGGGATGATCACTAATGCTTGAATGAGTAATAAGAAGAGGTTGTTATTTTTATTCCAGAACATGTATTTTTCTTGCCTTCATTTCAGTACAATCATGAGTTATATTATTAAGAAATACAGGCCTTTTGCTGATTAGTTCATCATTTTTCAGTTATTTGCATTCTTGAGCAATTTTTTTCAAATAATTTCAAGTTAGAGAAATGATTCCAGTGAAGCAGTAGCAACTAAACTGTCACAAAATGTAATTATACAACAGTTGGATATATGAATAAATTATTAGTTGATAAGCCATAGTCACAGTTTTAAGGGACCATGAAAAATAACCATTCTGATCTCTCAGAAAGTTATCAAACATTTAAACAAATTGAACAAATATATTGTGCTACTTTAAAAGCCCACAAGAGTAGTATCTTAGTTAGGTTTACTGTTGCTGTGATGAAACACCATGACCAAAGCAACTTGGGGAGAAAAGGATTATTTGGCTTACACTTCCTCAGAACTGCTCATCATTGAAGGAAGTCAGGGCAAGAACTTAAATAGGGCATGAACCTAGATACAGGGCTGATGCAGAGGCCATGGAGGTTGCTGCTTACCGGTTTGCTCAGCCTGCTTTCTTATAGAACCCAGAACCACAGGCCTAGGTGGTCCCACCCACAATGGTCTGGGTCCTCCTCCACCAATCACTAATTAAGAAAATAGCCTATAAGCTTGCCTGCAGCCCAACCTTATGAAGGCATTTTCTTAGTTGAGGCTCCCTCTTTTCTGATAACCCTCAACATAAAACTAGCCAGCACAACTGGTGTCTAAGCTCATAGAACTATAGTTCTAATCTTGGTTCTGCAATTTTTTTTAAATGAGATATTAAGATGCAATTTTTGAAGTAGAGGTATTTAAATCTCAGACTCAACATAAAACTAGAGCTGAGTCTACAGTGGCCATAGAGCTGCAATTGTGTGTGAACCTTCTCTATACTCATGTAAAGATTTTCTACTCTCTCTTTTTAACTGATGTTTTATTTTTAAGTAACTTGGTTGCATATTTCATATGCAGTTTATTTAATTCAGTAAATAAGTTGAAAGAATAAAAACAAAACTTTTATTACTCTTTTATGGATGAATATGTACACGTGTGTGTTCATGTGGGGGGAGGCATGTAGTATATGGAAACAACTCTGTATGCCATCCTCAGGAAGGTTATTTGTCTCCTTGGACACAGAGTCTCTGATTGAACAATTAGTCTAGAAGCAAGAACCAGTAAGCTCAAAAGATCCTCCTGCTCTGTGTCCCCAGCTCAGTAGGGAGAAGCACACACTACCATACTTGCTTTGTATGTGTGTCCATGAGGATAAAGATCAGGCCCTTGTGCTTACAAGACAATCAGTTTACCGACTACACCATTTTGCTAGCCCCTATTCTTCTGTTAAAGGAGTCGGTTCTAGATTTATTAAAATATCATCTATCTGTCTGTCTGTCTATCTCTCTATCTCTATCTATCTTATCTGTCACTAAAGTAGCAGCAAGCCAATCCATATTGCTCCAATTCATGTGTACCTTAAAAGGCAGAGAGAAATGTAAGAAAAACAACCATCAACTGGGTTTTTGTTTTTGTTTTTTTTCCTAAGAGGAAAAAAGTGAAGCTACTGCTTCACTGGAGTCATTTCTCTAACTTGAAATGAGAGTAGTTTTCTCGACTTTGTCTTTCCTTCCACCTCAGTCCTACCCTATCTATGCTCAGAAGCCGTGTCTGTCTCAAATAACTTTTTTTTTCCAGCACAGCTCATAAGCTTTCAGGATTGACATGCAATGACCTTTTTGTGCTGAGGCCCAAGGAAAACAGCTTTCAGAGAAGTGTTTCCCTGGGGTGTAGAGAGTTTATGATATTTGCTCTGATGTGAGGCATGATTCTGGGGAAAGTATCTTTTTATAGGACAGTACACTGTCCGAAGAAATGTGTCTGCCTCCTCTTATCTTAAAAGATGGCTACCACAACAGTGGTGTGTCGTTATTGCAATATAATACAAGGAGCAGAGTAGCATGTGCACACAGACCAGTGTGTGTGCACAAATGAAGAATTTGAATGGTTACCTGCATAAGTAGAGAGGAAAAGAAGGACGTGGCCAGCAAGCCGGATCTGGCCATGAGAGAAGCAGGAACAGAGCAGAGGGGATAGGGAGAGACAGACAGACAGACACACACACATAGACAGACAGACACAGACAGAGTGAAAGAGAGAGAGTCCATAGCACAGCTTAGCTAGAAGGGTTATAAGGAAAATGAGTAGCAGGTTGCAGTGAGAGTTAGGTAGGGGAGGAAGGTCAAAGGGCTAGGATGCTGGCACGCACTTTGAAATGTATGATAGGTACTTGTGATACTGAGGGAACATGAAGCACAATGTGTGCTTTGGTATTTTAGTAGGCACCACAGACAGCCACTTGTCCCTTAGGCCAGCAATGAGGGAAATACCTCCCGAGGTAGGCTGGCTTTTATCTAACTCCCTCCTATAGTCCAGGGCTGCCTTTGGAGTTTGGGGAACTGGAGTTTCGCTTGGCTCTGACAGTACCCAGATTGCACTGTAATCCTCATATTTGTGATTTCAGATTAAGCCTGTTTCACATTGATCATCTACTACATCAGCTTGTCTGCTTAACAGGCTTTTATCTTTTCTGTGGCTTAATTAGGAAGCATTTTAACTTTGTGTTTCTCAAAACTGGCTCAGGCTTGACTTCTTTTGGGAAGGTCTCTTGACTCTCATTTACATTTTGTGTGTATGATTCTGCCATTACAGGGGGCATCTGATTTAATAATTCATTGACCTACGTGGGAGTCTTGAGGATAGGAACTGTTTCACCAATTTCTATTTCTGAGGCCTAACAGTATAAGGAGCATGTTCAGAACTGAACACAGCACATGACAAAGCTCTTGATTTTGTGTTAGGAATCCACTATTGTCACCAACAGGGCAAATAGAAATTGCAAGTGTTGGCCTGGCATTCAGTTGTTGCTCAAGTGTTGTTCGGCCCCCAGCTGATAGTCAATGGGGTATTCTAAGAGGAGACCAGAAATGATTCTACAGTTTCCTTCAGTGATTTATTCACATAGGGACCATTTCAAGCTGTCAGCAGATTCCTTCTGTATTTAACCTGAAGCAGAAGCTATAAATGATGCTCTGAGCCCCCAGAGAAGAGCAGGTTTTGTCACTCCTACTTCTGGGGACAGTTAAGGGCTGGGAAAGGCTGAACTCATCACATTCTAAGGAACACTATTTTTAGTTTTCTTAGGAACGTGTTGTGATTTCATTTAGGAAACAAACGGTGCTGGTCTAAGTAACAGTTTGACAGCACTCTGATTAGTGTTGCAGGCAGCTTCTCCATCAGTCATTCTCAGACTAAATCTCTCAACTCTATGTTCTCAAAGCTGATGTAACATACATGTATTTTTTGCAGGCATGTGAATACACACAGACCCCTACCCACATGAGCATGCACACACATCAAGACACACACATACATATTCGCATGCATGCGCATGTGCACGCACACACACATGCAAACATGCACATATGACTATGATGACTGTATTTTTTAGATATAAATATCAGAAAAGATATAGGACACAGTTTGTGGAGGATTTCCTCTATGTTTCTTTCTAATAACAGCAGATTCTCAGCGAAAGTATGAACTGTGAGTCATTAATGCCAGAAAGCACGGTGAGGTTTGACACGCTGTCTTTACCTTTGTTTATATTACTGTAAAGCTGCATTTCCACATCTCCTAACACACATGTGCAAGCTTTCCTCTAAGGGCAAGTGATGGTGTGTCTGTTGCTGCCTCAAAGGATAAACACGCATCGAAGACGCTGCGCAGAAACTCCCACATCTCTATGCACTGTCTCTTGACATTGTCAGATTTTTATTGCCGTTGTTCAGCCTGGACTCGCTTTGTAGACCAGGCTGGCCTTGAACGCACAGAGATCCACCTGCCTCTGCCTCCCGAGTGCTTGGATTACAGGTGTGTGCCACCATGGCCTGCTCAGGCTTCTTAGTTTTTACCAATCAATCCATTACATAATAGAATCATCCAATGGCTATAATTTTTGCTTACATACTTACTAATGAATTCCGTTAGTTTTCAAAGGTTCATTTGCCATTTTTCTTTCATTTTCTGTGACCAAACTGGTTGGGTGTTTTGTTCAGATTTCCATATATTTCCTCTTTATTGGTGATTTTCAGGCATTTAAAGAGCATACTTGAAAGCCGATATTTTTCACACACAGGTACTGAACACACCTTGTCCTCTACAGGCTTCTTTTTATTCTTTTCATGGCTGTATCAGTGAATAAAAGTCTTATCAAAATGCGGTTGTATCTTATCAGTCTGTTGCATGGTCAATGCTTAGCGTTTCAGAAATATTCTTCAAACCCAACTGTGAAAATTTTTGTTTCATATTTCCTAAAATGTTTTAAGAGCCTGAGGTTTTGCTACTTGTTGGCCTATTCTCCATTCAATCATTCACAGTGCCCTCTCTGGCACTCAGAAGGATTCTGGGTATCCAGTAGTCCATTGCTGTGCTCCTTCTCCTGCCTGTTGGATCTGTGTGTCTGTCTCTGTACCTAACTGATAATACACTCCTTGTGAGCAGTTTCCTCACTCTGCTGCTCTTCAGAGGTGGGTTCCTCTTGGTCCTTTGTTCACTCCCACTCATTTTGAAATCAATCATATTTTGTGAAAGCGTATAAGGATTGTGATCATATTGACTCTGTGGAGTCATGGTGGTGAGCTGGAAATTTAATGGTTTTGAAACTTCTCTCCATTATCATGCATATTCTTTACTTATTTAGCTTTTAGAAACATTTATAATGTTGACTATTATAGTTTGCATGCCTTTTGTAACATCTGCTTCTCGAGACCTTGGCTTTTACTGCTATTTTAAGGAAGACCGTTCTGGTTCTAGTCTATGGTGATAATGAAAATAAACAAGTTTATATCAAATACCCATTTCTCCTTGCTGCCTTTTTACAACACGTCTATAATTTCCCTTGTATTTTACAGAAGTATATTTTTTTCTGAAGACATTAATACTTTTGTTCCTTCTTTTACGTTTTTGGTCTACTTTTCTTTTCATTGCAATGGCTGTTCAATATGTTTCTTTGTACAGAGAGTGCCTTCAGTATAAAGAATTGCATCCACGGTAGGCCCTCATGTTTGTTCATTCTCTATTTTGTCTGTACTCATGCTCCTGTATCCATTTCTGACTTTGTTTTTCTTTATGTGCTCTCTTTTTCTCTAAGTCATGTCAGACCTTTATAAGTCTTTCAGTGAAGCATCCTTGCCTTTGTTGGGCCTCCATACTATATTTTTGCTTTTTGTCTTATTGATCTGGGTCTTTCTCTTTGTAGTCACCATTCTGATTTATTCATCTTAGTTAACTTCACTCCTTTATAAACTGTACATTCGATATTTGCCTCCTGTGTGTCTGGCCATCTACCTTCTGTAACGATCAAGGATTTAACTGTTTCTCTGAGAACAACTTTCTGCTATGTCTCTTGCTGTGTGTCTTCAGTAGCATCCGATTTTGAGTGTTTAAAATTTTCTATCAGTTTCTTTCTTTGCCTTATAAGTTACTAGAACTGTTTTTTAACTTTCAAATATATCAGGTTTTTATATTTTCTTTTTTTGGTTTCTACCTTGTCTTAATGGTTTTTAGTAAACAAGTTCTATATTATATATACAATTTCTGTTATGATTTGCTTATTACTACATGAATACTATTTAACAAATTTGTATGTGTTTGAAGACCATTTCTTTAGCTACTTGTACAAAGTTATACATATTTATGTATGTGTGTGTGTGTTTATTTTATTCAGCATTTCACTTTTTCTTTTCTTGATCAATATATAATTTACAGGGGCGTGTTGGAATTGCTATTTCTGATGACTAATGGTGTCTTTGTAATCCTATTAGTTTTAGTAAGATTTGACATCATTTTGTTACTTGAATATAAGTCTAGAATTATTGCCTATTCTTGACATATTGAGACTTAATCATTATACAGTTATTCCAATGATAGTACTACTATCTTTGAACCCATTTTTTCCCAGCTCATATTTCTTTAGAATTTCTTTTTTACTATATATTTGTCTTCAAGGCTTTCGTATCCTTGTGTTTCAGACAACTCTGTTATACTGTAGAGCTGGAATGAATTTTTCAATGGATCTCACTTCCAAAGAACAAGCTTAATCCATTCATATTCAACATGACTGTTGGTATGTTTAGCCTTGCTGTTAGTATATTACTTCTGTTCTATTTCTGTCTTGTTTTCTTGTGTATTTTCTTTTCTTTATATTTTAATTGGTAAAAATTTTTCTCACTTTTATTGTTTGTGTGTCACTACTCCCCAGCGGTTACTTTTAAATAATGGTCCTTGACATTTTCTTCATGTGGTCACAGTTTCAACTTGGTCTTATTTTTTTAAACAATGATCACAATCTTTTGGTTGAATTATTTTATGCCATCTTATTGCGATTATTATACACATTTCCCATTTTGTTTGCTGACTCTTATTTTTGTCCGCTTAGATCTTTTGCTTTAGGATTATTGTTCCTACCTAAAGTATATATCTTTCAAAGTGTCCTTTAGTGGGGGTTGGTCGGCTCTCTTGGTTTCCCATCCTTCTGAAATATTAGTTTCCTTTTCAGAAAACTGATTTTATAGCAATAAAGTCCAATCGTGCTATTTTGTAACATATCAAATCAACATGTGAGTCTGATTACATTTTGACATTTCATTTGACGATAATCTATTGAAGTATTTGTAAAATTGGATAGAGTCTACTTTTCAAAGTTTTTATTAGTATTTATTACCTGTATAAAACAATTGGTTTCTTAAGACATTTTAAAACATACGTAATAAAAAAAAGAAAAAAATGTATATAACGTAGTTTGAACATATTTACAACCCACTGTGTTTTGTTCTCCTATTTTCTGTTTTCCTCTAATACTGAGCCTTTTAGAACCTTTAAGTTTCTTTTTCCTAAATAATTGAGATTGAGTCACAATGCTAAGATGACTGAATTTTTTTCTTAACAATTCTGGACCCTCTCCTTGGGTTTTCATGATATTTAGAAGTTTGTTCTCTATCTCCGTGTGTGTGTGTGTGTGTGGTGTGATGTGTGTGTGTGTGGTGTATGTATGTGTGGTGTGGTGTGTGTGTGTGTGTATGTATATGCATGTATGGTACGTGTTAGTATGTGTATTTATCTGTTAGTATGCATGTGTGTGTAGTGAACTTTTGGGTCCTAAACTGCTTTGTTTCTTTCTTTTTGAGATTAGCATCGTTCTTTGATAATGTTATACATGTACATAACGTCCCTGAATACTGACCCCTCCACCACCATCTCTCATCTCCCTGCTGCATCTACTTACCTCCTGTCTTCTGTACTAATCTCTTCCCACATTTGTGAGAGTGAAGAATGTATGCTGAGTCTGTCTTATGTATAAGTCATTGCAGGTTCCCTGGTTTTCTGATTACGTTGGTTACACCCTGTCCAGTGATTTCACTGGACTGTTTTCTGACTCTTACTTTAATTTCCACCCTCCTCTGCAGTGTTCCCCGAGCCTTAGAGTAAGGTAGCACAAATCATCTGTTTAGGGATAAACCCTCGTTCACCATTTATTCTGCTTCTTGTTGCCTCAAACACCTTTTAAAAAGTATTACCACGGTGCTGGGCTTTTTGACACCTTTATGTGTGGTCATTGATTGGTCCCATCTGTCAGTGTCCACTGGACATGCTTCTGTGATAGCCCTGAGGAACACTTCTGCCCTCCCTTAACACCGCTATTTACTGGTTCAGTTGCTGCCTGTATCAGATTTATTTGTCTTATAGCGTAAGGCAGGCTTTGTAAGCTCTGCACTGCACCATGAAATGGCTGCTGTGTAGTAGGATGTTGGTGAAGTCTCCAGTCTCCATCCTGAGGGAAGCAGATGCTCATGGGAAAAGATGACCCTGGCTGTAAGTCTTTGTATCGAGCACTAAAAAGTTTGTAGTCTATGAAGCATATCTTGTTGAATTGCTACCACTCCATGGGGCCTTCCAGGAGAGAAGCGTTTTTTGTTTTTTGTTTTTGTTTTTCTAGTTGAGAGCATCATGGCTACCCTCTTTAGCTTGTTTTTGTTTAAAAAGATCAACTTCCCAAAAGGAAGTCTACATTCAGTGGCTGTCCGTATCTCTGTTTATGTGTCTGTGAATCTCGCTATTTCTCAAAGACCAGTTCGTGCCTCCTGGAGAGCTGACAGAAGCCATTCACCTGACTGTCAGAGCTCGCTAGCTCTGAAACCCCTGCTTCCTTTAGGTCTGGGCAGACTGATTTCATGGATCCCCTTCTTTTCTCATGGAAGTCTCAGAGTTTGTCTTGGAGAGCTTGCCCTAAGTCAGTCTTGTTCGTCAATCAAACAAATACCACAACCAATCAGAATCAACATGGCTCCTTTCTGTTCACAAAACCACATTTCAGATATTTACGCATTGTCACAAAATTCAGTCATTTAGAAATAATCTAGTATAATTTCATCGTGAAAAAAAAAGTTACAGCAATGCACATGAGGTCAGCCACTTTCTCTCTTGTGTTGTCCTTCCTTCCGAGAGACTGAACTCTGCTCTCTAAGGCTGTGTGCATTATTGTGGATGTTGTCTGTGGACCTGTGTCTCACAGCACTTGCCAGCTGGGGTGCTACATTCTCTCCTGCATTCTTTGCTTTATATTTTTATTCTTGCCAGATATTTTTGAAGTGGGGTCATTAAAATGGTTATTGAAAAGAACACCAAAGATGCTGGGACAGAGGACTTTAGTGTGTCTTGCTTCTTCTCCTCCAAAGCTCTTTAGACCACTGGACAGAAGGTAGTTCTAGGAATGGTTCTGGACAAGACCGAGACCCTTGAATTCAGAAGGTCTCAGCCTTGTTTTAATGCTCTGTTGCAACTTAAAAATCACATTTTTTTGACATTAACTTCATCAATAGCACAGCTGGTTTGGGAGTGCAGATTTGTGAAGAGTTGTGTAGCCTAAACTAGGTAGTTTGAAAAGCATAGCACCAACTCCTGCCTGAGTCCCTTATTATTTGTGAACTTCTCTTCTCAATGAAAGATAATGATATCAGGACCTATAAGTATTTGAAAACTTTGGGTTAAAAAAGAAATAGGAACTGTAATTATAGTTACTACCATATGAACCGACAAGAGGCAGTAAGATTCAGACAGTGCCATTGACTGGAGGAGGGGCATGGGAGGAGAAGAGGGAGGGACAGTGGGATTGGGAGGGGATGAGGAGGGGGCTACAGCTGGAATACAAAGTGAATATATTGTAACAGATAGAAATTAATTAATTAATTAATTGAGTTTTTAAAAGATTCAGACAATGAGTTCTAGAATCAAATATCCTAAGTTTAGACTTTACCACTGTCATTTACCAACAGTGACAATTTGAACAAGAAGTTCATTCTTTGTACCCTATCTGAAAATCTGAGAAGCATGAATATTGAATGATTGAACTGTAACTTCTTGGCACAGCACCTACATAGTCATATTACCTTTTCAAATCGGAAGGACACCGACGGATAAAAGGAATGCTTCCTTGCACCTTTACCTCGGTGAACCAACGAGTATATTGGGATAGGCGTCTCAGATATAACTGTATCACTGAAAATCCCACCCAACGGGAGTGGCTGTAAGAGCATATCACGGGGTTCCTTAAATAACCTGCAGAGGGCGAATCCACCATATCCGGGCACTGTTTACTCCTTCCTAATCTTAAGAAATGCATCAACATGGAAGAAACAGCTACTCAGCAATAGCATCTGTTTACGTGTTAACGCTTGCTGTTTTTAGGAAAGGCACACTGTCCTCTGATTAGAATAAAGTCACAGCAAAGAAAGAGCTGGGAACGAACGTCAACAACACCGGAATACAAATGAGGATGGCTAGAAACCACCGAGTAAGACTTCATCCAAGACAGAAGCCTGTTTAATGGCCTTCTGGACCATCAGTGTGTCCCCCAGAAGGGGACTGCATTATCAGTATGCTCTAAATAAATACTTCATGTATGTAGTTTTATATGGTTTGCCATAGTTCCCCATAATGTGTTGATAGTCTCAGTGCTGACTTGGAGGGGAGTTACCCTTGCAGTCATAATTTATGGCATTAGTCATACACCATGAGTAAGGATAACACTGAAATGAAAATCGAAATTCTTGTAAATTTTCTCATCATGGATCCAGTGTAGAATGTTGTAACAAAGTCAAACCCAGAGAAGCATGTTAAAAATGATAATCAGCTTTGTGTTTCCTTTGGGTTGTCCCATCCCTGACACGGAGTGGATCGTGTCCTTCCAACATTGAGGGACTAATTCCCTCTGTGATGGTTTTACAAGTGAGACTTTGGGGAGTTAACAAGACGTTCCCTGGGTCATGAGGGTGGTGCCCTCATTTTGAGAAAAGGAGGGTGGAGGAGCTGGCCTCTCCATTTACATATTCATCAGAGAAAGTTCAACCGCAGACATAGTGACAAGACAGCCATCATCAAGTCAAGAAGAGACCCTCACCCAAACCAACCTCACTGGCTCTTTTTTCTCAACCTTCCAGGCTATGAAACTGTGGGAGTAGGCTACTTTGCTGGGTCAGTCTTAGGTTAGACTCTCCATGGCAATGGTGTCCTTCTACCGTCAATATCCTGATTGTGAGCATGCTGGAAAGTTTGTTATTATGGTGAGCAATCAAAGTGTTACTCTTGTTTTACTTTTCAACACTAGAGGGCAGCATGGTCGCATCGTTTATTTCCTGTAGCCCCAACAACTGCCATGTAAATGCACAGGCTGTTTATCACTTATGTGACATTCATTCGCCTAGGCAAGTCGAAAGCACTGCCCTCTGATGAGTTTTCATTCGCATTTCAGATTTGCTTCATTGTTCCTGACTCCGCAATGACCTCCCAGTTCTAAGCTCAGGTGACTGGGAATGCCTGTGTTTTATAGTATTCACTTACAGAACGACCATTTCGACAAATGTAAATTTCTTTACATTGCTTTTTTTTTTTTAAATCATACTTCTGGGAAGAAGAGAGGAGACAGGCCTGCTTGAACATCAAAGATGAGTAACCCACAGAGCAGGTGAGCTTCCCATCAGAGAAGTCACAAGTGTCAACAAGAGCCAGAAACTGGAGTCAGATGTTCTGGCAGGTTCCGAGGAAATAGTTCATTTGAAGGTGTGGGGTGGGGAATTCAGTATTCATAATAATAAGTACTGTTGTGAGTTACTCTTCTCCTAGAAGACTTGGCTTTACTTATTAAATTTTTCTTGCAAAGTAGCTAGTATTTCCCCCAGTTTTAGGAATGGGAAGGACAAAACTTGGATTGGTTCATTTAGCCCTGGATCTCAAAGCCTCCGACAGGCAGCACTAGTGGCCAAAAACCAGGCTTTCCCCACTATGTTACACTGCCTCTCTACCACCAGTAAGCTCTTAATTCAGTAATTGAGCAAAACAGTAATTTGGTTCATTCAAAAGTCCCCGTCTTCTGCTACATCCAGGTCACGTATGTGGCTTCCCTAAGCACAATAACATGCCTCACACATGTTCATATATCATTATTGCGTACATTAATGCTCTGGCTCTGCTTCCATCTGTGCCTTGGGTCCCAGAATCTTGATCTCAGGAGGAGAACCTCGCAGATGATTCCAGAGGATAGCTGCACCTCTGAGAGCTGTTTCCCTGTACCCATGAATCAAGAACTTGAGGAGGGTTCTCGCTTTCCTCAGGTAACAGAGAGGATTCATATACCCCGGAGAAACCAAAGCCCAGTGACAGGGATGGAAGCTAGAATTCCATCCTAAGGTGTGTGTGTGTGTGTGTGTGTGAGAGAGAGAGAGAGAGAGAGAGAGAGAGAGAGAGAGAGAGAGAGAGAGAGAAACAATTACCACCACATGGAAGCCATTGCCCCTGACTGCATGTGCCACGGTGAGCCAGTGCATCCCTCTGGCCATAGAAGTTATGCCTCGAGTTCTGTATCATTTTAGGAGCCAGGCAGGCTTGAATTTTAGTCCCACTTAACTATTTTCTGGTTTGTGGTATTGAGCAGACTTCCCAAAACTCAGAATCATCATCTATAAGCGAAATAAAGGTAAAATAAATGCTTTTCCTCAGGACTGTGAAGGGTGTATATGTATATATTTTACATACATAATGCACTTATACAGAGACACACATACATGGAGACAGACAGACAAATAGAAATATTTTATGAGTCTGCTGTGTTTTCAACAAAGAGCCCCAAACTCCACTCAAATGCAGACAAGTGGTGGCACACACCTTTAATCCCGGCACTTAAGAAGCAGAGGCAGGCAGATCTCTATGAATTCAAGGCTAGCCTGCTCTACAGAGTGAGTTCCAGGACAGCCAGGGATACACAGAGAAACCCTGTTTCCAACCTCCAACAATGACAAGAAAGAAAGAAAAAAAGAAAGAAAGAAAGAAAGAAAGAAAGAAAGCAAAGAAAGAAAGAAAGCAAAGAAAGAAAGAAAAAAGAAAGAACTCTTCTACAGTTTTAAGCAGTGTCCCTGGAGGCCACTAGGTGGCTCTAGAAAGCTTGAAGTTTAGGAGGAAAAAAAAAAGCCAGTGAACAGGCTTCAAAAACTCTAAAGCTTTTTGCAAACATGAAGTCATCACCGTGGCTCCTCACTCTGAGGGCAACTTTGGGTTCCAAGCTGCCTGCACTTTTGCATTTACCCAGTTAGTGAAAAGTCAATAAGCATCTGCTGAGTATGTGAATGTGCTGGGGGAATAGCCACTCAATAGTCTTTGAGGGCATACAAAATGTACCACAGGCTGAATGATGGGAAAGAGACACTAATGCTTTGTCCCCGAACCTTCTCTTTGCCAAAATGATATATGTAGACCACACCAGTCATATGGAAAAAGCTTGATGATTGCCAGAGAAAAAAATAAAAGCCTGCGGGTTAGATTTTGGGGAGAAAAGCTTCCAGAGAGGTTCAGAAAGCGACCTTTGAGGAGCAGAGATCTGGACCAGGTAATTAAGGAGCCATCAAGAGACTCACAAGAGTAAAAGAGACCAGAAAGACAAGGGCCTTGGAATGAAAAAGTATGCTTAACGTGTTTGCAAAATGGAAAGGAGGCCAGGACAAGCCATGCCAACAGTAGGGGTTTCTATGTAATTTATTATCTCGTTGAGTGATAATATTTATTATAAAATTACATTTTTATAGTTCTTCTTTAATAGGCATTCGTAATCGGGATAATGACAGTAATTAGTGCTTCCTAAGTACTAGCTATCTATCTGCTGTCTATCTGCTAGGTTAGGCCCTACAACCTTGACAAATACATGTAATTGCTTGCTGTCATTCAGAGAGATGAACAGCAGCTTTCTTTCAGCAACACACACAGTGAGTTGGTTATGCAGCGCTTCCATTTCCCAGTGCAGGGACATTGGGAAATGTACACAGGGTCATCCCAGGAATTAAAAAGTGCTTGAGCATGTAGTGGAGTTCCTCAGAGCTACCAGAGAGAGGCTATGTGCTGTGTGCCATGGAGAAGAGGCTTGATGTCATTTAGGGAGAAGGATGGCGATGGAGCCAGAAAGAGAATCGCCTTGCAGAAACAAAGGCATGGGGGCTCAGTAGAGCATGGAGTACATGGGAAATGTCAAGCCGTTAGTTGTGACAGACAGTATCATGGTATGCCCCCTTGCCTACTGTGCAGGGAGGTCCACTGCTGTAAGGTAAGATGCCTTCCAAGCCATGCCTGATTGGGCAGAAGTGGACCCTTGACTCAAATGTACTAAGGGATGTTTGGTTTGTGGGAGTTATATTAAACATAGGACTTAGCTAGGCAACATTTTCTCTTTTAAACCCAGAGCAAAGGTGCAGAATACTTACTATTCCATGCTGGTCCTCAAACCAAGCAGGTATTCCAAAATGGACGTTCAAGAAATCATTTGAGAGCCTCTGAAAACTAATTAGGGGGCAATAGAAAAATGGAGGAAGTTAAGAGAGAAGCAAGAGCGGAACACCACAGGATCCAACAACAACAACAACAGCAAAGATAACTGGTGCCGGAGGTCCTTAGGTTCTATCTCATCAGCGTCCATGTTTTTGGCTTCATCCCAGTTTTTTTTAATTGGGCTGTACATCCCCAGTAAATGACCAGGATATCATTTTGAAGCCACATAATGGGCTTGTCCACCATATAAAGCCATATTTTAGAGTAATATTTGCTACTATGAAAATATCTTTTCATAGATATTAAGAGTATGTTACTGCTTAGTTAAATCAAGCTATAAAATGTTCTGATAAGACCAGGAGTTCCAAACTTCAAGGGAGAAGCTCTATAGCCCAGAAGGGGGGCTAGACTGACCTAGGATAAGACAGAAGCACTTGCAACTATAAAACTTGGGGTGCAGGACCCAGAGCAAGGCCAAAGACAGCCTTGGGTAAAGTATTTAGGCCTAGAGAGCCATACCTGGGGGAGGGACCAGTCAGAGAATGCTGACCTTAGAATAGTGACTCTCAATGCAGAGAGTAGGGGACCCTCAGAGGAAGTCAAAAGGCAGAATTTGTGGCCATTAATATCATTCTTGCCAAACAAAATGACGTCTCAACCTTCCGACACAATTTAGCCATTTCTTGGACATCAGGCAAAGAAAATCGACTCAAACCACAACAGCCAAAGCAAACAAACATACAAAAAATGAAACAAAACAAAAACCCAGCTCAACAAACAAACTTGAAATCTGCATATCTAAATAGCAAAAACAAAAACAACAGGGGAAAACAAAACAAAACAAAAAGACAAGGCCTTTCTGAAAATTAATCTCAAAGTAATAGTCCCAGTGGAGACAACCTGTGAGGATTCCCAAAGAGGTCAAGATGTTTACAACCATGTGCAAACAGCCTGAGGAAGCCATGGATACATTCCAAGAGAACAACAAAAAGCTGAATGAAAAAATAAAAAGGAAGTTGATCTACGACATGAAAATAGAATTCAATAAAGATATGAAATTGCTGAAGCTGAAGGCCAAGCTAAAATGAGGTGGACATGAAAAGCCGAAAAGGACAAACAAGCAAGCACGCCACATGACGACAACTAAAGCAAGAGAGGTCCTACCTCTAGTTGAGGCATTATTGGCAGGCGATGGCTGCTGAAGGTGGAAGTTTGTTCTCCTTTGACAGTGTGGTCCATGTAGGCTATACATGCTCTTGAGGATGTCCCCAGAGCCGTGTGCACACAGACAGCACTACTTGGATGCAGTGAGTTTAAAAAGAGGACATGAAGTGTGGAGGGAGACATTTGGGGCACCCGGGGTAGAGCCAGAAGGAGGCAGTTGTGTGGACATGATAAAAACACTGTTTATAAACTGATGATGTTTCCCAAGAATGAAAGGGGAAAAAAATTACTAAGGTCAAAATTGAGTGTGTTGTGAAAGTAGAACCTACCCTCTGTGTAAAATGGCCAGGCTTTCTTAAAATATGAATGGATACTTGGTAATAGTTGTGAAGAAATGAATAAAGATTTCCTACATTGTTAAGGCTGGAAAAATGTTAGTGTGGGACTGGAGAGATGATCTAGAAGTTAAGAACACTTGTTTTTACAGAGGACCTGGGTTTTGTTCCCAGTGGACTCAGTACCCTCTTCTGACCTCCAAGGGCACCAGGCACATACATGGCATATGTACATAAACACAGGAAAAACATTCACACACGTAAAATAATGTTTTAAGTATTATATTTTAATGCATCGTATATGTTAAATGTAAGACTAGAAAAATATAGCTTGCTAATAGCCATTATGCAGAGTGGCTGTCCCTGGGTAGAGTAACTAAAATCCTATTGTTCCATCTACATTTTCCATGGTGTTCTTCTGTTCTTCTGGCTTTTAAAGGGACAGGCTCATATAACTTTCTACAAAATTATGAATATATATGCTATATTTGTAGAATAGGGACATAAAGTTAAGTTATGAAGTTCCAATACTTAGTTTAGGGATGGATTTTGGAAGGGTGAGCAGGGAAAACAGAGGAATGAGAACACCTCGGGCAATGTAAATTGATGCCTGTGCACAGAGTAAAGGTATTATGACCCTCTGCAGAGCAGGGAGAACAAAGCCTTGACTGTCTGATTAATTAAAATTCAGCTTTGCCTAATCTGTGGTTACCAGACTTAAGAGAGATTGGTACAGGATTCTTTTCTCAAAGCGTCACAAAGCACATACTGTTGTCAGAATAAACCCAGTGCAGAGGGATGCCTCCTTGGAATAAACACAGACACATTTTATAAAGAGCAGATCACATTAGCCACGTTCACAGGCTTAAAAACAGAATAGTGATGAGCAGTTCCAAGGACATTATTCGGTCTTTCCTTTCCTTTCTTTTCTTTCTTTCTTTCTTTCTTTTCTTTTTTTTTAAGTGAGTGTCCCTTTCCCCAGAAGTCTAAAATTTAATATTTTTAAAGAGTTTATCTGGCAGGAAAAATTCTAACAGTGAAAATTTTGAGTTATGATAGTTCCCAATTACTAGATCAAGCTTTCCAGAGGGTCATTTCCACTACACAAAAATTATACCTCGATGACTACTTACTCCCAGTGTTTATCACGCTTCCCAACACAGCAGGCATGTATCAAGAGTACACACTCTTGGTGGGAATAGACACTTTTTGCCTGGGAATCTCTCATCTGTTTGCTTATGGACAGAATGACCTGATGGCATGAACTAGTCTGAGAGACTAGGGATCTAGCCACAGTTGTTTCGTTGCCAGTATATGGCTTCTCCTTTGTGTGGCTCTATTTCACACACTTTTTTTTTTACACCTTTGTTGAGTTATCTCTTTATTTGTTTATTGTGTGCACACGCATACCACTACGTGTGGGTAAACATCAGAGGACAGCTTCGGAGAACTGTTCTCTATTTCTACCAGGCGGGGTCCTGGTATTGAAGGCAGGTCGTTGGGCTTGGCAGTAGGCTCCTTTACTCACTGAACCATATTGACACCCCCATTCACGCATTTTACAAGAGAAATCAGTCCAGAGTAACTCCAATGAGAGCTTCTCTCAGACCAATAACAAGTATCCCTATTCCAGAGGGGTCCCGCACGGCTTCTTCCTTTTCTCTCTTCCACTTCCTAAAGTCCATGTGCTTATTGAGGTATCCTATGGAGGATTATTGAAGGTCTGCTCTGTATGTCCAGCAATGTCCTATGTCATTGGAAATAGGTCAACATGCAAGGTAAATAGAGGCCCAGGGTTTAAAGTCCCTTTACCTGGGGAGAGAGTTGTGACCCTTCTTCTCAGCTGCACTCACACACACACACACACACAAATGCATACTCTCTTTCTGTCTTTTACACATACTCATTGCCTAAAATAAGATTTTTGAGGCATGGAAAGTTGCTCTTGTTAGAGAAGCCATTTGCATCATCAAGTATTCTTAGGTGAGACAGAAGGATTCAGAAAGGCTAAACTAATAATTTATATTTTTTTTGTTGTTATAGCTTGAGTATGAAATGTTCATCATAGATTTGTGTATTGACTATTAGTGCCAAGCTATTGAAATTGATTTGGGGAATTGCAGAATCTTTGGGAGGTGTTCCCTAGAGAAAGAGAAGATAAATGGCATTAAAAACATACTTTTTGTATTTTAAATGTAGATTTTCAAATAGGTTGTTTTTTCTTTCAAATTTCAGTGGCATTGTAAGTACATTTCATATTCCATTGTTGATATTTAACATTTCATTTATACATTATATTTTATAAACAATCATAATTGTTAGTATGTCAGGGTAAATTGACTTTTCAAAGAATATTTTGATAACAACAATGATTCAGATTCCATGTGGTTGGTACCCAAACTATATTTACCTTTTACATAAGATTTTTAAATGTTAACCATCATGAATTATTAATTAAAAGATAATCATAAGAACATATTTATAGGTATAATTTGTCACATTGTAGCTGCTTTTATTGCATTGATCTTATAGTGTGGACCTCACCTAGTTTTACCTGAGCAGCATCTAGAGAGAATGGTAAAAAATAGTCATACTTTCCATTTTCAAAGAGTGAGTTTATTAAGTGAATAGCGAGCCAGAATTAAAAAAAAATAGGTAGCAAATAAATGGATGGATAGGTAAATAGATATAAAAAAAATCATCAAATTGTGCTCCCAAAACATCTAAGAGGAATCAGTTACAGCAGCATTGTTGAGGAACTCAGCTGAAGTTCCTAATAGAGAGATTACTGGGCAGAGCAAATGTCCCTTTTAGTGAGGCTTCTAAATAAAAGAACAAATAGCCACAGAGATATCAGTTGCTTACAACAAATCAGTTGTTTACAACATCCAGCATAAACCTGCCGGGGAAGCTCTGGAGTTTCTGAATCAACTTTCTCTCTGTAGCTGAACTAGCTTCCAATGGTTATCTTCTGGGTTCTCTTCCCCACTTCAGGCATCACTGTGTGAGAATAAACAATAGTGACTATAGGCTTAGATTTTTCACCAAACCTACTTTATTTAGGGTTCTTAAACACCTTTACCTTACTTCCTACCCCCTCCCCCTGACTTTAGGTAAGAGATTAATAGGGAAAAGTGCTGTAGACTTCTTTTATGTATTTCCTGTTGATTAGGGTTGATGGGCCTTTAGGGGATTACCAAAGTCAGTAGTCAGGATACCAGCAGTACAGTCCAAAGGCCAACACCAAGCAGCAACAGGAAGTCAGCAAAAGCCACAAGACTCAGTTGGAAGTTCTTTGGAACACTTCTTTCAAAGCTATATCAATCCAAAAAGCCATATCTCCTCTCCCCAAAGTCCACTCATGGGATGTTCTCAGCTGGCCAAAGTCACATCCCTAGCACATGAGAGCTCACAGTAAAACATCACTTGCTCTCTCACCAGCCAACCTCCAGCAAAACATTTCGTGCCCAGCTTGTAGCAAAACATCACATGGCAAAACTGAGTCTTCAAGGAAACCAGAAATTTCCACTTCAGACGACCTCTGTTAGAAATGAGTCACCTTCTACTTGTTCTCAAGGATACAATGCTTTACAATGCTTTGACTTGTGGCTGTTTGCTGTTCTCTGCCCTTCCTTTCACAGAGTTGAGGAGGGGGTGGTACCAGTCCATCCCTAGACACACAAGTCTTGGAAAGCACTTGATACAAACATATTTTTTTTAATGTCAGGATGGTTGACCTCACATCCAGAGCCAGCTTTTCTGTGAGCTCAAAGAACACGTGACAATTTACCAATATAATAAACCCTTTAACATCTCATCCTCCCAGTGCATATAAACAAGGTGGCTATTCGATGTGGTAACAAGTAATTCCAGTCTAATAGACACTTAAGACACTGTAGATTTTCTTCTTGCTCACACTATACTATTTTCTTGAGTATGCATGACAGGTAGCATAAAATTCATTGTGACAAAGTAGGTCTTATTTACATGTTTTAACATGCAATATAATGAATTATTGTGTGATAAAAGTACAAATTTTATACAATGGCAATACAAAGAAGTTGTGGAAAACCAAACTGGAGGTATCAGTGCATTCTTCCAAGAGGAGGATAATTAAGTGACATTGGACTGAGGAAGAATTCATTAGGGAGATGCAGAGGGAAGCAGTACAAATGTACCAACTACCATGAGTGCTTAAATGTACAAAATAATTAAATGTGATATTTTTTAATGTGTACACTGGAGGTTGCTTATAAAAGGGGTACATAGTACACATGGTTCACCCTTGTATGCATTTAATCACTCATAGTATAGTTGCTACTGGCTGTTTTTATAATGGGAATAGAGATTCTAGGAGGAGATTCTAGAACCAACAGAATAGGTCTTTGGTTCATAAGGTCATTGAGAGAGATAGATACAGAGATACAGGGAGAGACAGAGAGAGGTTAAAGAGCTTCTAAAGAGGCATTAGATAAAAGATTGCAACTCAGCCAGGGGTGGTACACACCTCTAATCCCAGCACTCAGTGAGGCAGAAGTACAGGCAAGTGAGTTCAAGACCAGCCTGGTCTACAAAGCAAATGCAGGGCAGCCAAGGCTACACAAAGAAACCCTGTCTCCGATTTAAAAACAGATTGCAACTCACCTTGTAGGTGAGGTCCGTGAGTCTTACAAAGTAGGAGGATGGCATGGTCAAATGGAAACTGAGGGAGATGTGGAATGAGAGAGAAGTAAAAACAGACCTGGAGGAATATCTGAGTTAAGCCTGCCATGTTCAGCTCAATTCCCCAGTGACTAACATCTGGGCAACCGAGATAGGTGACTGACTCTTTTGTAACACTCTGAAAATGGCAGCTGGCTCCTTAGTGACTTGATTCCTTTCTCTGCATAAAACATCATCGTCACACTGTCTAAGTACCAGTGCATCGATTAGAAAGCAGCAGACATGTTGACTGTAGTTACGCCTCTCTTGGCTGCAAAACTCCACGCAGTGTGAAGCAACTCTTCAGATCTTTCTACTGATAACTAGTAATGGATATTCTGGGAAGAGGCCAAGGGTACCACCATGCAACAGTTTACGTGACTTGAATCACTCATTAGTGAACATACAATCATTCCACCTTTTGTAGCCTTCGCATCATTCGAAGAAGAATGATGTGTAGCCGAAGCGAAATGAAAGTGCGGAGAGTGATATGTAGTCCCACAGCTATAATGTAGAGCATGATGGTGTTTGACAGTGCTTAGAGAGGAGGCTGTTTGCAACAGCAGCAGGTTTTTTGGGGGGTGGGGAGAACAAAACAAAACAAAACAAAAAATGAACTGCAATTAATTATTAGCACCCAATTTGATTAATTCTCAGAATTATCTTGACAGCATCTAAGCAGACATTTTGCCATCTCCCTATAATGAAAGTAATACGTAATTTGAGAGGATTCTGAAATGAGCATCACTATGAATAATAAGAACTAAGTAGGTCATACTTTGGTTTTCCTTCCTCTGTGCTTCCCAATGTCACATCTTATAGCTCAGAAACATAAATAGTTGTCTTATTCGCCCTACATCACTTGGCTTTATTATGAAGTCATGCTGGTTTTGCCCTTTAGATTGAAAAGAGGTTCTGTTAGCTCTAACAGTTTAATACACTGAGTATTTGTTGGCTTTTCTGTCACTTTTTAAGTTTGTTTTTTTTAAGTTTCTTAAACTTCCATTTACAGCTATGTGTAGGGGCAGATGTGTGGTTGGATGGCTATTTGGTTTTGGTACCAGTTTGTCATTTAAATGATCCGTTTCCCAAAGACCAGGAGATCATTCTTTCAGTGTGGCTCCCACTGAGCAGGTTCATTTACTTCTCTAAGCTGTATTCCCGATTCTGATTTACTATTTGGGTCATATATCTGTTTGAACTGCTAAATTCTTTAAAAATTCATGTATCTCAGCCCTTTGAATCAGGCTTCCCCCCCCCCTTCAATTTTTTTTTTATGGTTCTGGTTATTTGGAAACATATGTGGGAAAGTTGAATGTGTCCCCAAAGAATGATAATGTATAATTTAGATTAGTCACCCTGGTGGGGAAGTGGCTTTGGCCAAGAGGTGATTCTTCAATTGTTCAGTGTGGGATTTATGAAGCGCTTGGCGCTTTACAGGAAAGCAGGCTGAGAGCTGAAGACAAGTCTGTAAAAGATTTTATCCTGTGCAGTGTGCTCTGGCTTAGTGGTCTCTGCACAGCTGTTTGGGAAACTATTTTCATCTCCCCCTTTACGTAGATTCAGCCACCCTCTACATTTCCAATGCTGTGACCCTTTAATACAGTTCCTCATGTTGTGGTGATCCCCAACCATAAAATTATTTCATTGCTATGAATCATAATGTAAATATCTAATATGTAGGATATCAGGAGATGAGCTTGCAACCCAAAGCTTGAGAAATCACTGCATGCAAACCAGCCTTTTCACTAGAAAGAAGGTACTTATAAAGTGATTACTTTGTGTCACTCAACATGCATTGTTGCCTTAGAAGAATTCTAGATCAGTGAAAACTTTGTCTTAAATATTTTTTTGATTGGATTTAAGTGAAGTTGCAGGAGCAAGGAGTTCTACTGGCTGATGATCTGCTTTGTATTAGGAAAACCCTGGACTAGCCAGCTCTGAGCACTAGCTAGCTGATGAGTTTAGTAAACGTATCTCAGCTCCTGTGCCCTTTCCTCAATAACTGGATGTTATACAGAAATCTGCCTTATTGAAGTCCCATTTACACAGGAAATTTACAAAGGGAAATGGTGACAGTGAGATGCTGCAATTCACAGGCAGTTATCAATGCCTGATTATTTACTGTGTATACATGTGTGTATATATATATATATGCTGTTTCATATCGATATTGGTTTATAGGGATACTGTACTGGTTGGAGAAAGCATTACTTTTTTTTTTTGAATAGATAAATTTTATTTGTGTTTAAGCCATTCAATTTGTGTTAACTTGTTATAGCAGCAATAGCAAAGAAAGCATTACTTTTTTGTTTTGTTTTGGTTTTTGGTTCTTTGAGGCAGGGTTTCTCTTTGCAGCCCTGGCTGTCCTGAAACTCACCTTGTAGTCCAGGCTGGCCTTGAACACACAGAGATCCACCTGCCTCTACCTCTGGAGTGTGGGGATTAAAGGTGAGTACCCGGCTAGTTGGAGAAAGAATTTATAGGTGACAGAGATAGGTTTGATTCAAGTCTTCGATTCTTATTAGTTTTCTGGCTTTGAGTTACAGAGTGAGAGAGCTACATGTTTAGTCAGCGATGAAAATGTACTTTGTGTAAAGTTTGAAAAGCAACTAGAATGCGGTAGACACCCTGGAATTGGCAGATTGTTGCTTTTGTTAATTAATTAATTTATTTAATTTTTTTTCACTTCAGTTTATTTACTTCACACCCCAAGGGCACCCCCTTCCTCCTCTCCTCTCAGTCTTCCCCCTCTTTATCCCTTCTGCTCTCCTGTTCCCCCCAGGAAAGGGGAGCCCTGCCTCGGAATCAACCCTCCCCAGCACATCAAGTCATATCAGGGCTGAGCATATCCTCATTCACTGAGGCCAGACAAGGCAGTCCTGCTATGGGAAAGTGATCCAAAAGCAGGCAGTAGAGTCCGTGTTAGAAACAGGGCCCCACACACTCCATTCACCTGGCGACCCACATGAAGACCAAGCTGCCCATCAGCCACATATGTGCAGGAGGCCTAGGTCCACACCGTGTATGCTGTTTAGTTGATGTCTCAGTCTCTGTAAGCCCCCATGAGTTTAGGTTAGTTGTCTCTGATGGTCCTCTTGTAAGGTTCCTGTCTGTTCCAGGTCATTCTATCTTGCCCCAACACTTCCACGACCCCTGGAGCTCCACCCCATGCTTGGCTGCAGGTCCCAGCATCTGTCTCAATTTGCTGCTGATGGAGCCTCTGAGAGGACAGTCAAGTTAGTTTCCTGTCTGCAAGCACAGCAGAGCATCATTAATAGTGTCAGGGGCTGGCTCTCTACAGTGTGTGTGTGTGTGTGGGGGGGGGTGTCTCTCAGGTTGGGCCAGACATTGGTTGGACTTTCCCTCAATCTCTGTTCCCTCTTTAACCCGATGCTTCTTGTAGGCAGGGTAATTTTTGAATGGAGGTTTTGTAGGTGCGCTGTTGTACCCCTCCCCCACTAGTCCTGCCTAGCTAGGAAGTGGCCACTTCAATATTCATGTCTCCTCCTCCATTAGGAGTCTCAACTAGAGTCACATCCATGTCCTTCCAGGAACCTTCCCTGTCTCAGGCCTCCAGCTTGACAAAGAGATTACTGCCTCAGTTTCCCTTCTTGTTCCTAGTCCTATCACTTCCCACCATGTTCTTACCACATCTGATCCTCACCCTTGTCTCCCTCCCCATTCTATCTCCTGTCCAATTCCTTCTCTTCATCCACTTCTGCTCTCTATTCTATTTCCCTTTCTGAGTGACATTCTGGCACCCTCCTTTAGGCCTTCTTTGTTACTTAGCTTCTTTGGGTCTGTGGATTGTAGTATGGTTATCCTGTATTACAGTCTAATTACTACTTATAAGTAAGTATATATGTGTGTGTGTGTGTGTATGGAAAAGAGCTCACCAACCCTATATCATTCGGAGGGCTAATATCCAAAATATACAAAGAACTTAAGAAATTAAACACCAACAAATCAAATAATCTAATTTTAAATTGGGGGTACAGAGCTAAACCGAGCATTCACTACAGAGGAATTGCAAATGACTGAGATGCACTTAAAGAAATGCTCAGTGTCCTGAGACATCAGAGAAATGCAAATCAAAACAACTCCAAGATTCCATCTTACAGCACTTAGAATAAAAAACTCAAGTAACAACACACTCTGGCAAGGATGTGCAGAAAGGAGAACACTCCTTCGTTCCTGGTGGGAGTGATAACTTGTACAACCTCTCTGGAAACCAATCTGCTGCTTTCCCAGAAAAATGGGAATAATTCTACCTCAAGACCCAGCTATACCACCCCTGAACATGTAGACAAGAGATGATCTACATACATTGAGGATATTTGTTCAACTATGTTTATAGTGGCTTTATTCTTAATAGCCAGAAAATGGAAACAACCCAGATGTGCCTCAGTGGATAAAGAAATGTGGATAAAGAATGGATACAGAGATTGTGGTACATTTACACAACGGAATACTACTCAGCTATTAAAAATAAGGAAATCATAAAATTTGCAGGCAAATGGATGGAACTAGAGAAGATCACCTTGAGTGAAATGATCCAGACCAAGAAAGATGCACATGGTATGTTAATTTATTTTTAACATTGCTGTCCTGTTATAAATAAAAGATTGCAGAAAGTTATTATGGAAGGATCTCCAAAATTTAAGATGTCTGTATCTAGAGAAGATGGCCAGAGTTGACAGATGGCCACAGGAGACAGATTTATTCATATTTCAAATGGATGTGACTAATCCCATGCAAAACATACAAAAGAATGCAACAACTGTAAAAGGAAGATGTTTAGAAAGGGGATACTTATACCACCCAGCTGGAAATAGTGATCATTATTGTTAACTATTCTAATCCTTCTTTAGAGAACTCTTTCCCAGAAATGTCCCATAATAGGATGCTTTTAAGGAATTCTAAGATGTTCTGGAGCCCCTGTACATGTAACTACGGTATACACAACCACAATGCACAGGACTGTGATCATGATTAGCTTAAACTCCTTTCCATATTATAGTCTTACTGGCATTTCCAACACTAAAACTACATCTTTACACTGGCTCCTTGCATAGAAAATACGCATATGTTAGCATCACCACAGTGGGCCACTCCATGTTGTTTTGGTGCTACTGTTCCTTTCCATTGCAGTTATTAATCATAAGATTCATTTTGCAAACCTGCAAACTATTATCTTCATTTCAGAACAGTTTGAGAAGAGAGGCACCATTTAAATACTGACTAGTTCAAACTGGCCTTTGGACAAGTCTGTGGGCGATTGTCTTGATAATTATCGTAGGAGGGCTCGGCCAATGGTGGAGAGCACCATTCTCTAGGCAAGTGGTCTTGGGCTATATAAGAAAGCTAACAGAAGAGGAGCTTATAAGTCAGCAAGCACCATTCCTCCTTGGTTTCTGTTGAACTTCCTTGGCTGTGAGTCTCTTCATCAGAGATACTGCCATGTAGAACACCAAACCTTACCTCCATGTTTCAAACCAATTATTGCACTTGGCATAAGAGAACACCCAGTGTTTTTCATCTTCACTTTTGCATTTGAAAAGGTCCATGCTCACCTTGTAACTGAAGGTACCTTTAGTGCAGTGAGTCTGTATTTAGGAATCTTGCCCATCTCCTGTTAGTAATACTTTTTCTTTCAGTATACGCTGGAACTTCATAAAATCCACTCCAAAAGCATGGTGGAACATACTGGTTCACAGATACTGCATGAGTCACAGAATCACATGAAAGCTGAACAGAAATAATGATTACTAGGTCCCGTCCTCTACTTTCCAACTGACAAGGCACCAGGCTTTAAGGATAGGCTGAGAATACCTAAGGAAATAGAACTCCTAGTACCAGCCCCAGAGTTACACTAGACAAACCACTGCTGTGATACAAAGAATGCAGAATCATGATGGAAAAAGTTTTGAAACATCATTGGGACATCTTGATACCAAATTCCATGGTCCTCACACTTTCTCTATAGGAAAGCTGGTATGCTGTAATTATTTCACCACAACCCAAGGAAATACTTCAGAATTTTAATAAAAATAATCCTTCCGAAAATATTAGTTACCTTTTTATCTCTTTTTTTCTACCTTTAACTAAAAAAAAGTGGATATTATCCTTTCTGCTATTGGGAAATGGAGATAGTGGTTATTCTTTTTCATTCAAGAACTATTACATATTCAAATCTTCATAAAATCAAGGTATTTACCACTGTTCTAGAATACTTTAATCCTAGGGGTGAAAAGGTATTTAAGTTTGGTAAAGTTGACCAATAGAAATTCAGGAGATAACTACTAGAGCCAGGAGCCATGTTGCTGGAATGTCTTTCTTTACAGATAATACTTAAAAATGAATGTGATAATGTCTGTAACACTGTGGATCATGCAAGCAGTATACCACCCAAATATATATACCAGATTGCAATTGAAAATGAAGTGCAATTTAAAATTTAAATTATGATTAGTTCATTTACATAAATTACTCTGTAGAGTACTTGATATGAACATTTATATCTATGGCTGAGAAACTGAGAAACAGAAAGCTTAAAGATATAGCCCAAGGGTGATGAAGAAGTTGGCTTAGGTCTGATTTCAAGGCACAGACTCCTGATAAATCATTCATTAAGGCTATGTTCTTTTTTGATTGTGTTCATGCATATCCTTTATAGATTGCCATATTTTTTGTGCTTAGAAACCTTAATAAAAACACCAAGATTTCTTTTTAGAAAATATAATATTATCTATGGCAAAATAGTTCTTAATTATAATGCTGTGTTTTTGGACACTGTAAATGATAGCTTAGAATTAAGAAGAGAATTGCTGTGCTTCTCATAGTCTCCTTGACAACAGGCTCAATGTTTTGAATACTGAATCACTTAGAATTTTTACAGATGTAAGGGTCTTCACCTTGGCATCTCATTCCCTATTTATCCAGCTGGGATTTTAGTAGGCATTTTTCAAAATCTCATTAAACATTATCACTACATTTTTTTTGCCACCTGATAATATTTTGGACCGCTTGGACTCTCTCCCTAGTTTTTGTCATCATCATCATCATCACTATCTTTATCATTGTCTTTATCATCTATCTATAATATGTAAAAATTAAATTCAAATGGAATTTGATTAATTTACTAAAATGAAGCCTTTTTTCCAGTATTAAAAACCCATAAAAAGGAATTCATTGGTGATGAGTCTTTTGTCTGAGGGATATGTGTCACTTGGGCATTTACCTTTCCCCAAACGGTTGTTCTCATTTTGAAATCAAAAGAAAGCCATGTCAGCATGGAATATTCTGTGCAGATTGCCTTCCTGCCTTTGGCTGAGCTCCGGCTTCTCAGTGAATCACTGCTAGCACACAGTGTTACCATTGTGCCATCTGAAAGCAAAGCTTGCTGGGTGGTGGGTGCAGCTACTCTACTGGGAAGGTTATAAGTTCATATTTGCTGTGTCAGTCATCTCATAAGAAGTGTTTCCAGTAAACAAGAGAGAACTGTGCTGTATCTCTGTTTAAGGAGGGTCAGGAGTCAATGGAACTTCACAGGTCACGGCTCAAAGGCCATAAGGAGTCTTGAATTTAAGTCAAGACCGTGCCTGTGGCTGGTCCTCCTGATGCTATCTTTTAGCACCTCTTTTCAGTGGTTATAAAAATGACATCTAAGTACTTGGTTGAAGTGACTGGGAATAGGGCAGATGGTGCTTCCCGGGAGCCCAGAGTGAATGCTTATGGAGTTTAACTGTGATTTTTTTTAATTAAACAGACATTTATTGAGTACCCACCATATTCCCAGTTCTGCTACAGGGACTGGGATCAATATGGCAAGGAAAACAGTAAAAAAGTTTTCCATCCTCCTAGGATATTTATGCTAGTGTGGGTGTTGGGCAATGGTAATTCCAGGAGCTGAGACAGTGAGAAGGAGGGCAAAGGCACTGCTTCACAAATGGGGATTGAAGTAGTCTCTGTGAGGGCAAGACTTGAACAAATTCCCTAAGGACATAAGAAAGGGAACCTTAGAAATGTCTAGAGAAAGTGCTGGCCAGTGCGATTTGATTGGTCGCATATATTTAAAATGATGTCTTCATTTATTTAAAATGAGAGCCTATTGTTAATAGTTACATATACATAAAATACACAGATCCAGACAGACACACACATTTGGAAATGTCACATGAAGAAAGAAACACCAAGACTATTTTTAAAGCTACATGTATACAATGGAGGCAAAAAATAACAGTGTTTTCTGTCATAAATATTCTCCTAGCAGAGCTTCACAGGGTTAAAACAATATATAGCAGACATAATGTACTGTAACTGCTTTTTAACAACTGAAAATGTACAGAAAATGGTGTTTTGACTGTCTATCTTTAGTGTTCAGCTGTTGCTGTCACGATTCAGAAATTTGGATCTCTGCCTTAAGAGACATTTTCTTAGCTGTAAAGAATCTGCTGGAATCTACAACTGTAATCAGAGGCTGTGATTGGGACTATAAATCTCTCTTTATAAAGGGGGGAAGGGTTGGTGTTTTTTCTTTTTCTCCTTTTATTCTGGGTTTGTTCACATTTGATAAAGATGACATTTCTTTGGCAGCTTTATGTAGCAGGCAGTGCCCTTGTCTTTTAATGGATGCCACACAAAGAAACCTCAAATGTTAGGAAATCTGGAAACTGAACCCAGAAATGGTAGGTAGAAACAGGAAGGAGGAAGCAGAGAAACCCTGCATGTTACTTTGGTAGTTGACAGGAAGTGGTATCTTACATTTCTCTTCTAAAAAACCTCACCTGCATTCAAGAAATGAGAAATGAATGTAAAGTGATTAGAGTACAGCAGTAATGTTAGTAATTTAGTCCCTTGAGTCTAAGACAAGATGAAAATACTGGCTATAGCTAATGGAGCATACCAGAAAGCAGAAAGCAGTTTCCAACCCAGGCTAGAGCTTGTAGAGTCAGTGTAGGTTTCAAACCAACAGTACTCTTTGTGGCAATCATGATCAAGATACAGAAGTGTCTAATGGGAGTTCTCAGCATCCATGTGAGGGATGTCTTTAGAAGGTAAAGCAGGCTAGAAATATTATATATATATATATATATATATATATAATATTAAGATAGGAGAGAAAGGAATACAAATGAGCAGTTTCTAGATCTTTAATAATACACAAAGGCCAAGTTCTAATTTTGAACAGCCAAAAGAGACAAGCTGAGGAAGGTTAGTCCCATAGCTCTCTTCCATGCTGACTTGGGAGTGACATAAGCATTCAAACAAAATGGTCTTTTAAAATAACTCATGAGTATAATCAGTTTACTGCATGGATGTAACTATGCTTTACAGATAAAGGATTGAGGATAGAACCTGGCACACTCTGAGCAGGTGCCTTCACTGATGAGCGCTAGCTTCAGCCATGGGAACTAATTTTTGTTACATTTATAGTGCTTTGTAATGTCCTGAAATATGGCATTTATGGATGTACTTAGGATTCTAATTTCTAAAAATCCTGTATTAGGATTTCAGTTCAGGTTATGAAATGATTAGAATGAGTGACTTTTATATGTAAGTTAGATTTTAATGTAGGTTATAACCGTGTTCTTTTCCTTTTCCTTTGTAGTGAAATATAGATTAAAGGATGAGTTTGTAAGTGCTCTGGCTTGGTTCTAAATTTTACTAATGGAGTATCATGGGTAATTCATTCATCTTTTCAATAATTTGGTTTTTTGATCTCTAAGACACACATTATATGCTTCAGAGTTATGAAGTTGAGCATGATGATGTAAATGAAAGCACTGAGGGCATAGTAAACATTTGATTGCATACTTGTTTCTTTAACTGCCTCTCTATTGGTTTCTGCCTCTCCTGTCTCACATTTTGAAAAGTGCCTCATGAACTTCAGAGAGAGCCAATCCCTTGGTTGCTAGGTGTCTAGCCTGTGGAATTGTAGGATATTGAGGCTCTCTTCATTTTTGTGCTCGGTTTATCGTTTTACCAGGAAGCAGAGGGATTGTGCTGTAGCAAGATCCTTACACTGTGATGGAGGTAGCTTTAGAATTTGGCTGGATTTTAAGTGCTTGGTACACAAAGGTCAGATTGCTGTGGGGAGACTGGCCAAGTATGAAGGCCAACGATGCTTCACGTGAGTTTTTCAGATGGAAATGAGAAAAGTGTTATTGGAAACCCGAGGATTTATATATAGCAAGATAATCCTTATTATGAAGTGGCAAAGAACTTGGCATAATTATGTTCCACATTTTCCTCATGGAAAACATAATTTTTGCATGATGAACTTGGTATTTAGCTGAGATTTCTAAACAAAATGTTGGAAGTATATCCAAGTTTCTCCATGCTGTTTATGCTGAAATGTGAAAGGAGAAGGATAAATTAAAGAGAAAAATTGTTAAATAAAAAAATATTCACAACTTGAAAATTCAGAAACTTCTCAGCCTATCTGTATCATTGAAAAACAACAACAACAGCAGCAAACTAGTAAGCCATGTCCTGTAGAGAGAATCAGATATGTGACTTAAAGGATATCTGTATCCTGCATCTGACCCACTACCAGGAAAATCTAAGAATGGAGATGCAATTATACAAGACTGACCTGTGGGGTAGGGGTTAGCTTCTGTGTGGTGGCTTCACCTATGCAAACTGCAAAGCAGCCAAGGCCTTAGTGAAATTCTTTTTTTTTTTTTTTTAATTTATTTATTTTTATCTCAATCACAGGTTAGGTACTTTGAATCCCAGGCGTAGCCCCCTCCCCCATTCCCTCCTGCCCTCCCACTCCCTCCTTCATCTCCTTCTTCCCCGCCCCCTCCAAGTCCACCAACAGGAGAGGACCTCCTTCCCTTCCATCCAACCCCAGCTTATCCTGTCTCCTCAGGGCTGGCTGCAAAGTCCTCCCCTGGGATCTAGCCAGTCTGTCACTCCTCCGCTTATATGGGGGAGGGTCAAAGAGTCAGCCATCAAGATCATGACTGAAACAGTCCCTGTTTCCCTGAAAAGGGTCTTCAGGCCTACACCAAGTTATCATGGGCCCCATCTGTGCCGGGGTTCCAGTCCACATCCCCACATGGTCCTTGATTGTAGAAACCGTCTCTTACAAGACCCCTGTGCCCGGCTCAGTTTGGTCTTTGTGGAGCTCTTGTTCTCCCCAAGTCTCAACAACCTC
>CM053754.1:29648971-29868800 GCA_028658305.1 Pachyuromys duprasi | reverse complement strand
TTCTCACCGTAGGAGTTCCGCTCACCTGGCACTCACAATGCTGGCGTTTTAGGTCCCAGAGTTCAGTCTCCTGGTTGCTGCGTTGTTTCTGCTCTCCTACTCCTCAGACACAGTGTTCTCTCGTGGCAGCCATCTTGGATCTCTCCCTTAGTGAAATTCTTATCAGCAGAAACTCTCCTAGCTTCTCCTGGGGGGAAAGGATTGTAGAAAAGGGAAACTGTCAAACAGGGAGAGAGGGAAACGGAAACATCTGGCATCAGACCTGCATGATCTTTTATAGATGGAAGAGTGATCCAGAAGGTGGCCCACCGGCTAGTGATGTTGCCGTTCTCCATACTTAAAAAAGGGTACAAGGCTGGGAAAACAGAATTCTCTGGTGTCATGTCTATGACTGCTCAGAGCCCAGGTGCCTGAGGCTGTACTCTAGTCTGTCCGGGGTTAAAAAATAAAAAAATAAAATAAGAGAATACTCAAATCTTAAATCTGATGGGTTTTGCCCTGTAAGTTTTGAACTTATTTGCAATCTGTGAGGTTTTTTTGTTTTTTTTTTCTTCCAGGATCTCACTTTGGAAAATGGATTATCATTTTTATGACTGTCTCGTCATATCGGGGAAACAGATAGATGCTTTTATAACTCATAGATGGAGAGCAACTTTCTTCCAACTTTCTTCCATGCATAACTTATTTGGATTATTTAAATGAGGTTTGATTTGAGACTTATGCCGATGCTGGAATGGTTACATGTGAAAAAGTTGGCGGAGAATGAATGTGGTTTGCCAATGAGAAGGCTATAAATTGGGGAGATCAAAGAACAGATTTTTATAGCTTGAAACACTTTTTCCTCAGATTCATATGTTGCAGTCTGTCAAATTGTAGATCTTAAGTATCCCCTAAATTCCATCTGGTAAAAGTTGGTTCCTAGTAGGGTGCTGCTGGGAGGTGCTGAGTCTTTGAAAAGAATTTAATGAGAGGTTCCCACATCAGTGGGATTGTGTCCTCAAAGGAGCCTTTAGAACCCAGATTGTTCGAGCTGTCTTTTACTCTCTAATCACAATGTGAATGGGTTTTTTTCCCCCATTACATATTCCTACTATGACATGTCTATGTGAGTTCATAGCAATGGGCCTAATCAATCGCCAATGAATATCTCTAAAACTGTCAGCCCAAATCACTTTTCTCTGCCTTTTAAATTACCTGAGTTTTAGCATTTGTATTTACTATCTAGTAAATATTCTGTTGTCAGTTGTTAGACTACAACAAAAATAAGGTCAAACTCTAACCATCAAGGTGGCCTACTTAGAGAAAAGATCTTCACAGGGTTTATAAAACTGAAAGGAAATCACAATGTTTGGTCTTAAGCTAATGTGCTGATGTCCTTATAGCAAGAGGTCATTTGGCAGCATAGAAGAAAGACAGCGGGAAGAGGCTGATGGAGAATCTGGTGGTTCCTCGTCTACAGGAGGAACCAACCCTTTAATACCTGTCTTTGGACATCTGACTTCCAGAACCATAAAAGAATAAACTTCTGTTGGTTAAGTTTACATTAAAGATTGCATGAGGCCATGACTTTGAAGGAGGGTAGGGAGGGGTAAGTGTGAGGGCTTGGAGGGAAGGAAGGAACAGAGAAATGTTGTAATTAAATTATAATCTCAAGTATTCAGAGAGGCCAAGTAGGTCATGTTCCTTTTGGAGCTAGTGTTCCAAATTTTATGACACCTCACCCAGCAACAGAGACAGGGGACTTTTGCTTGTGAAAGTGGTCCAGGTGTTATGGGGTCCACTTAGATTCAGTACCAGGTCAATGCTGATGACAATAGTTTATTGTAATAAAGCTGCAAAACAGACTCCAAAGCTGAACTGCAACCTTAAAGGGAAGTTTTAAAGGATGAAACCTTCTTGCTTAGCTTCTTTAGATGTACAGATTTTAGTATGATTATTCTATATCATATGTCTAATATCTACATATAAGTGAGTATATACCGTGTGTGTCTTTCTGATTCTGGGATACCTCACTCAGGATGATCGTTTCCAGGTCCCACCATTTGCCTGCAAATTTCATGATTTTCTTGTTTTTAATTGCTGAGTACTATTCTTCTGTGTAAATGTACCATAATTTCTGTATCCATTTTTCAATTGAGGGACATCTAGGTTGTTTCCAGATTCTGGCTTTATAAATAAAGGTGCTACAAACATGGTTGAGCAAATGTTCTTGTTGTATACTTGAGCATATTTTGGATATACATCTAGGAGTGGTATAGCTGGATCTTGAGGAAGCACTATTCCTAATTGACTGAGAAAGTGCCAGCTTGATTTCCAAAGTGGTTGTACAAGTTCACATTCCCACCAGCAATGGAGAAAGGTTCTCCTTTCTCCACATCCTTGCCAGCATGTATTGGTCCACTTGAGTTTTTGATCTTAGCCATTTTGATGGGTATAAGGTGAAATCTCAGGGTTGTTTTGATTTGTATTTCCCTGATGACTAAGGATGATGAATATTTCTTTAAGTGTTTCTCTACCATTAGATATTCCTCTAGAGAGAATTCTCTGCTTAGCTCTGTACCTTATTTTTTAATTGGATTACTTGGTTTGTTGCTGTTTAACTTCTTGAGTTCTTTATATACTCTGGATATTAGCCCTCTGTCAGATATAGCGTTGGTGAAGATTCTTTCCCAGTCTGTAGCCTGGCAGTTTGTTCTGATGACAGTGTCTTTTGCTTTACAGAAGCTTTTCAGTTTCATGAGGTCCCATTTATTGTTGATTTAGAGCCTCTCAATCCTCATTCAGAAAGGCAAATGGGATAGATATTGAAAGAGAGAGAAAACAGGGAACAGGACAGGAGCCTACCACAGAGGGCCTCTGAAAGATGGTTACCCAGCAGGGTGTTAAAGCAGATACTGTGACTCATAGCCAAACTTTGGGCAGAATGCAGACAATCTTATGAAAGAAGGGGGAGATAGAAAGACTTGGAAGGGATAGGAGCTTCACTAGGAGACTAACAGAACCAAAATATCTGGGTCCAGGGGTCTTTTCTGAGACTGATACTCCAAACAAGGATCATTCATGGAGATAACCTAGAACCCCTGCACTGATATAGTTCATGGCAGCTCAGTCTCCAAGTGGGTTCCCTAGTAAGGGGAACAGGGGCTGTTTCTGACGTGAACTCGGTGGCTAGCTCTTTGATCACCATCCACTGAGAGGTGGGGCAGCCTTACCAGGCCACAGAGGAAAACAATGCAGACAGTCCTGATGAAACCTGTAAGCTAGGGTCAGATGGAAGGGGAGGAAGACCTCTCCTATCAGTGGACTGGGCGAGGGGCATGGAGGAGAAGAGGAAGGGAGGGCGGGATTGGGAGGGGATGAGGGAAGGGACTACAGCTGGGATACAAAATGAATAAATTATAATAAATAAAGAAAAAGATATATATTTTTAAAAGGATGAAACCATAAAGTGAGGGGGAATAGGGTGGGCTGTAGCATTGTCCAATAATATGATTGACCTAAGGGGTTAAGCAAAGGAGCTTCCACCAATCAGGAGAGCAGTTAGTTCCTAGGCTTGGGAACATAAACTTAGTTTGACCTTACCAGCAAGATGGAGAAGTTGTCCTTGAAATGGCTGGACTCAGACAATTGTCTCTTTACAACAGAAGCTGTTCAGCTATTGGGAAGTCCCTAACTCCCCTAGAACCTGGGACCTTGAATTTAGTTTCTCCCTGTTATTAAATAGAGTCTGAAAACAAAATGGCAGAACTTAGAACAATTTTTTTTTTTTGCTTGTTCCTAACACAGGCTATCTTTTGAGCTTTCTCATTGTTGGTTGCCCTAGCAAACAATTATGTACTATGTACTACTTGCCTATTGTTGGTGGCTAGCCAATTGGCATGTGTGTGTTCATGTGTGTCATTTAAAAATTATATTTGTATTTATTATTTTATTATTATTGTGTGTGTATGCAAAAACATTTGTGCTTACAAGTGTATATGTTATAGTGTACATGTAATGGTCCAAAAATAACTTAGGAGTTGATTTTTCTCCTTTTACCTTGTTGAGGCAAATCTCTCTTCTTTTCTTGCAGTTTTCTCCGTTGGAGTGACACTGAGTATGTCAACCACATCCGGGCAGGTCCTATGCCCAGGAATAGTTGACAAACACAAAACAAACTTTGCTTTTTGTTTTGGGTTTGGGAGGGGTTGTCTTTTGGTTTTTGTTTGTTTGTTTTTTGGTATTTCTTTTTGTCTTACTGGGGTTTTTTGTTTGTTTGTTTTGAGTTTTGAAGGGTTTTATCTTTTGTTTTTGTTTGTTTTTATAAGAACATTAAATAAAATTAGGTTGGTGGGGAGGTGGAGAGAACGTGGGGGTTGAGAGAAAGCAAAGAATATAATCAAAATATATGAAAAAAATTAAATAATAATTTTTAAAAGAAAGAAAAAACCCTTTAAATTCTGGACAGTATGTTTGCGGAAGCTAAGTGACAGCTCTGAAAAGAGTCATATAGCAGAGGAAGAACCATATAGAGTACACATGTACACATACACCAATTGGCTAGCTACCAACAATAGTCAAGTAGTACATAGTTGTTTGCTAGGGCAACCAACCATGAGAAACAGCCATATATCAGAGGAAAGATTCAAGCTAATTTGAAAATGATGAAAAGTCTTGAGTAGTCACACAGATAAGAGGTCACACAGATAACAAATAATCACAAGAGATAGGGATAAGGAGAAGCCATTAGAGATAGGTGAACCTAATGCAGTATTTTGAACGACTGTATATCTGCTAAAGTCACTAAATCAAATACTGTAGAAGAATTTTAATTCAGAACATGGATGCTCTAGCAAGAGACCACATCCAAAGACCTTCTAGGTCTGTGTGATACAGCTGGAATACAGACACACATTTAATCCCAGGAGAAAGAGTCAAACAGGTCTCTGAGTTCAATGCCAGCGTGTTATAGAGCAAGTTTCAGGTAAAGAAAAGCTTAGGTCCAGGCGTGATGGTACACACCTTTAATCCCAGCACTCAGGAGACAGAGGCCTGCAGAGCTCTGAGTTCTAGTCAGTTCTGTGCAGTCAGTTCAGTTGAGTCAGTGAGTTGAGAGGGAATACAGTGGGGTTGAGTTCATGGCAGTTCATTTTGTAGAATTCAGAGAAGCAGTTTTTTCTGGGAGAGTTTTTACAAACAGAGAGAGGGGTTGAAGAGAGAATAAGCTAAACACAGATAAAGACAGAATGAGCCCGAGAATGAGAAGGAGCCAAAAGATTAGACTAGGTTGTTAGAGTTAGTTTGAGGCCAAGCAAAGCAATTCAGTAAGAAACTAAGAGAAGCCAGATTTAATCAGTCAGCTAGGGAAAGAGCTGGAGTCAGAACAGCTGAGTAAAACCTGCCATCCAGAGTTCAGAATGAACTAGAAAAGGTGAGCTTATTCAGCAGTAATTCTCAGAGGCTGAAAACATTCTAGGCCTTGATTAGATTACACAGAGGCTAGAAGCTCCCAGGACTAGGCCTCGGTTAGGAGGTGAAGGCAATAAGCCTTGGAGCTGACAATTACATCAGGAGAATGAAAGTTACTTTTACAAAATACATAGTGACAGGTGCTAATGAGCATGTGAAGCAACTGGAATGCTCATGCATTCTTCATGGGAACAAAAAGTGATAGATTCATCCTGGAAAACAGGTTGACATTATGTTATATCAATATATATTTACCATATGACCAAAGACGTCCATTCTACATATACTGTGTGTTCACCATATAGCATCAAATGTGAATGTTCACACAGAACTTGACCATGCATCTTTGTAGAAATTCTATTCCTATTTTCATAAAGCTAAAAACAGCCCAGATATCTTTTGTAGATAATGAATAAACAAATTATGGTGCATTGAGACAATGGAATCCTATTACGAAGTAAAAAAAAAAATGAATGGACTATTAATAAATCTTGGCTCCGTTTTGAAGACACTATGCCAAGCTTGGGAAGCTGGTCTCAAGGGTTGAACATGATTCCATTTATAGAACATTGCTGAAAAGATAACACCTTAATGATAGAGAACAGATCAGAGATGCCAGGGATTAGAGATGTGAGGGAAATATGAATATAAAGCTGTAAGATGAAGCACTTGATAAGTGATAGAACTATTTTGGGTCCCGTCTATAGCAACCACATAAATGTAGAGTCTCTTGAAATCTTAGCTATAAGGCTCAGCATGCTCACATATAAAAGGTTCAGAGTCTTTCATTTTTACATATGCTAATATACTTTTATAATGTAAATTAAATTTGAGTTACTTCTAAATTCTGCGATCTCATAGTCCTTTTAGCCAAGCTTTCCACTTTCTTCATTATCAAACAACAAACCTCATTGTTGTTGCAGATTTTAAGGAATTTTCAACATGTGCAAATATAAAATGAAAAGTCTTTAGTGATTAAGCTCATCTTAAAATTTTAGCAAGGTTGTTTCAGTGTTACTCCCTATTGTTTATTTTTCTGTTTTTGTTTGTGGTACTGGAGATTTAACGCAGGGCCTCATGGATGTAGTCAAGGCCTCTAGGACGGAGCTAAAGCCCTCTAACTACCCGTTTGTTAATCATTTTCTTGGTGTATATTCTTGTATTCTTTCAAAGTTCACTAAACCTTGATTAGGAAAATACTGTTTTGTAAAATAGCTAGAGAATATAAACAAATATGGCACGACCCGTTTAGTACTATTCTTTCCCTAAGAGAAATGCCGTGGATTTGATGTTGTATTTTGATTTCTGCTTTGCTCTGCTGCGAATCTCTGTGCTATCAGTGATAGACTTTCAGAAGTAATTATCATACTTTTTAACTTTATACACATTGAGGCTGTATCACTTTTTCTTATCTTGTCACAGAATATGGCCAACAGGGTAGCACATAAGCAAAAGTTAAGAACTGATTTTAGAGTTCCCAAATATGCCTTTGAGTCCGTAACACTGATGTGTGATCTCTTTTCTAGGCCATTTGTTGGCAAGCTGGAATGATCTTTGGCACCTGGAGCATCTTCTCTTTGAACAGCTATAAAATGCCTACCCTGAGAACATATTCTCTCCTTGCATTTTGGTTATCTGATTCATCATTGCTAATGTAACTTAATGGTACAGTGACTAAGGAAACAAAGAAACTTCCTTAGCATTTTTCTTCTATGCTATCTACTACCACAGAAAGCACCTAGTTCAAGAGGCACATACTCTGTCAGCCCAGAAAGCATGGTGCAGAGAGCATATGGCAAGCATGTGCCACCAGGCGGTACCCAACCAGCAGAGAGTAGCACAACGTTTTGGGATTCTTCATTTACACTGCAGTGAGAATGTGAATAATAATTTTAAAAGAGGAAATTTTTAAAAAGAAATAGCAACCAGCTAAGAAGGACTGTAGGTATCAAAAGACAAAATGCAACTTAGGCAACAAAAAAATGAAATACCTGGGTAATATAATAACCCCCTCAGGATTGCTTATAAATCCTGACCCTCCTTTTGCTATATTAAGAATTTTCTAACTCTTAAAAACAAATAAGCAACTAGAAGGATTCTGGGGACTAACTGCTTATTGCTAAAATCATACTCTAAAGAATCCATTAACTGTTCAGCCACTATCTACGAAGAGAAGCAAGGCCAACCAGATGCCGTATGATCTGGCCTAGAAGAAGAATGCGTCTATGAGAGAAGTGTCAATCACAGGGAGAGGAACCCAGGAACTGACTGCCCACAGGTAAAGTAAAGTGGACATAGGAAAAAGCTGCAGTGTAAATCAGACTTCAAAATATGAGAAAACGAAAGAGATAAAGTTGGTGATATGGGCCCTGGTAGGTTACCCACAATCCAGTGGATTGATCCCACGGCCATGGTATATAAGCAGCACAAATTGGACTCCGTTGGTTATAAAACAAAAGAAGAGAGAACAAGAAGTTGGTACAGGGTGAGGGGTAGATCTGGGAACAGTTGGGGAATGAGGAATAAATATGATCAAAATTCATTGCCTTAATGTAACAAATTCTCAATGAATTCATAAAAATATCATTTTTAAAAAATAAAAATCATTAAAATGGTAAAACAATAATTCTCTTCTATTTAAGAGCAATAGTTTCTCCCATTTTTGTTTGACTGAACTTTTTTCACTTTATTCTTTACTGAGAAGACAAATCATTTTCTCATTCAATTAGTATTTATGAAATACTTGTCATGTGGTAGGCATTCTTCCCAGACTGGGATTATACAGATGAAAAAAAAAGTAATTCCTTTAAAAAAAATTAAGTTCTAGGGAGATTAGCAAGTAAACACTATATACTGCATTACATACTGACAAAATAGAAGAAAGTAAAATATTGGAGTCACAGTAGTGTCAAACAGGATGACTGTGGAAGCCTCCAGGCAGGTGCTATGTGAATAGATGTTAGGAGGCAAGAAAGTAAGCCGTGTAGATGTGTCAGGGAAGGGAAGCTTGCCAAGTGAGGCTGGAGGACAGTGTCCAGGGATGAGCCCAGGGAGGAACTGTGGAGGACAGGGCAGAAGCGCATATAGAGCCCTTTAGCTGCTGTGGTTTTTCTTCTGGGTTGTGAGAAGCTACTGGAGGGCGTTGAACAGGCAGTTGTCTCTTAATAATAACCTCTAGGAACCATATAATTGTCCCAGTATCTGTGATGTAACCTCCCGTCTTGCTCCTTGGGATGCAGGTTGCACAGGTGAAAACTTGTAATCTTTCTGACCACCACTTTACGAATGATGAGGAATTAAATGTGCACCTATGGACAACAAATAAATCCTAATATATCATCTTAGGATAACATACTACAGTCACTTCAGACTTAAGACATTTAGTACTTGAGAAGATAAAATTCCTGAAATATGACCAGACCCACCCTGGGATTCCATCTTCTATTCTAGTAGTTATATTCCCAGCAATCTTTTCAGTAGCATTTGGTACAGTATAATCCTCAGTGCTATAGAATTTGAAGACCTATGTTTACCTATTGGACCAATTCTTTAATTATGTAATTTTGTGTTCTGATGCTTTCATTTGAAAATGGACAAAATAATGTATACTCAGTGAACAGATACCATGCACCATCTACTGAACATTCTAGAAATACAGGATAACAAGCCTCACAAAGGTATTTGGAACTCAGTACATTATAGCTATATCTTCTTTGGTGCTGGGTACCAAATTCAGGGCTGTACGCATACAAAGCAAAGTCTTCACCCAGTGCCCTACAAGTCTTGAATCCTTTCCCCTACTTATATTCCATTTGGAAATGTCTATGATGTAGCACAATGAAATTGAATTCCAGAGACAATGAATGCCAATGGTTTTGAATGCACCAGTTTATCATGAAAGGGAGGCATGAAACTGTCCACATGTTGGAACATACCAGCACTTGAGTGGAACGGGAAGTTTCCTGTGATGCCATTTTGATGGCAGTTTCTTTATATGTATCAGTTAATTGTACCTTCCCAAGATGAATACAAGTTATTTTTGTATTCTATTGTGCATTATGCTTCTTTCAATCATACTAGAATGAGTCTCCAGCTCTGTTTCTTAGCACTGAAGTTGTAATTTGTACTGATACTGTTGTATGAAAGCACACTGGCTGTTTGTTGGCTAGAAGGGGCTACGGTCCTTTGCTGGCATTACCCGTTCTCATTACCTTGCCTTGGACTGAAGAAAAGGAATTGATGTGTCTTTCTTTGAATGGAATCTAGTGGCAGTGCTCAGAGTGTATTGTTTTGGCAAGAAGGAGCTAGATGGTGACATAGATAAAGACTTAAGAAGTTAACTGTTAATATTGTTAGCTTTAACCACACTCTTTAAAAACAAAACCTATGAATTCGTTCCTTTATTTCAGATCTCCACTTTTGTATTCATAGTAAATTATAGCTGGTATTATTTCGAGTTCAGTGTTATGCGAAGATATGGATACAGGAAGTTCAGTTCTGTCTTTAAAACTGTTTAGTTTTTCAAAAGGTCAGCTGAAAACGATACTCAGAGAAATTTTGCTCAATGACAACTGTAATTTTATATAAAATCATGCTACTAAAAAAGGTAGTGGATTTTTAAAACATGTTAAACTGTTATGTTTGTATTATAAACACAATTTTTATTGCTGGTAATTAATTGGTATTTCTTTACAGCTCAGAAAAAACTAAAATGTTACTATGTCCTCAATACTTATAAGAAATAATTGTCTGTTACTAAGTAATTTTATTCTTTACTCTCTTACTCTGACAGGATGTTAACACCAGAATTTATTTATCCAATACTAAAATATACTATAGGTAGAATTTTCAAGAACCCACAAGGATGGATATATATATGTAAACTGATGAATTGGTAGTACTCATTGCTCCTGTTGAGGTACCAACTGCTAAGACTTACATGTGGCAGGAAGGTTTCCATTTTGCTCATTAGATGCCTCTTCAGCACAGGATGCCAGTGTCTGAATCTTTAACTCCACACAAGGCTTGGACCCCAGCTTGTGTTTCTCCTGGGGAACTGAAGTTCAAGGGAAGAAAGTTAGACCACTGGGGACATAGCCTTGAGACCCCAGCACCTCCTTTCTCTCCATTTATTAATGAACATGATAAATATGAAAAACACAAGCAATTCAGGCATCCAAACAGTCTGATTATCTTTTAAATTCTCCATTTTAGTTAACCTTTTTCTGATTATCTTTAAAAAAATTTTTTATTACTATTTATTACAATTTATTCACTCTGTATCCCAACTGTAGCCCCCTCCCTCATCTTCTCCTGGTCCCAACCCTCCCTCCCTCTTCTCCCCCTATGTCCCTCCCCTAGTCCACTGATAGGGGAGATTCTCCTCCCCTACTATCTGATCCTAACCTATCAGGTCTCATCAGGAGTGGCTGCATTGTCTTCAGCTGTGACCTGATAAAGCCACCTCACCAGCGGGAGGTGATCAAAGAGCAGGCAACCGAGTTCACGCCAGTGACTGCCCCTGCTCCCCTTACTAGGGAACCCACTTGGAGACTGGAATGTCCATGGGCTACATCTGAGCAGGGTGTCTAGGTCATCTCCATGCATGGTCCTTGGTTGATTCATCAGTCTCTGCAAGATGCCCTGAGCTGAGATTTGTTGTTATTCTGTTGGTCTCCTTGTGGAGCTCCTATCCCTTCCAGGACTTTCTATCTCTCCCTTCTTCCACAAGATTCCTTGCACTCTGCCCAAAGTTTGGCCATGAGTCTCAGCATTTGCTTCAATACCCTACTGGATAGAGTCTTTCAGAGGTCCTCTGTGGAAGGCTCCTGTCCTGTTCCCTGTCTTCTCCTACTTCTAATATTTATCCTGTTGGCCCTTCTGAATGAGGATTAAACCTCTTCCCTAGGGTCTTCCTTGTTGTTTAGCTTCTTTAGGACTGTAGATTTTAGTATGTTCATCCTGTATTATAGGTCTTATATCCACTTATAAGTGAGTATGTACCATGTGTGTCTTTCTGCTTTTGGGTTACCTCACTTAGGATGATCTTTTCTAGTTCTATTCATTTGCCTTCAAATTTCATGATTTTCTTGTTTTTAATAGCTGAATAGTATTCCATTGTGTAAATGTGCCACAATATCTGTATCCATTCTTCAGTTGAGGGACATCTAGGTTGTTTCCACATGCTGGCTATTAGGAATAAAGTTGCTATGAACATAGTTGAGAAACTGTCCTTGTTGTGTACTTGAGCATTATTTGGATATATGTCTACGAGAGGTGTAGCTGGATCTTGAGACAGTGCTATTCCTAATTGTCTGAGAAAGTGCCAGATTGATTTCCAAAGTGATTGTACAAGTTTACATTCCCACCAGCATATGGAGCAGGATTCCCCTTTCTCCACATCCTCTCCAGAATGTGTTGTCACTTGAGTTTTTGATCTTAGGTATTCTGATAGGTATAAGGTGGAATCTCAGGGTTGTTTTGATTCACATTTCCTGGATAACTAAGGACATTGCATTTCAGTTAATGTTTTTGGTGATCCTGGTTTCCTCCTGGAGCGGGTAAGGTTAGCAGTTTTGTACAGCTTTGAGACTGATGTCAGACTAGAAACAGAGATGTGGAATGCCATCAAGTGGTGTCATGATCAGCATTTTCTTACCAGCACTTCAATTTACACTTAGCCATGTTAGGACTACAAAATTTGCCATTATCTTGTCTGAGAAGAAATTCCTAAAGTGCTTATTTATTTTGTCAGCTTTGAAAATTAAATATGAGAAATAGCTTTAATGAGTTCAACTTGCTATTTTATTTTTGCTAATAGGTCTCTGTGAACCATGGTAGTATAGTAGTATCGTATCTCTGATCCCAGTTTTAAACTGTATTATTTTGGGCAAAAGGCTCAGATTTAGCCAGATGTGGTGTTGTGCGACTTTAATCCCAGTAGGCCAGCCTGGTCTACAAAGCAAGTCCAGGACGGTCAGGACTGTCAGACAGTGAAACCCTGTCTGGGGAAGAAAAAAAAAAAAAGCTCAGATTTGTTGCATAGTTCAGCAAATAGTAGGTAGCACATTTTCTTTGTCTTACCAACAATTTGTCATCTCAAGACACTCAAAATGCCTTCAGATTCCAAAAAGCGTGCATGGAGGCCTACTTAGACAAAAGCATACTTTATAAGGACTTAAACAGTGCTCACCAGGAGTCAGGGAACTGGACTTGGAGAGTTAGTGGTGACACCAATCATCCCAACGGACTCTGATGAGTCCTTTCAGTCCCCTGGCTCTGTCTCCTTATCTTAGGAATGATTTGCTGAGCAAGGGGTATTTAGTACAATCTAAAATTTCATGATCGTGCATTTGTTCGTTAGACAGCTTTGTCACATTTGCTTGAGATCAACCTGGGTCCAGTGACCATCATTGTTGATACGGATTGCACAGCATATGATGATCCTCTTCATACTTCAGTGTGCCTTTCAAAGTATAAAAGCTGTGCCAAAAAAAAAAAAAAAGCCACGCTGAAGACACACTCTGAATACGTGTCTGAGTTGCGCTCCTCCTCACAAACAGTGTAAAAACTCACTCTCTGATGCACAGAGCCACATACACACTGCCCCCATGCACCGCTCTGCACACACACAAACACAAACCCAGTGCCTAACTAGGGGTACGTGCTTTCCCCAGCTATTGCTTGCATTTTAGATTAGGGGTGCTTTGTCTATCAGAAGAGGCTTTGCATTCAATATAGAGTGGATTCTGTAGGCAAATCTCAAACAATGAGCTTAAACACAAGAATGAGGGAAATGTTTATTGGAATAAAAATTAGGTTTTAAATTCCTTGGGGGAATGAACTAAAGCCAATGTTTTCCTGTTCAGTGACATTTCTTTTCTTTTTTTTTTTTATGCTGATGCTGTTTTGGATCTTCTGATGAAGGGAGGGGAAAATAAAAAAAACTTCAGCAAATCAGCTCTTTGATTCAGAAATGGAATCTGAAAAGCTGTTTTATTGAGGCTTTTTGGCAAGCTCTGACTTAACCAGTTTTGACTGTGATGAAGACAGTAGCCTCACAAATTTAGTGCAAATCTGAGTAGTGGAGGGTATTTTTAAGGGGGAGATAGCACAGTTGTTTAAAGAATCCTGGGCCAATAGCATTTGACAGGCGGAGTTACTGCTGTGTGCATTGCCGAGCAAGATAATTCTGAATGAAGACTTTTAACAGCGCATACTGGACGGACTCCGGTTCCGCCCTTTGTGCAGACAAAAGTGACTGGGTGGCCAGGCTTTGCTTTCTGTCTGAGTTAATGCAGCTTGTTTGATAAGGTTTTCTTCAAAAAAAAAATAATAACAATACGTGTAAAGGATTTATCAAGAGCCCTCATGAATATTTTATGAGTTGATATATTCAGCTGAATGGATTCAGCGAGTCTCAGTGTGTAACTTGCAGACAAACCTCATCCACAAGGAGGCTAGTGACAGAGGAAGCACTTTGGCGCATTTTCAGAAGCAAAGGCAGCCTGATGAAGCTCCTTGTGACAGGCTGACTTGCCATTCTCCCAGTGTGCTGCTTTCGCTCTGAACGGCTCCAGGACTGGAAACAGAGCTTCCCACATTAGCCTGGGAAGAGTGTGTGGACTCAGCAGTCTTTACCTGCGGCAGTGTCTTTGCTATGTTCAAGACTGTTGTTTTGGATGGTGAAAGCTAGCGCTCCCTACGAGACATGACAGCAAAAAATTCTCCCAAAGAACTTACCGCTTCTGAATCTGAGGTTTGCATAAAGACTTTCAAGGAACAGATGCGCTTAGAACTTGAGCTTCCCAAGCAACCGGGAAACAGACCTACATCTCCCAAAATTTCTCCACGCAGTTCACCAAGGAATTCACCATGCTTTTTCAGAAAGTTACTGGTGAATAAAAGCATCCGACAGCGTCGTCGCTTCACTGTGGCTCATACATGGTAAGAGGGGATCTAAAGGCATCCCCAGGGCTTGGAAGGTTCTTGTATTCTCGGCAGTGATTGAGAAAGGTTGAGTATGGAACGTCTGGGTTTTGTTCTGAATGCATAGCACAAGTATGAGTTAAAGGGAGACAGCAGGTCAGCTAAGAATACACAAACGTACAGTGTGCTTAAAGTATCATTGTGGTACCTGATATTTCCAGATAAAATAACCCTCTGGCTGTAGAGATGCTCTGAAATCACTGATTCTAAAAATGTATATCACAAAACGGGGAATTGGGGGAGTTTTTAAAAGTAAGATTCTTGTTTCATCTCTGTTCTGTGGTAGATTATTTTTAGTAGTATGTTTTTGGCACAAGAATAGGTATTTTCATCTAAACTCAAATCCATTTCTTAAGACAACATATAAAAGCCTAACTGAATGTGTCGTCTTGTCATGCATAAGCCAGTGAGCTTTATACTTACTAATTTTTATCTTTACACTACTCAAGGGTAGGGAAATTAAGTTCCCACTTAAAGTTTCACTGATAATCACTTTTACTTATGATTCTAAATTGCTTGACTTACTTAAAAATGGTATGTATTTTAGGTATGCCATGTATAAGAATTTTTCTGTGGAAATGGACTTGACCCTGCTACCTCCAGCATATATTTTACATGGGCTGTAAAAACACTAGGATGGTCTTCTCAAAGCAGTACAGTTGAGGAAACACAAGGAGAAGCACCCTCAACGTTAAGTCACTTTAACCTGGAAAACATGGGCCACTTCAGGTTTCTCTGAAGGGAAGTGTCCTTTCAATTGAAGGTGGCCTGCTAAACTGGTATGTGCGCCTCAGTGTTTAATAGGGAGCATGTTAATATAAGCAGGAAGTGGTTTGTTTGGTTTGTTTTTTAAGGTAATCCCCACAGTGATTTTGTACCTGCCTGCTAGAGTGCCAACTAATGTAATAAACCAAAGCTTCTGAATATTTGAAAATTAATATTCATCGAGTTGCTTCCTCCTCACCAGTTAATGTCTCTGCTTGCTTTGTGCACAATGCCTTGATTAATCGTAGTTACCCATAGAAAGATGTGGCTGACTCCGATGAATAGCTAGCGTTCAGCCAACCTGTACATCACGTAGTTTAATGTGATACAGATATTCTTACTTCCGACTGATGTGGCATGCTTGGCTAGAGAACTGTTTGGTCATTTTGGTAAATCTCATGCTGCTATTTCATTGCACTCTGTTGCTTGCACGCATGGTTACATTTTCAAAATCTACCAATGGTGATATCATTTGTAGAAAGAGGGTGCTCACGTAAAAGTACACGCTGACTTGAAAAAGTCCTCTTCTCATTCTCTGCCCCTCCTCCAATACATAGGACTTTACATCCAATCTGCTGAGTCGTGTAACTGAATACGGGAAGATAAATGTGGGTATAGTTATTATTAAAGGAACATATGAAGGAAAATACTCAATTAATGAATAGATGTGTATGTCTTACCAGTTAAAGGAATATTAAAGCATTGTTTTTTATATGAAGGGCCTTTAATTTTAGATAAATAATTTTCAAAAACTGGAAAACCTTAAAATTCTGGTAATATTTTTATTAACGTGGAGTTTTGGGGTTCTTGAGTATAATAATGTGACCTTTTTCTCCTTCTTAGAATAGATTCTTGATTTGATAGAAGCATAGAGCTATAAATGCTAATGATGCTTTTCCTTTCAAAAGAATGAAGTTTTAGAATAATTAAAGAGCCAGTTTTACTCATGCATTATACAAATTTTCTTGCAGAAAGTTGTGAAAAGAACAATTTAATGATATGTGAGGTTACTTATGCTAATAAAATGATATTTTAGTTGAGCTAAAACAAAATTTTTCACAGTTGCCAAAAAAAAAAAACCCAAGACATTGGCATAATGTAATACAATATAGGCTTAGTCATTAATCATCCAACTCCTGAAACATCTTCAGGTATGGCTGTGACTTGTGTTCAACTTACTTCCCTATTCTCCTCCTCTTTTTATGATTTTTAGTAAAGTTGATTTAGTAAAGCTCCTGACTAAATCTGCATTGATGCTTATTTCTGTTGTTGTATCTGCTGTAAGATGCTTAACATTTTTCAAACCCATTGTCTTGAAATAGGCATACCTCATATATTTGAGCGACTTTTCCACAAATCTTAAAAGCCCTGCACTATTTCATTTTCTCACTATATGAAATAGTTACACGAGGAGGCACAAGCATGAACACTTTAGTTTTGCCTCTTTGTCATGATGAAATGTAAATAGCTTTTCCCATCAGTGACTGGCATGGTGCAGACCAGGCATTCAAGTTAGAAACCCTAAGACACACACTCAGAAGTCCCTAAAAACATGTTATTACTATACAGCAGACTGTAGGCTTCTGTCAAGAGGACTGGATTGTTTTGATTCCAGCAACAAAATTAAAGTAATTTTCATGATGAAACTAAACAATGGAGAGGGTACAGTTCACATCCTCACCCTTTGGACATTTGTCTTTCTTTAGTTATTTGTAGATTTCATACTTTGATGGAATAGACATGCAGCTCTGGCTCTTGAGACCTGAGTGTGCAGTTGAGCTCACAACAGATTTACTACACATTTGTACACATTTGGAATTATTTTTAAATATCTGAAGAAAAGTAGATATTCAGTGTGTTGTCATTGTTAATCATCATGTTTACACAATCCCAAATCTGGAAGGAATTTGACTAATTATCTAACTGCTTCCTCCTACCCTTGGGCAAAAACCTCATTGTTCCATCCTTGACATATGGACATCTGGCCTACTTTTAAAACTGAAGAGAAAAAAAAAATCCCTCCCTTAGTTTCATAAACACTTTATCATTTCATACTACAGATATTGAAAAAATATTTCCTCTGAACTGATTGAGTTCTTCATAGCATATATTCTTTTTCCTTCTCACTGGCTATTTAGAAAAGTGTAGTGATTATGTGTGTGAATGGGTGGATTATCAACTGGTTCTTTGCTTTAGTTTTTACTCACTCAACATATAAAAATGAACATATATAAATAGCTATTAAGAAAAGAAAAAATTCTGGTTCAACCTATATTTTCCCTCTTCTACTCTATTTTAAGTTCTTTACTATAATGTTTATATATTATCTTATTTAGGTTCTTTATTTGCATTCTTTTCAGGGTTGCATGTTATACATATGAAAGACTTCTAATTTTTCTCTTCTTCTAAGTATTTTTGATCCATTATTCATTATTTGACTCTGATTAACACCCCAAATTTCCAGTTCTTTGAATTATGACTTCCCAAATGGATATCAGCATTATTATTAGATGATATGGTGTGGTGTGGTGTAGTGTGGTTGGTGTGTGTATGTGTATGTGTGTGTGTGTGTGTGTGTGTGTGTGTAAGTATTAAGGACTGCTCAGCCTTGCTGGGTACAGAATGTGACAGCAGTATTCTCAGTTAGTATATTATTCCTCCTTGGCCTCAAATCTGAGATGCCAGTTTCTGAAGCACAGTGTTCCTATGTAAGATATCTGACTGTGAAACTGTCAGATACTTTTTTGCCTGGCACTTTCTGCATGCTGTCTGACTTTTTTCTTTCTTTCTTTCTTTCCTATTTCTCTCTCTGTCTAACTTTTCAACCTTCTCTTCCTGGCTGGGGCCATTCCTCTGTTACTAGTTCTCCTTGAGGAAGATGGGTGCTGGTGCTGACCCCCAGTGAATCCTGGATGCCTCCGAAAATGCTGCCTTTTAGGAAGCAAATGTATCAGTGAGCACCACTGCCTATCTGTCCATGCTTACATGCAATATCATGCTTTTAGTTATGATATGCTACGGGAGAAATTGTATTCCTCTTCACCCCATTTTGGTTTTTCCTTTCTATTGAAAGACTTCTTTATTAAGGTTCTTAGTTAAGGTTTCTATTGTTGTGATAAACATTACAACCCAAAAACATCGTGTTCACGCAATCTCAAATATGGAATGAATCTGAATAGTTATCTTATTATTCAATAATGAGTTTATTTCATCTTTCAACTTTTGGGACATACTCCATTACTCAGGGAAGTCAAGGCAGGAAGCTGAAGGGAGGAGTTGATGCCATTGAGAAGTGTTGCCTACTAGCTTGCTTCCCATGGCTTGCTCAGCCTGTTTTGTCTTGTTTTGTTTTAACAACCCAAGACCACCTGCCTAGGGGTGATACTGCCCACAATGGGATGGGCCATCCCACATCTATCATTAACCAAGAAAATATCCATGAGCCCTTGCCCATGGGCCAGTCTAGTGGAAGTTGTTCTGATGCTTTATTTTGATGCTGGTTGCTGGCCAAGATCTGGTTAACTCCCCGATAGATACACCTATCCTTGTGTAAACCTGCCTAAGACAGTATACCTGATTGGTTGATTAAATGCCCTATACCTGGGCAGGGCAGAATGGGGTAGGCGTGGCTAAGGTTCCCAAGCTTTGAGTTTAAGAGACTGACAGATGGGAAGAGAGGAGAAAGGAGGACAGGTTAGTGCTGAGAAGGAATCACGTGAGCCAGGAGGAAGGACTCTGAGAATGGTGTGGATGAAAACACAAAGATGAAAATATAAGCAATATTTATAAGATTATGAATGGAAGGTAGCCCAAATAAAGTTGGTTAAGGTGGATGGCATTGGATTGGGGCTGGGAGGTGAATGATGAGGTTATTTGAGACAGTATAAGTACAAATATCTGCCCGGCCCAAGATAATATGGCAGTTATAAAATGTAACAGGTGTCTGTATCTTGTCATTTGAGAGTGGGTCAAATAATACCACCGCAATAATTTTAGGGCTAATAATAAATATTATATAGCCCAACACTCTTTTTATTTACAACATTCAACGTGTTCTCTCTTCCCAAATGACTCTGTCAAGTTGCCCAAACAATACCTAGAATACTTATTTAACCAATGTTTATAAAATATGTTATTTGTGTCTAATGAATAAATATAAAAGTAACCAAAGCCAAAATTTATACTCTACTGATCAAGCTGAGACAAGGGGAAAGCAAAGAAAAACAGCAATATATACCTGGGCTTTCTCTGAACTTCTAACATGCTTTCTGCAGAATGCTTGTTAGCCCTACTTTCTTAAATGAATCCACTGAATCTCTGTGGAGTGTTTTATTCAATTCAGTTACTTTCTAGTAATATTGGAAACATTTAAGATATATCTAATTTTGAATATGTTTGTTGACTGAAGACAAATATTCACTAAGTACCCTAATCTGGGTATAGAAGATACAAGCTTAGAAGTTTTTTGTTTGTTTGTTTTTTGGGATTTTTTTTTTGCCTTTTAAGTATTCATGTAGTAGCTGGAAGATGAACACATGCATTAATAAATAATCAGTGAATCGTGAAAAATGCCCCCAGAAGTGTGCTGCTCGTTGTCATGGAAATCATTAGAAAACATTCCATGTGTTAGAGTTCACGTAGAGAAGAGATGCCATTAAAGCGGGGTCCTAAGAATGAACAGGAGCTTTTCTGGCAAAGAATAAGCAGAAAGAACCCTTTATCTGTCCAAAAAAGCAACAATAAGGAAACAAATAGTGAAGTGCTTGTATGTTTTGGGGGACAGTAAAGAAACTGCTTGCATGACCACTCCATGAAATGATTAAGGTGTTTATTGTACATGGGAGAGAGGGTAAAAGAGAGGGGGCAGATGAGAGTGAGAGAGAGAGTCCGTTAGTTGGAGGCACACTGGGTCCTCACCGACATGATCAAGACTTGGTGGCTTTAGCCCACAGCAGAAGTCACTGAGAAACTATGAGAAGGTGATTACTGCCTGTGAGTTTTGTTTTAGAGAGGTACTTTGCAAGCAGCGTAAAGGATGAGTTGAAGGGTAGGATCAGAGGCAAAAGAGAAAGGGGAAGGGGAATGTATGTTTGAGAGATATTGGATTCTGATTATATTGGAAGCTGTGCTTATGACATTCTTTATGGCTTAACCAATTACTGCTTATGGTAAATGGAAGGAAAGTACATGAACTTTCGTTATCACTTGGATTTATCACCTATAACATAATGTTATGCATAGCACTAGCTGGCACGCTACAATGGCAAATATTAAGGAATCCTAGCCAAGGTGCATGTGAGGGTGTGTCTGTAAAGACTCATTCGCTCTGTCCTAATTTATACCAGGAGGCTATTTGTGCTGTGCTTTAAGTGCAAACTTCTGCTTTGTCTTTTCAGAGACTGCCTTAGTCCAGAACTTGAATAAAATGCCAGTGGAAACTCATACCTTTTAAGCTTGAGTCTCTTTAACCAGAACAAGCATTTCGTCAATAAGTTTATAAGTGGAGTTCTTCCTCTACTTTCACTGTCTCCAAGACTTCAATATATTAGATTTTTAAAGTACTTACTGTAAAAGGAGCTCATAAAGCAACAGTGAAGTGCCCTTGCTAAAAGGGGACTTGGGAAACTTGGCTCTTGCCTGCTGAAACCTAAGCTTCATTTGTAGAATCTCATTTGCTTTCTTCTTCCATTAATCTCTCTGTGATAATCTGCTGGGTTTTTTCACACTGGGTTTTGTAGTGTTTCTTTCAATAGCCCCACTATCAGGCTACAACAGCATTATGCTGAGAGATTTACACAGTTCTTAGGAAAAAACTCGGGAAGGCTAAGCATGGTTTAGAAGGGTTATACTACCTAGCCTCCACTGACCATGGCTGCACCTCTTACCCTCTAACCATCTGAGCCTCTCTCGCTCTTGACAAGCATGTCTCCATCTCTGGGTCTCTACGCTTAGTTTTCTTCTGCCTTGAAAGTTAGTTGCGCAGAGCCTGACATGGCTCACTCTTGCTTCCATTCTGGCTTCTCCTCAAGAATCAATCCAGAAAGGCCTTGACACCCCACCTGCCTTCTAAAATTGCATGCTTCCCACTTTCTAGCTCCTTTTCGGCTTTGTTTCTCTTCTTGACACTTATCGTTACTTAAGCATACATTATAGACTGCTTCTTTGTTACATTGTTGCTTTTTCCTCTCATTGTCTGCCACCCTGCTAAGATGAGCGAGGGCAGGTCTGACATTTGCTGTATCTCAGAAACTTATAAAAAAGATTGACTTTTCCTTTCCTCTTTCCTTTCCTTTCCTTTCCTCTTTCCTGTTCTGTCCTCTTTCCTCTCCTGTCCTGTCTGTTCTATCCTTTCTCTTTTCCCTTCTTTCCTCTCTCCCTGCCTCTCCTCTTTCCATTTCCTTCTTTCCTTCCTTCTTTTTCTGTCTTTCCTCCCTCCCTCCCTCCCTCCCTCTCTCTCTCTCTCTCTCTCTCTTGGAGGTAGGTTCTCATGGAACCCACCTTGCTTTGAGCTAGCCATGTAGCTTAGGAAGATCACACATTTCTCCTCTTCCTACCTCTACCTCTAGAGTGTTGTAGCACCCTACCCATTTTCTTCAGCCCTGGGATCCAACCCAGGGCTTCTTACTAGTGCTTGCAACCTAGAGGACTAGTCAAACACTGTACAGCTCAAGAAAGGCTAACCTTTCATAGAAGAATGCATAAGTATGGTCCCTGCTTTCTGCTCTTAATTCTTAGATCATGTTTCCATTAGCCTGGTAGGAATGTGCGGTAGGGAGAGAAGAGTTTGGATGATAAGCGTCTTCACTCTGCTCGACTCTCAATAGCTGTGTCCCTTTGTGCCAATGCTGCAGCTCTGTCTTGCTTCCTGTTTTGTGCTCTACAATACTGAAGCTGAAGTTTTCAGTGTAGCACCCCATTAAAGGGTAAATATTTCACTCGTGAACCATTTCATTAAGCCACTGGACACAAGTCACACTAGCTAGCCTGTAGTGCTGTAAAGCCATGCTTCTCTGTAACACTGAACAATCAATACCTACTTTCTTGGTTATTCTTCATGCCAAGAATGTACCAGACAGCACAATTTGTGCTTTAGCTTAGGAATATTTGGTATCTCAACCGTGAACAGTCCAGAAGTGGGAAAGTAGCCATCTTCTGTGATCATCCATGTGTTTACATATTCTGTAGTGAGAATTTTAATTACCTACATGTTGTACTTAAGTAACATTATGACACTCAAGCAGTCTGAGCTCTTTATAAGATCTCCCCAAAGGGCTTGGAAGTCAGAACCCATGACTTACAGGGTAAAGAATGTGTCAACCTTGTCCTCCAGTGAAGGTCTTACCCTTACCTGGATGGTTCTCTCTCTCTTTTCTCCCTCTCTCTCTATTTCTCTCTCTTTCTTCTGACCTGGAACTTGGGGACCTCTGTCACGTATACTAATTTCTTTCACACAGACACTCTTGAATCCCACTACATAAAATTTTAAAGTCCTTTGTTGATCTTCCCAGATTGCTTTTTTTTTTTGTATTTTTGTATTATTTTTTAAGAATGTAGGTGTTTTCTCTTTGAGGAATACTAAGAATGCTTCTTAGATCTTGTGAGAAAGGGAAGACCTGTGACACTGGATCCCCTGATAGAGTAGAGCTTGACCTCCTCTTCCCAACTCACTCCTTAGAGCCCTGGAAATGAATGGGAAGATGAGGTGGCTTCAAAAAAATATTCTTGAGCACTGTATTTCCTGCAAGGTCAGAATACCAGGAGCCATTGGGGTTTTCCTGAGATGGAGAACATGAATGATGCATTTGTTGCCCTGGTGCTGTTCCAAGCAAAGAGCATAGGTAAGTATGGCCTGGACAACTTTAGGGAGATTCTCAACCAGATGCCATAGTCTCCAAGTATTTCAACCCACCCTCCCTGATCCGGTTTAATAAATGTAAGTATAGAAGGATGGAGATTTGTGTCTCTGTGCTTGATAAAGGTATAGAAATGCCTGATTTGAAACATCAGGATCATACGCCTCTGCTATGAGCATCAATGACAGCAGAAAAACTGGAGAGGCTGGAAACATCTTTGGGACAGGAAGAGGCTGTGAGAAGAAAAGATTTAAACTGAAAGGGTGAGTGATGAGGTTAACACATTGTGTCATTTTGCTAACTTTCTGCCAAGTGAAGGACACATTTATTGCTCCAGTTTTGAAAGCTAAAGTAATGAAACAGTTACAGTAGAGGGTTAAAAGTATTTCAAAGAGTTTATAAAGTTCCCTGGTGATAAAGTTTTGTTTGGAGTGCTTGAAACAGTTTCCAAGAGGATGTTTACAGAATTCAAATTTCTCCCCTACCCCCAGAAGGTCTGAGACTTTTTGCTAAGACTGTTATGCTTGTAGAACTAGAATATGATGTCTCATGCTACACATGAGCTTTAGCAGTGTAAACTTGATCTTTTTTTTTTTTTTTTGTAATGAATCTTTGTGGCATGCTAATTCAGCTAAAGTCAAAGAAGCTAGTTTGAGTATCACTATTTGTTCTTAAGTTCTTGATATAGCCATATGCCCATGTATTTTGAATTTTAATTTAACTTTAAGAATTTATGTGTCTAATATGATAGACATCTCTCTATTGCATTAAAGTATGTAGCATAGAAGTAATTCATGTATTATGTCACATAGGTGATGTTTGTGCTTAGTTATCTTAATCTCTAAGCATACACAAACATGTATGTTATAGTCAGACTTGATTGGTAAAAACAGAAAATATTTTTCTTTTCCTCTTTTAAATTAAAGTTTTAAAATTAAAATATAATCATCACTTAGACCCTGCCCTGCCCTTCCTCTAACGCCTTCCATGTCCCTCCTCACTCCCTCTCAACTTGATAGTTTCTTTCCATGCATCAGTATGTGAAAATAAAACCTGCTTTGTCCATTTGGTACAGCTTGTACACATATGATTTCAGGACTGACCACTTTGTGTTAGAAAAGAAATTGGAGCCACATTCCTGGAATAGGCTAATTGTTCGTTTCTCAGCAGTCATTTTTGTGTATAGTTCTTTGTCAAGGGGTGAGGCCCCGTGACATTTCCCCTTCTGCTTTAGCACATCTATTGAGATTATCACCATTAAGGGTTTGTTTTGTTTAGGTCACCATATTCTTGAGGTGTCATGGTGTAGCTTTCTTGCCATTCCCAGGAGATATAATCTCACAGCAAAATTTCTGCTTCTCTAGCTCTGACAATCTTTCCAGGCCTTTTCAGGATGCTTCCTGATCCTTAGTTCCAGGAGTTGAATTGTAGAGATATCGAGTGGCATTGGGCTCCACACAATCCCCTATATCAAAAGCATTTCTGAGCAGGGTATAGGAGTACATGACTGAAATCCCTAAATTTGGGAGAGGCACAAAGATTGTCATTAGTTCCAGGCTACTCAGGGCCATATAATGAGCTTTAGGCCAACTTAGACTACAGAGTAAGACCCTTTTTCAACAAACAAAACAAAACCGAAAAAAAAAAAAAAAGCAAATAGCACTTCCATGTTTGGAGTTGGCCCAGTATAGAGATAAAATACACTGGAGTTTTATAAAGAAATACACTATAATATCCACATCATGATTGTTCAATATACTGAAAAAGAAAATAAACTAGCATTCATTTATTGTCATGTAGTAGTAAAATACTAATGAACCAAACTAAATTGCACGAAACTGAACTAATCTGAAGATCCAGAGGGAATTGCTTATAGCTCTGACAAGAAATGTCATTGCTTGATTTGCTTCACCAGACCGTTTTATCAAGCCACTTGTATTATTCACTGGGAGGGAGGGAAGGAGAGGACCACCTTTGAAGTCATCCCATCCACGTGCTCCCACAAGCTTGAGAGCAAGAAGGGAAAATAAGACACTAGAAGATGCTTTGTCCGTTTCAGGATCCTGCATCTAAAAAGCCAATATCGGATACTGAACAAATTGCCTGGGAAGAATTCCAGTGTCATCAGAAAAAAAAAAAAAAAACCTCATTTATTTCAAAATGTTTCCTGGCCACCCTTTCTATTCCTCTCTAAAATTAATATGCTCAGATGGGTTGTAATAATCTAGGGCGTCGGGGAGTGCTTCTGCGGCTTACTTGAGCCACAATTACCTCAGCACTTTATCCAGGAGTCTCATCTCCGGAACTATTTTTACCTTCTGAAGAGAGGTCATAAAGGAGAGTGAAGTAGTCCATGAAACCTAACAATTGCTTCTGTCCAAGGCACCTCTGCTGGGATTTTACCATTGAAACCCATAAATGTAGCTTAACTATTCATGGATAATTTTGGCCTTTGACCTTACCCACAGCCTACAGATCCTGGGGTAAGCGCCTCTATAAACACAGCTGTTCCTCTAATATGCTCTTATTTATCAGAAGAACATGGAGACCGGTTGGTGAGCTTCAAAGGGCATAACTTCCATGTTTCAAGTTGATCTCCCCCCCCCCCTCCACCTAGCTTCTCCCTTCTTTCCACATCTGCAAACCTGGAAAATTTTTCTTTGCATCTCATTAGGACCTGTGGTAATGAGAAATGTGGGTAAAGTAATTAGTATAACATTGGGCTAAATACGGATAGCAAGCAGGCATCAGTCCACTCATGGGTCTAGAGCCTGTGTAATTTTAGGCTCGGGTTTATGGAAATTTTGCCATAATATAAATTATTTGAATATTCTATGGTGTAGTTTCATCAAGTGAGTTTTTATTAACCACTTGTAGTGCGTCTTAAACCCACTTTTCCTATCCCTTAGACAGTACTTCTTTTCAGGTGACATTGCTTTATTGGAAGAGCCTATATTAAGTGTCTTTACCCCAATAAAGCGTTTTTTAAAATGAAAAACGTCACTATGTGTTCTGAGGAATATCACTCTCGCTGTTCACACAGATGACTGTAAATGATCTCCCATTATTAAAATTCCAGTTGTCTTTTTTAAATCTGATACTTGTTTCCACTAGTGAAAATAGATTTCAGCTCTATTTTTTTAGGCTGATAACAGAATTATTTTCTAAATTTTGAAAAAGTTATTTTCAAAGTACAAGAATGTCTCCGAGACCGTTCTGCCTTGTTTTTAGAATCTCACCTCCTGGTGAGCTGTTTATACAAGACCATCTTACCCCAAGAGACAGTGGGAAAGAGCCTCAGATTCTGAGTCAGAGCTCTAGACATGCACGCTGGCGTCTCCACTCACAAACTGTCTTTGATTTATTTATGTCTTGAGTGGAAAGAAAGTGGTGAATTAACCTTTAGGGGCCTCAGCTTCCTAATCAACAAACTATAGATACAATGCAATTATTGTTTCCATTCTTAATGTTTATAATATTAATATTTACAATATTAATGAGCATTATTGAGCAGGAGGAGAAACGTACATTTACTGGACAGAGGATAATGATGAGCTCACACTAACGCTTACCATATGCTTGACATCAGAGTTGCAGCTATATGTGGGGGTGAACAGAACATTCAGCTAACAAACATTAGAATTTTAGACATTGCTCCAGGCCTCTTTTTCTAAAGATGGGTGGGGTTGCTGCTGTATAGATCTGCCTCGGTGGGAGGCGGTGTAGATGCAGAGACTGGAGGAAGTGCTGTGCTGCGATGTCATCTACTCCATGCTTCCTGCAGAAAGATAATAACAAGCTCATGTGACTAATAGGCACTGCAGTGAAAGTTGTATTTAACCTTTATTGGGATGACTTTACAACATTTAAATCAAATTGCTCTTTATTTCCTGGTCATTCCCAAGAATACTTAAGAAAGCAGAAGTAAAGGTTACTGCCTCTCTCTTGACAAAGACTTCCTTCTCTCATTATCTTTGATCAAATGAGTTCTGTCTCCTACTGATTTAAAGGCAGGTAAAGGTTAGAACAGAGGGTTCTATTTAAGTGCAGCAGCACGTCATTGGAAAGGGTCTACTCAGACACTCAGATTAACTGAAATCTTTTTTTTTTTCCAAGATAGTGTAGCTTTGGCTGTCCTGGACTGCCTTTGTAGACCAGGCTGGCCTCACAGAGATTCTCCTGCCTCTGCCTCCCCCTAGTGCTTGGATTAAAGCCATGTACCACCATGCCCGGCTATGAACTGAAATCTTAGACACAGGAAAAAATAAAATAGACCAAAATAAAACACTTAGGGAGCTTCTCAGAATCTTGTCAAGCTTCTTATTCTATATAAATTAATAAAATATGATTTTTAGGAGTCTGTCTAGAAATTATGCTGGAAATTATAGTGTCTTGTGCTTGGTGTATTTTTTTTTCTAATGTCTCCGTTTTAAAATAAACTACTGAAAATGTATTAGTCAATTGTACATTTTATGTCATATTTTAAAATTAGTTTTTAATATTGCATGTATGTGGTATGTGTCTAAGTGTATGTATGTGCACTACCTGTGTGCATGTGCCTACAGAGACCAAAAGAAGGACTTGGATCTCAGGGAGCTAGTGTTACGGATGGCTGTGAGAAGTCCAGTGTGGGTGAGTTGTGGAGAGGAACCAAACCGTGATCCTCTGCAGTTGCGAGCCATCTCTCCAACCCCCATTTCATGCGATGCTTTGAAAATGCCTTTGTCAAGCACTTAGTGCTTTGGAAGTCTCTCTCTCTTTTTTTGTTTTGTGTATATGAGTATTTATTGTCCTTTGCCTATTTGTGTGAACACCATGTGTGTGCCTGGTACCCATGTTGGTCAGAAGAAGCTAAGGATGGTTGTGAACTGCAGTGTGGGTGCTGGGAATTGAACCCAGGTCCTTTGCAAGAACAACTAACACTCTTAACCACTGAACGATCTCCCTGGGCCTGCTTCAAAACTCTTATGGGACTGCTGAATTTGTGCCTGTTTGACATTTTTAAATGGTGGTGTCACTTTCATTTCTTTCTTTTAAATTTGAATCTGTTCCTGTTAGGGTAAATATTGTCTTGGACAATTAATCACTCTGGAATCTGGAGCAGTAGCAGGAGACCAAGTACTCTGTTACTGTGGGTAGATAGGAAATCCTTCCCAAGGCAAAGAATAACAGGATGTAAACTATGCCACAATCAAAAGGGGGCAAGAGTGGGAGAATTATATCACATTAACTTTAGCTGTGTTCTCTATTTATAGATGGGAATACCAGGCTTCTTGATATTAGGAAACTATAATACTAAACAACAAACTAAGAGTTAGTCTCTGCGTTGTGATTTAGAGTTAGACATTTCTAACAATTGCCCACAACCCACTTTACCTCCTTTGCAACCAAACTCTAGCATAATCACATGTCTCCTTGTTTGGAGGCAAACAAGTAAGGACCTGGCAAATTTATTTCTATTTAAGCATAAATGATTAATGGGGCTCAGTGAGTGGGTCTATTTGCGGGGGAGAAGGGAGGATAAACATAGAGGAAACATTAATCTCTACGTAAAGAATCTGACATGTTGGAAAGTAGAGGTAAAGGGGAAGGTGTTGGAAGATGAAGAACATTTTCCACCCCCTTCCCTTCTATTCAGGGAAATGGAAGATGTATGGCTGTCCCAGGCATGGAGCTGTGTCAGTTGCTTCCCACTTATTCACCAAGTCCATCACCCACCTGCCCAACGCCTAAGTTTCCTGGTTTTGCTTCTGTTTCTGAGCTTAGGTCCCTGTATCTGGAGAATGCCTATCCTCCTACACTCTGCATCTCATCCCCTTACCACACACTCCTCTTTGTTCCTCCATATTGGAAAATATCTACTATCTGTTCGTAGTTGCCCGCTACCTGTCTTCTGCTAGTACTCCAGAGTCCACTGTGATTAATTGCTCAAGAAAAATCAGTCCCTTAACAAGGTTAGCCTTTGTTCCTGATGTCCCCACACCACCAGCGTTCCCTCCTGCTATTGACTTGTCTCAGTCCACAGATCTGCTACCCCTGTTCTCTGTAAAGCACTCCCTGTGGCTTCCTGCACTCCTCCATCAGATACCTTAGTTCCTTTACCTCATAATTTCCCACACGTCTCTCCTATTCCCTCTCCTGTGTACATGTATGTCTATGTACTGCAAGAGTCAGAAATTTCTAAACAGTTTTTTTTTTCTTTCCCTCCTGTTGCTGCTGTAGACACGGCGGTTTCGGCCTCTGTGCACTAGGTGTCTTGGCTAGCTTTTTCACTATATGGAGCTCCACCCACAGCTGAGGTACCCCCTTTGCTGATTACTGCCCTGGCTTGTTTTCCAGGGTATCAGTGTCAATAGTAAGCAGACTGGCTGCTCGTTCTGTCTTCCCATCTGACTTGCCCTTGTCTCAAGGCTCTATATGTTGGAACATCATGAAGAATGTAGCTCACTTTTTTTTGTTGTTTTCTACACTTTATCCTCAGACGATAACATAGACACATGACTTAAACAGCATTTGTTTGCTGATGATCCCCAAAGTTCTAGCTCTAACCACAGCCTTCCTCTGAGACTAGTACAGGAGATTCTGCCCAGCTAAAACTCAGTACTTCCAAATCCATATCATGGGTTTTGCCCCTCGCTGAACTCTGTTGCAATCTGGTCCCAGGGTCCCCATCTCAGTGAGATGCAATTTTCATATTTTTCTAATTTTTAAGGCTAGGAATCCTGAAATCTTGCATGACTCTGTGTTCTCCGTTATCTCACACTGCATATACATAAAAGTATCTTATTAATTCTACATTGTCAATTTAGGATCTGATCATCTCTTTTTAAAAGGGTTTTTCAAAAGTTTTAAATTTTATGTACATGGGTGTTTTTTTCTGCATGTATGTCTGCGTCCTGCATGTGCCAGGGTACTATAGAGGCCAGAAGAGGACATCAGATCCCCTGGGATTGGATTTTATAGATGGCTGTGCACAGATGTAGGTACTGGGTATCAAATCCAGGTCGTCTAGAAGAGAAGCCAGTGCTCTGAACCGCTGAACCGTCTCCAGCGATTTGACCGCTTATACCAACTTCTACTTGAGCCCTCAGCCCCTGCGTTCTTAGTCTCATGCTTGTCCTTCAGCTTTCAAATGTGCTTTCTGCAGTCTATCCAGTAGCCACACTGCTCTTTGAATAGCACCTCCTCCCACCCAACCCCACCCTCACACACGCCTCCCTTCAGCAACTTGTAGCTCATTTTCTTGCTCAGAGCTTGGGTCTACTGGTTTGTACCAGGCTTTGTGGCCTCATTGGTCTCAACCTACTCTTCAGCAACTCCCTTCCTGATCCCTCCCCCGCCCCGCCCCCGACCACCTGCTGCAAACTCCGCTTTTGTATCACTGTAGTCAAGGTTCTCAGCTTGTTGACCTTCCCCCATGTCAAGCTCTCCGCCTTGTCTTGGGGTGGAGAAGCAATTTCTCTCCGATACCTGCACGAACTTTTCTTTCTGTTCTGTTTGTTTGTTTGTTTGTTTTTGTTTTTATCCTAATATAGAACATCTTTCTCACCCTGGTGTTCTAGTTATCCTTAAACCTGGTTTGACTTCTGTATAGCTTTTATCACCACCTGATGTATACCGCCACATAGTTACATGTTCATATTTCTGTATCTACATCAGTAATGGTACTCACATCCATTTACACATCACTTACATATGATCTATATCTGTCTCATTTGTTTCCTTCTCCTACTCAATAAATTTCCTGAAGACAGGGACTTTACTCATTTTGTTCATTGCTCAACGTCTATGTTTATATGTTAACAGCATGTGTTACTATGTTTGTTGAGTAAATAAATTGCCAATTATTTGAATACCTTATGTTTTTAATTGCTGAGTACCCACGTTTAATAAGAGAGGAAAATAAGAATTTAAGATACATTATGACAGATAAAACTATAAATGTAACTATACCATTCCCAAAGAGGTGATTTTTTATGTGTAAAATTAACGTATGTATGCTATATATGACACACACATACATATGAGTGACAGGAAGGCACAGATAGTGACCTTATAAGAAAAGGACTTCAGTTCACATCTATCATGTAAGTTGTGGGATTCCTAGGCAAATGCTGCTTCTTCCTCCCACTGTACTCACTCTGCTACTGTGTGTTTGTGAAACTCATCTTAGATAACTGACATAGAGAGCAAAATAGACATTAATTTGTTTTCTTCACACATCTAGAACTTCACAAGTCAACCGATATGACCTATTTACTGTGTGACTTTGCTAAAAGTATTGGGGAACAGAGTAAGAAACACAATGCTAGAGAAGATCAGAGAACAGAGGGAATTTTAATGAATACCAACAGTCTAATAATAACACAAAATGAAAGAAGTTTGGTAAGTAAAGTTCTAAGTTTCCCACTGTTCAGCAGTGGCATGGGCCTGTAATGAAAGTATTTTAAACAGTAAGGAAAATATACAGAAGAAAAGAAAAAAAAAAACAGAAAGATCACCTATTAATTCACCACTTACAGATGCCATTTTTAACATTCATCAGGCACCTTTTAAAAACTTTATTTATGTATGTGAGTATTTTGACTGCCTGTGTGTATGTGTACCATGTTCATGTCTGATGTCTGCAGTGGTCAGAACAGGGCTCAGTTCCCTGGAGGTGGAGTTTGTGAGTTGCCATGTGGGTACTAGGAAATGATTGCCACTATTGGGACCCTTGTAAAAACAGTAAGAGCTTGACAACTTCCTAGATTCTCATTCATTAGAAGATACATTTCTTATACATTTTCATTACATGAATCTTTGACATCATGGTGTAATTATCCTCACCATCCCCTGGAGAGAAATCCCGTCCCTTCCCTTCGTTCAGTAATGGCATGTACTGGAAGAGACACAGAACCTTTTTTATCAATAGAAATCTGGGTCAGCCTTTTACATTGGAGGGCAGTAGTAAGTGAATATTTGTAGATTTAATTCGTAGCTATGTCTCTTTGACTCCCACTGGAACAGTGGTACGCATCAAGTCCTCAACATGGTAATGAAAACAACACCCTCTGAGTAAGTGTACAGAGAATTGAAAAACAAAAATCAAAACCATGAATATCTTTTTGTGTGCTACAGCCAGCTTACCAAAACAATAGCAACAACATGGATATATATATATATATATATATATCCATTTTTTTTACCATCGTGTAAACGTCATTTGAAGGGCGTTGTATGGTAATAAATATCAGGCAACATTTTATTAAGCTAACCTCTTTGAGGGCAGAGGCCTCATGTCTCATGGAAACTGGTAAGTAGGTGCTGAACTGGGGTTCTCAAACGTCTCATTGCTGAGATAGCTGTGTTTTCATTGCACCTGGGATATATTAATTTTGGTCCTGACTTTCCCATTCAGATATTGGCAGTCAGAGAGGGATCTAATAATATAGCATCAGAAATTATAGCCTGTGAGGGAACCCACACATATACTATTTGTCAAACAATTAGGATATTTCTAAAGCGTGAACAGATGTAAAATAAAAATTAGCAAATGAAAAGCAACCCAATTTAAAAACATTTCTGATATGAACATAATTAATTTATATGTGGTTTTCCAACTTATACTAATTAACACCTCTAGGGTCTTGGTTTGAGACCTAGAACTCACAATTGTTTTCTTTCTTGTATCGAAATAATGATAAATATCACGTATTATGTCTTACCAAAGTTTGCTCAGGTCAAGCTTCTGTCATCTAAACTTCTGTGCCAGCGATTTGTAGCCAAATTGTCACCAGTTGGGAGCTCTTAAGTGCTGTTTAGTTTTCAATGAAAAACAATCTCCTGGTGAGCTTATGTGCTAAATATTTTCTGGTTTTGCAGTAGCACACATCAGGCATAGTTATTGTGTGTGGATGGGGAGTTTTGTTTTTAACATGTTCTCAAATTCTCTGGACATTTACTGTTTCCATCTGGTCTTCATAAAAAAAAAATTCAGATTTGTAATGCAGCTCAGGCTCCTGCCCAGAGCATCATTGTGATTCTACACATGACTGCAGCTTGACAGAGGAGATGCTCTTAAACTTTAGATTTGTGCTTGATTTTGCCTATCATCTATCTACCTTTCTTTCTAAATCTGGGAATAAAATTTGATTGAAATGTTGCATTTATTTCCAAAAATAAAACAATCATAGCATGCACACCATGACAACAGGCACACGTCCCACTTGCTTCTGTGCAATTTAAAGCTGCAGGAGAAGCAACTGCATTGGGCCCAGGCCAAGGGAACTGCATTGAGCCCAGGCCAAGGGAACTGAGCAGTCATCATAGTTTCTCTTCAGCTCACAATCTGTTCTCCGTCACCACACATGGAGGAGTATTTTCAAGGATTGAACATTTTCTTAAAGTAGCCAAACAAGCAGAATTCTCTTTGCTGAGTTTGGTAGGACCCCCAGGAGCAGTGTAGCCTGAAGTTCCTAGTTCCTAGAAAGTCCTTTGCTATGGCATTAGATAGATGCACAGCACGCTGAGCATCACTGAGCTCCTTATTTATGCCAGGTTGTATGGCCCCTACTTCATAAACTCAATAACTTTAGACACCATCAGCATCCCCACTTAAGGATGAGGAAATTGAGACAGGAAGGCAGAAAAGATCACAGCACGCAGACAGTGAACCCAGACTTTAAACCAAGTGTCTAGGGTTGGCTTTGCAATTGTTCAATTCTAGAACAGTTTTGAACTGTTCAGTTTGTTGGAACTGCACATTCTAGAACATTTTATTCTCCCCTCAAACATCAGGCTTCATTCATAACTGCACCTCCTTGAATATTTGCTTATTTTAGAGTTTAATCAAAGATGAATGCAATAATAATTTGAAATAAGCAGAAGCAAAGTTTATGAATTAGAATGATAGTCAGTAAAGAAAGTGCTCTTCTTTAGGAGGCCTAGCTATAGTGTCCCAGGACCCAAGGGAAAAGCCAAGAAACTCTTAAGATAATGGTGTGTTTTTGTTTGTTTGTTTCACTTTCAAGCCTGGAAGAGCTGTTTTTATTTAATTTATTGCTCTTTAATGATACAAGTATTTGAAAGTCACCATTATGGTGAAATCCAAATAATGCGATTCACCACGTTAACTGTCTCTAAGTGCACAGTCCTCTTAAGCAATGTCATACACATTCATCTTGTTCAGAGAACCTCCAGTTCAGTCCAGTCTTTTCATCTTTCAGAACCAAAATCTTGTATCATTTAAACAGCTCCCGCTTTCTGCGACTCTCTGGCTTCTGGTAACCAGAGCATTTTTGTTTTATTTCTTTTGCCTATGGATGTCAGGATTGCTGTCATCTTTTTGGCTTTTATGACTAATACTGTTATAAAGATGAATGTTCAAATATCTGGGACCTTACTTTCAATTCTTTGGGGCATATATCTGGAAGTAGAATTGCTGGATCATATCACAATTCTACTTTTAATTTTGTGAGGCACTGACATATTGTTTTCCATAACAGCTGCACCAATGGACAATTGACAATTGACAATTGCACCAGGGCTCTGATTTCTCCACATCCCTGCCAATATGTGCTATTTTCTCTTTCACTTTTTTTTCTGTAATTGTTTCAATAAAAATGTGAGGACATATTTTTGTGGTTTTGATTTGCACTCCCATAAACAAAAATGACATTATATTCTTTTCTACATGCTTCTTAATTTGTTTTTGTTGTTTTTCAGTTGTGAGATTTGTTTGTATATTATAAATATTGACCCTATTCATATACACAATGTGCAAATATCTTTCCACTCTATACTTATATTTTTACTCTATTGATTATGCCTGTGGATACACAGAAGTTTTAAACTTTGGCATTGTATTACTTATTTGAGTATCACTGAGACCAAATATAGACAAAAAAAACTTACAGGAAGAAGGATGAATTACATTTCACATTTTCAGAAATGTTGTTCAAAATAGCTGGAAGGGCATGGCACAGAAGAACAGTTCCCATGAGGCTGTTCAGGAAGCAGAAAGAAGGGGAATGTAAGGAAAGGGCCCAGATAGGATAGAGCTAGCAAGAACACACTCGCACTGAGCCACCTATTACCTTTCTTCACTGTCAGAATGCCATCACATTATACTTTTTACGTCACCCATTCATCGGTTAAGCCAAAGACCCCTAATCTAGCTGTCTGTGGAAGCACCTTCACAAACACACCAGGGTGCTCTTTACTAGTGTAGATGTTTCTCAGTCCGATTGAGTTGATGATTATGATTAACTATGAAGGATGTATTCTAATTTATTTGTACTTACCTTCGAAGTCATTATCCACAAATCACTGTCAAGTCCAAAAGTCATGAAGCTTTTCCCCCATGGTTCCTTGTAAGATTTTATAGTTTTGGATAGACTTTTTTGATCCATTTTGACTTGATTTTTTAAAAAATAATAAACCATAAAAAAATTTAAGATAATTAACTGGTATATGTATATAATTTTACCGAACTTGTAGACTGAAGTGGGTATGCTTTTTGTTGCATAAAAATTATATTTGGGATAATATTTGCTGTTGACAGTGTATGAAGAAAATCTTCAACATAATTCAGAGTTGTTCATTAGTTGGATTTTACAGTCATCAAAGCCTGAATTCTGCTTTCATAAATGTGTAGACTAAAATCATAGAAGTGTGTTGAGAGCAATTCCTGATATCTGGAGACTGTGGTTCTAATTCCAACCCAAAATTTATTTAGCAACTTTCTATAAAACTCAAGTAAGCAATACAAACAGAAAATTTTAAAAATCAAACACCATGACAAAATGCAATCCAAAGCTATGCATAGGGTAGAAAAGTCACCTTTGTTTCCTTCCTGTGGATATCCAGCTTTCAGGAGACCATCTGTTGAAAAGGTGAATACAAATTTAAATGAAATTCAAAGGAGCCATAAGCCTGCAGTTCCCCTTTCACTTTGGTGCAGACTCTAAGGGAGTTAAAGCAATCCTTTTCGGAGCCCTGAACTTGGAGTTTTTTTGTCTCCTAAGGACACTTGGCAACACCTGGAGTCAATCTGACTTGTTCTTTTGCGGTGGGGGTGGGTAGAAGTGGTCCTATCTATTAGCAGCCAGTGGGCTGAGGGCAGGGATGCAGATAAAATGCCTGCGGTGCACATGGAAGCTCCCAGAGCAAAGAGTTTCCTTTGCCCTTTGGCTCAGCGGTGCTAAGGCTGAGGAACTGTGGCCTTAAGTAGAGTCAGAGCAATGCTGTGGGACTCAAATATTGAGAAGCTCATTTTCTTTGGTGGTGGTTTTAGTTCAGCCACCTGAAGGCTTGGCAATGGTGGCTGCAGGGATGACCGCCTGAGGGCTCAGCCATATGCCCAAGTGATTTTAAAGAGACCCCAATTCCATAACATTCTGTTAGGTTTTAACATCAGAACAGCTCTTGGCATTTTACTTTTGCTTTCAACTGTGTACTTTCTTAACTTCTTACCATGACTTCCTGTGTATACTTTCATTTTCTGTATTTAGTCTGGAAGCAGATAAATAATTGATGGGTTGATTGTGGGCTTGTGGATCACATTGCATTTTATAATGGCCATAGATGGTAAGAATGCACACAGTCTACTTGAGCCAGCTATCACTTCTAGTTCTGAGCTACTCAAAATTCCTAAAGAACAATATGAACAGGAAGAACATTATTTGACGATAATAAGTGAGTTTATAGTAGCTGGACCTTCATTTTCAGCTCCTGAGCTGGGCAGAAGCACAAATTCATTCTGTATTGGCTTATCATAGTCTAGAAAACTTTATTAAGGACATTGTAACTTAGTTGAGACTTGCCTGGCTAAAAATCATAAACTATGAAATATTTCTGTTTGGGGCTGGAGAGATGGCTCGGCCAACTGAGAACACTTGCTTACTCTTCCAGAGGACCCAACGCCGGCTTCCAACACCCATATCAGGTGATTCACAACCAACTATAACCTCAGATCCAGGGAATACAATGCCTTTGTCTGGCTACTAAACACACCCTGGCCACACACACAAACAAGTAAATAAGTAAATAAATGAATGAGTAAATAAAATAGACTATTTCCACCTGAAACAATAGACAAAACTGTAGATCAAAAGGTCTTAAGGTGAGGATAGGCTTGGCATGTTTTAGAAATGGAAACAAGACCAGCAAGGCTGACTACCTGAAAGAGTATAACAGCACCGCTATACAACAGAGATCAAGCAATGTTCCTTGTTTCAGAAGGAAAACAAGAAAAAGTGAAGAGAACTTCCTCTGGAATAGGATATCTAAGAGATCACCCAGTTTTTTTTAAGTAATTTATTTGTTTTTATATTAATCACAGGTTATGTACTTTGTATCTCAACCATAGCCCCCTCCCCCATTCCCTCCCACTCTCCCCATCCCTCCCTTATCTCCTCCCTGCCCCCCGTCCAAGTCCACTGATAGGGGAGGACCTTCTCCCCTTCCATCTGACCCTAGCTTATTATGTCTCTTCAGGGCTGGCTGCAATATCCTCTTCTGGGGTCTAGCAAGGCTGCTCCTCCCTCGGGGGGGAGGGGCAGGTGTTGAAGAGGCAGCCATTGAGTTCATGACAGAAATAGTCCCTGTTCCCCTTACTAGGGTACCCAGTTGGATACTGAGCTACCGTGGGCCACATCCGAGCAGGGGTTCTAGGTTATATCCATACATGGTCCTTGGTTGGAGAAACAGTCTCCTAAAAGACCCCTGTGCCCGGATCTATTTGGTCGTTGTGGAGCTCTTGTCCTCTCCAAGTCTTACTAACTCCCCCTTTCTTTCATATGATTCCCTGCCCTCTGCCGAAGGCTTGGTTGTGAGTCTTAATATCTGCTTTGATACATTGCTAGTTAGAGTCTTTCAGAGGCCCTCTGTGGTAGGCTCCTGTCCTGTTGCTTGTTTTCTCCTACATTCAATGTCCATCCCATTTGTCCATCTAAGCGAGGACGGAGATCACCCAGTCTTGGAGGTCTCCAGTTGTATTAATCTGAATTCTGGCGCTGATGAGAAGAAGGCTTAACTAATCTGCTGCTAAATGGGGAAGTTCAGATGGGATCTCAGTTTTGGAGCCTTCAGGTCATAACTGACTCACTTCCCTGCCTTGGTTCAGTTGTGGCACAATGCATTAAGGCAGGAGGGTATGACATGGGAACCTATTGCTTTTATTAGAAAAAGCAGAAGATAACAAGGAAAGAATAGAGCCTCTACAACTTCCTTTAAAGTCATGTCCCATTTGACCCAAAGTCTTCCAGCAGTTGCCTCCACCCAAAACTTCCAACATCTTTCAGTACTGAGGAACAAGCAATTAACAATTAGCCTTTGAGGTAGTGTCCAAATCTAAAGTTCAGCAGCAAATGTATAAAAAAATTGGCCTTTGTATTCAAGATTAACCATATTATTATTATTGATAATTTTATTCTTTTATCCCTAATTGCTGAGTCCTTTATGGATTCCATGCATCATTCTCAGAGTAGAGAAATCAAGATAAATATGAAAAATGTTTCTGTCAAGGGGCAATTTTCAGAGGGGCAGTTGTCTAAACTCCTCTAGTTATTGACGGTGTGACCAACAGTATGTTACTTAACCCCTCTGCGTCTGGGTATACTTGCCTGTAAAATGAAGTGTAGTTTCCTCATAGACTAGTGAGGATTAAGGAATGAAAGCTCTGGAAAGCAGAACATGAGTCATAATGAAGCCATAGGAACAATTACCCATTGATTATTTTGTATAGAGACAAAAATACTAGTTTATTCGGATATAAGGTTTCAATTTAAAAGACAGTGAGCGTATCTCTCACCATCATGTACTAATAGTCTATACCCAGAATGCACTGTGTCCCAGATACTGCTCCTCTGCATGTGCGTGTATTTACTACTTGCTGCCTGGATTCCATTCAACCCAACTGTTCTGCTGCCAGGCTTAGATATCCTCACCTTTCCCGTCAGTATAGCCCCCTTCAGTGCAGGGGGGAAAAGCACATAAGTCAGAGATATAAACTACACAGATAATCATTTAGTTATAATTGTGAACAATAACACCAAGTATAATACAATCAGTGAAATAAATGATAGAAGGAATGAAAGAAAGGAGTGTTCTTGCTAAGATATAAGAGATAGAAATTACAGGATATCATAAAAAGAAATGGGATACTTGATACGGTTGTGGACTCACTATTTTTTCCATGTTTCATGTCTTTATCTTCCAATAGCCTGACAATGGAAAGCACCAAGTGGGCTTTGAGCTTGTTTGGGTCATCATTAAACAGATAAGGTCCAGAAAAACACAGCTTACTTTCAACCCTCTCAGACTTGACATGGGAGATGCATGGGAAGGTTAAGATATTCCAAAGGGCAAAGAAATCTGAAAGGAGAAATCTTCTCCTTTGGCTATTTCTACAGAAAACAAAGGCAAGCAGGTAGGGGTAGATGGTGGTATGTGATTTCTCTGGTATCACAGAATTCCGATTATAGAATTGGTATTGTGCAATACATTTGGAGTTCACATCACTTATTTAAATGTTCCATGTAAATGTCTAAGGTCATTTTTTTAAATGGAAAATGGGTTTCAACAGATCTTGCCATTTCCACATTATAGCAAGCCATCATTTCATGGGTGTTCCTTTGTAATATAAAACAAAACAAAACAAAACCAATGGTTTATACTTATAACTTTATTCTTTCTTGGTTAGCCCTTTACACAGTGCTAAAGATGGAAGCCTGTCCAGGTTCAGTTTGGGGGATTATGAAGTAGACCCTGCCCTCAGACAAGGGCAGAAATTTAGTGTGTGTTTCTGCTTCGTTTCTAGGCTTTCTTCAAGACTTATGGATAGATTTTTTAGTTTAGGCCAGCAAGTAAACAGAAATTCATTAAATAGTCACTCATAAGACTTATACTTGACTGTTAAAGACAAACAAAATGATCATCAGAAGCAAGTATTCACTGATTCACAGAGATATAATTTCTATAACATTTTCAGTAAGTGCTGAGGATACTTGATATGTATATTTTAACACTCACTTGAAAAATTTGTTACCCCTCATTAGCATGGCTTGGCCTCTTGCAAGAATGATAGGATTCTGGTTAAGGCAGGTATCTGGGAAACATCATAGTAGATGTGAGGGAGATAGTGCATGGTGTCATTTAAAGAATACTTGGAACAGGACACCGATTACTAAGTGGGGAGACCAAGGAGAGGCACATTGGAGACTCACAATGATATCTAAGTTTGCTGCAGGGACCTTCGTTCTTCTGGCCAAGGACTTTATGATGACCTCTATCATCCTGGTGGAAATAGAAAACCATTAAAACAGTTGTACTCCAGTCTCACCTCCCATTAGACTGTGGTGCTAAGACATCATCCTCATCCTACTGGATCATGGGTGGTACTTTTGAGCCCTTCAAAGGTTCTCAGGCACTGATGAAAGTGCATAGTCTCGTGAAGAGTTCACATGCTGGCAATATCTCTCTTTCTAGGGAAGGAACATTTTTTGGCAGAGACAGGAGAAACGTTGCCAAGGATAAGTTGGCATATGCTCAGTTCCAATTAGTGCAATTCATAAAAGTTGAGGGAAGGAAGTTGTTGCTGAAGGCTCCAGAAATAAAGATTCCCCTCAGTAGCTGGCCCTATAGGGACAAAAGCACCAGACAGAGAACAGAGAGGGAGTCCCAGGTGGAAAATGGGCAGGATCGATGTTCCACTGACTTCAGAGGAAGACGATTATAATACGTTGCCTCCATCTTTAAATAGCCTGTAATCCACTGAAAGAAGAGAAGAAACATGCAAACAAAAGCCAACATTAGAATAATTGCCACTTATGTAGTAATAGGAGTAATGAGGCATAGTACAAACTTAATAATGATGCTTAGGAAATAAAGTTGTAGCAATAACTCATCAGTACTGTATAGGGCTGGTTAGGCGCTGTGTGGAGTTTTGCCATCTGATATGATTTCCTATATTGTTTCTTTTCTTAGTACTTCAAGAGTACATTTCATCTATGCTTAACTGAAGACTTGAACTCAGGGGGGAAATATCCCACAAAGTAGAAGGGAAAGTGGTAGGACCCTGGTTACACTATTTTGATAGTGAATTATAGGGATTATTTGAGGTTGAGATTATTCTCCTTTTCATCATCGTTGCATCGTTTCCTGGGGAGATGTGACAAATATGTACAGACAGACCAAAGAAATAATTCCACTCAAGTAGAGCCTGGTGAACCAATGAGTTTATGGGGTTATTTACAAGAACACAGCTGCTCTGATTTCAAAATGGCAAGTCTTACATCTTGTATGGAAGACAGCATTTCACAGTAACTATTAATGGGCAAACTCATGATATACAGATGAATTCCTTAATATATATAAAATGTGAAATGGAGCATATTTGTGTCTTGATCTTAAGAATGTCAAAGTAAGTTTTATCAATGATACTTTATCATTGGAAAAAACTGAGGCATATCCAATCCTTACATATTTTTCAAAGTATAAATGTGAATTACTGAACTGAAAATTATTATATACAAACTAGAAATAGTCTGATATATTTTGTGCATATATTGTAATAGCTTATGTTAATATCTTATGTCATGAATACACATAGATCACAAAGAAGGTGAAATTCATATCTAGTTAAATCCATAGCCTCTCTTGAGAGCCAGAATTTTAATTGTCCTCTATGACTTTGTTCTTTCTAGCTGGAGTCAAATTATTGCAATATGGTAGCATTTAAACTTTGGCTCACAAACATATTAGAACTTACCAAATTTTAAAAATAGGCTTTGAGACAATATTGAGAAACTTCAAGTAATTTCAGGAAGGGAATGAAGTAAGTAATACTTGAAAAAACAAGTAATTTAAAAGAAGGCTGTGTACTTTTACAATAAAAGTGCTATACGTAAAAATTTTCATAGTGGTAGAAGAGTAAGTATTCAAAATGGTGTCACATAAGCTAAAATGTTTATCTTTTTAGTTGCCAAATCACTCTGTAGTAATATTCCTTTCTATAGTTTTATTGAAAATAGCTTTAAAGAACACAGTTATGTAGAAGAAAATTTTAAGTCACGAAGGAAAATAAGGCTTTCCCCCCCACCCACCCTTTCTTTTTCACTATCTGCTAGGCCAGTTGGTTACGGTTATAAACTGCATAGGTCCGAAGTAGACCTAACATTCACTCTTCACACTACTGCTGACAGTGGGTTTCCTAGCTCTGTTATAATGTCACTATTCTCTAACTTTCCCAGGCCCCGGCATTTGACTCAACTGCTTCTTTCCCAGGCTAAGATAAATTGGTTACTTTTTTTTTTTTTGACTCTCTGTAGTATTTTCCAAACAAATTATCATGTCTGCTCAGGCACAATACACTCTGAGGTTTTCTGCCAGCTCTAAAGGTCTGTTTTTCTCCCTCACTTCCAAGCTCTGAGTTTTATAGTGTAAATCTGAATGAAGGTTTTGATAAGTTCATTATCTAATCTTTAATTTTGTTTTGGAGAATCTTATTAGATGTTCATGTTACAGAAAATAATCCTTTAATAATGTCTTTTTTGGTCTGAATGATCAATGAAATATTTTCTTTCCACTGTCTTTCTTAGGCTTATGACTCTTATAAAGAATTTTAACAGATACAATTAGGTTCCTATTGCTCTATAAACAAAAGCATAAACACAGAACATCATGTTTATAAGGCTAGGAAATGACCTTGAAATATCAAGGAGTATATATCATATTACAGAAGGAGGGGCCAAGGTCAGACTTATGAATACACTCTCTGCTTTGATCTAACTTGGCTGGGGGTTGTGGGTAAATGATAGCCTCACTCAGAGTACAGTTAGGACTTGATAATTATCGTCAACAAACTTTTTTTTTTGAGATCTAGTATCATGTTTTGAGTCCTTTCTTTTCTCCTAGTCCTAGTTATCTGAGTCTACCGCTTGCAGGACAGAATCAAAATTGAGCTCTCAACCTTGGAGTCAGATGTCCTGGGCAAACATCCTGTTTCTACTGTGACAACAGGAAACAAGTATTACATTTCCTTTGTTTATTGGTCTGTAAAGTGGGATTACTAATAGCACAAAGGATGAATCTCACCAGTCAATACATTAAAAGTACTTTGGACATCAGGGAGCATACTACTGCAACATGTTATTGATGTTCATATAAATACTTAGCATATGCCTGGCAAATAGTATGTGCTCATTAAGTGTTAGCTGTCATTCTTTCTCACCAGAATTCCATTTCAAATTGCATAAACCCTACAACGGACATTGGTTGCAAAGTAAAACAAATATGCACACTTCCGCTTAATATAATCCCATGATATTCACTTCAATGAACAAGCCAACCAAATAGGTTTGGCAAATGGCCTCCCTGGAAGGGTATGCATTCTACCTTGTGAGTCCCTTGACATTACTATACAATACATGGCAGAGGAAACTTACCTTTTCCTTTTCACAGCTGCAAATCAAATTAGCTTTGAATAATCCTATTACTGTGTGTTCAGTGTTACTGAGCACTGTGAAAATGCAGTTGAGTTCTTAACCCTTACTTTACCTATTAGTTTGAATGCATTTCCAGTTTAGTATTGCAATCTTCCAAATTAAAAAAACAAAACAAAACAAAAAAACCCAGCAAAATGTCATCTGGTAGTAAGCCGGCTCTGAACTGGTAGAAGGCAATTTCATGCCACAGGGTTTGAGCCACAGCATTGTGTGATAAGTATAATTTACATTATAAAAATTTATAATAATGAATATTTTCCTAACTATGCATTGTTTTTAAAACTTTAGATTGAAGATGTAAGTTCATTGTTTCTTCTTTCTAAAAGCAGGGAAGCCCAATATTGATCTAGATTCAACATTCATGAAGCCACCTTTGCTTTATAGTGTTAATCACATATTACTGTAGTGATAAGAGCCTGTCTTAATTGGGTTCACTACAACACAATGAAATAAATCCTCTTCACTTAGTCATGGAATCGTGAACTACTTTAAATTTACCTTGGGATTCCTTTGACTTCATAGTACCTTAAATCTGAAATGCCCACTTTCCAGTTCCTCCCTCGGTGATCCTGATGGTAAATGCCAGTTCAACAAACAAAAATATTATTAAGTGGTTTTGTTTGTGTTGGTCATCACACAATATTAAGCCTAAGATTCTGAGACACCGAGAGACAGACCCTGGTTATCACATAGTTGCTGTTCAGGTTGGAATTTTGATGCTGCACTGGGAGTTATGTAAACAGACTGACAAAGTATTGGGAAGTTGTAGGTTAAGTTATAGAATTCTCTATTCCTGGACTAGTGAAAAGGACATAATATTCCTTTTAAAAAGTTGCCTGGCAGGAGGTTGTACAGCCAGGTTGTGGAGAGGGTGAGGGGGAAGGGAAATGTGACTAAGGAAGAAAAAAAGGTTGAGTTGATGGACTGTTTTGCAGTGAGGGTAATGAATTCCCATTGATCAACATTTGGTGCTGTACACTACTACGAAATCAAATTCATATTTTCATAAATTAAAAAACTGAGTGAATAAGAGGAAAATGAAACATTGAAATAAAACATACATTTATTTTCACGAGTGTATGTGTGGCATGTTTTTTTCTCCCTTCTATTATTACAGAGTTGGGCTGTAGCTTGCAAGTAAATTGGAAGACACTTGTTTTCATTTTTAATTATTGATCAGCTGCCTGTAAAGTTCATTAGCTATTAATGCAGAGATGGAATTGTGTGGATTTTTTTCCCTTGCTCTTTAGCCCTTGATGAACCCTATATGCTTGTGGTACTCAAAGCTCTTCAATTATTCAAATCTATCATGGAAAAAACTAATCAAGTTTTGAGAACCTAGATGAGTTGTTCTCAAAGGTTCTTTTATTCTTCCTTTAGAACAACAGGGAAATTTCTTCAAATTATAACCTAGGCTCAAACTTTAAAATCTATACAAGCAGGTTGCCTGATCTGCATATAATAAAGAATGTTTTTCTATCACTTCGACTTTAATAACCCTTGACAAGACTCCATAAAATTCTGTGGCTCAGGGCTGGACAGAGAGCATTGGCTGCTCTTGCAGAGGATCCGCCCATGTGTGGTTTCCAGTACCCACATTGTGGCTTATAGCTGTCTGTAACCCCAGTTCCCTTTTCTGGACTCTGAAGGCCCTGCACACACATGGTGCACAGACGTACATGGCAAGGAAAACACCCATACACATAAAATAAAAATAAATAAATCTGCAAGAATAATTCTGTTGCTCTCTCAATAGACTCTAAATGTGGGTGGTAAAATGACCCTAGATAGAGTAGAAAATGGGCTACCAACTGAGGAAGAACTGATTTGCGTATCAACTGGGCCTTCGAGGTCATTGGCCCTGTTATCCTTGGGAAGTAGCTCATCTTCCTGATCTTAGTCTCCACTCAGTAAACCCGTGGTTAAGTAGTGCCCGCATCAGAAACCTGACCGGTGGACTGAAGTAATCCATGACCAGTGCTTGGCTCTATTGTTACCGGAATTTTCATTGAACAATCTTTTTTGAGCTGTGCTCTTGATACCTATAGCATCACAGTACTAGCAGTGTGATGGCAGACACAGCGTCACATAGAGTATGTGTGTTGTTCTGGCTGGAAGACCTGAGTATTTCCAGGTATAGGGCGTGAGGCACAGTTCTGCTTCATTTATAGGTATTTTTTTTACAGTAATAAATTATAAATGATTCCATAAGAGGCTATGCTGGTAAGAGTCCTTAGGATTCTGTACAGTGGCCTTTGGCAACCAACTCAAAAAACTTAAAATAATTCTACAAATTTGCAAATCTAATCTTTGTATGTTACAATAAATAAATATCCTATTTTGACCAGAGTTTCTAAAGCAGAATTTTGTAATGCCATGGCATTGTTTGTTTTAATTCCTAATCCCATTTTTCTTTCCACCCCACCCCCCTTTTTTCTGCTTCTTTTGTTTTTATTTGTTGTCAAATGCTATGCTTTATTTGGGATGTAAAAATAAACTGGGTATTCCAGCCTCTAATGTACTAGGTGGCCACTAGTAGTATGCCTTTCATTGCTTTAATGTCTACATTGAACGACCAAGTTTTCTGGTAGAGATGCCAGGTAGAAACTGTAGGGGAGCATAGTAGACAGTGTGAGTGGTGTAAGGCAAGGACATATTCTGTCTTTTGTCCTCCAGGCCAACTTGCTTTCCGTGTATTTACCATGTTTCTAGCCAGGTTCTGCTTTTTACCTTGTCACAGTGATACTGTCTTCCTTGAGCATTCCTCTGAACTCAGAGTAATGGATTTGCTGCACCAACTCTCAGGCCTGTTGTATAAGATGCTTCAATTTATTGAATGCATTAAAGGGCCTTTTCTATACTTGAAAATACACTTTAGTTCTACTCGGAACTTAGCTTGAATGTGTGAGAAGCCAGCTGAAAGCAAGACTAACTCAATGGAAGCCAGAGAAATAGCAACTGTGTTAGACAGTATCCAAAGAACCTCAGGGAAACGGGGAGGCTATTCTCTCTGTCTCTCCTTTTCCCTTCTCTCCCTTTGTTCCCCACCCTCTATCATTTTGTCTAAAGGTTTCCATTCAAATCATCTTGTTCATCTTCTACTTCTCAGATTAGCTTTTGGTGTTAGACTGGGGATAATTAGCATTTCAAAGAGATAGAGACAGTGGGTGAGGATTCTGAGTCACTCATTCAGATGAATGGCAGCTTGATTAACCTAGTGACACGGGCACCACCTAGGATCTTGCTCTTCCTATGAGTCTCTCATCCCAGGTTATGGATCTCCTTTGCCACCTGTTTTCTGTTTCCCAACCTTCCCTCCTGCCTCTTCTGTCTTCGGATGTTGGCTTTTCCCTTTTTGTGCAAAGTAGCTTTTGTCTTATTTTACTTTTTTTAAAGTCTTACCTAGAGAGGTCATAGATTTTGACCTATGTGCTTAAAAGATTAGTTGTAGTTTTTTTTTAAACATTTATTTGCTTTATTTTCATTGGTGTTTAGTTGTAGTTATTTAATAAAGATCTACAAATCTTAATTTTCTCTTAACGAGAAAGCTGGAAATATAATTTTATATTTCAAAGGAGAGGAAAAAAGGGTTTTCTTTTACTGCTGTTCTCTGTGTGTGCACATGTGTGTATGAGAGTGTCCATGTCCGTGTGTGTGTGTGTGTGTGTATGTGTGTGTATGTGTGTGTGTGTGTTGGTTAAGAAAGGTAAAGGTAACCCAGTTCCGCCTTTGGATCTTAATTCAGTGCATTTCAGCAGATGAAGAACCACCAGCTCCAATCTAAGCTGTTACTTTAATATTATTAAACAGCAGCTTGCATTTATACTTAGTATCATGGAATATTGCTGGATTTGGCTGGCCCTGTACTGTGTGACACAAAGCTTCATGAGCTAGCCTAACTATAGAAACATACCAAACACCAAAAGAATCAGGAAACGGAAAATCCATCTAGACACTCACTATAAAGTCCTGCACAAACCTGCTCTGCAATCCTCTGAACTGACTCATAACCTTGTTCTTTTTCCCTCTCTATTTTTCTGTTCAGACCCGTAGCATGACTAGAAGCTTGCGCTGTGTTGCTGACCCTGGAAAAAGACACTATTTCCTTTTTATTTCTACCTCTCTTCAGCTCCCTGTGTTCTAGATTTTTCTGTCTATTAAGTTCTGATCTTAACATTCATTTCCCAGGAAGCCCCAGACTGGATCAGCTTTGTCTTTTCTGTCTGCAAAAAGCACCCATCCTACACCCTGATGAAATGGGCAGATGAGGTTTCTTAAACCCTTCTACCTTTAGGCTGTCATCTCATCTGCTTAGTATGAGTTTTCTACCTACTAAGGATTAGCTTTCCAGTGGATGTGGGTCCTCTTTTAATATTGAGATCCAGTTAATATTGCTTTTTATCAGTGGGTAAAAGATGACGGATAAGGAAAAAAAAACATTGCTGAAAAGGAAAAATATCAAACATCTTCCTGTTATCTTTATTTCATCTATCCATCTATCTATCTATCTCTATGCTTATATATATTTATATCTATCTATATCTATATAGTTATCATCTATCTCTATCCTTTATCTCTTTAACCACACATATATAGAAAAGATTAGTTTAAATATATGTACATACACATATACACATACATACATATATATTATATACATATGCCCTGCATGTGGTTTCTGGTTTACCACATATTTGTACTTTTTTTTCCTGGTGTACATTTAATGGCATTACATATGAGTATCCCAAAAGCAATATCTTGCTCTGTTCTCTTAGGAGGAGTTATTGATGCTTCCTTAGAGTCCCACAGAATTCTATTTTTACTGCTGTAAGTATGCACTCTATAAAACAATTAATTATTTATGTATGTCCTTATTTGCTGGATAAAACTGTTAACTCTCCATGGGCTGTGAGAGCTGTTGTTTATTTTACATAGAGCACCTAGGGCAGACTTTAGAAAACAGGGGCCATCTGTGGATATTGTCATTCACTCATTATCTACATTAATAGACACTTACACTGAAAATATTTTTTTCTGCATCTTATCTTTCGTGGTGCTTAGCTTCTTCGTGTGTCTTCGGGTAAAGGTTTTATAATTTGTAAAATGACAGTAAGTATTTTGTTGAAATCAGTTGCATGTCTAAAGCTAAAAGATCAGCAGCTTTACAAGATATAGAGTGAACAACAGAGTTAGTTTTCAGTGTGATGCATACCAAAACATTTGTTGTTATTTCATTCTTAGTTTCAGAATTGCTCCAATGCTGGGCGGGGACTGGGTCTGTCTATCTGTCTATCTGTCTGTCTATCTATCTATCTATCTATCTATCTATCTATCTGTCATCTATCTCTCTTCTATCTTTATCCTTTGTCTAGCTGCTTAACCACCTATAAACAGAAAAGATTGGTTTACATATTGTTTGATTCATTTAGCTATGACCAGGAATTTTCAGAATTCGATGTCATTGAATCTTTGTTTTTGCATCTAAAAATCTAAAACAATTTTCTTTTATCCTATTTTGCTTTCTATTGATGTGTTAAAACACTGATGAAAAACAGCTTGAGGATGGAATGGTTAGTTCCACCTAGCACATCACAGTTCAGCATAAAGGGAAGACAGGGCAGTAACTCACAGCAGGAACAAAAAGCAGGAACTGAAGAAGAGCCGATGGGAGAATGATGCTTACTGGCTTCTTCTCTGTGACTTGCTCAGCTTGCTATTTTATATACCTCGGGACTACCTGCCCATTACTGGTACTGCCCATGGTAAGTGGGGCTCTTCTACACCTATCATTAATCAAGCTACAGGCTTGCCTACAGGCCAATCTAATGGAGGCATTTTTTTTTCTCTTTAGGCTCCCTCTTCCCAGATAATTCTAGCTTGTGTCAAAAGCTAACCAAAACACTAACCATCACACCTTATCTTGCAAAGTGTATGAAAAGAATTGAAATTGCATCTGTTAAGCATTTAACAATTTATACACAACTCAAAGTGACTGTTTTGTGAGTTTTTACACCTTTGTTACCTAAATGTTAATAGCTTATAAATGGTGGTCGCTTTCCATAACTGATTTAACATTTTCTGAGCAATTTGGTGGAACTTTGAGGAAAATGCCTGATTTTGGACTCTTCCTCTTTATGAATGGAGGGTTGTGGGAGGGAAAGCTGGGGTTTTAAACTTTCCTTCCTCCCTGAGCATCTAAACTAGTATTTTCAGAGCAACCATGGCGGATCCTGCTGTTAGGGGAAGTATCAGCACTGTCTTGCCTTGGATTGTTCCCACAACCATATGTCCATCTGTCTGCCTTCCTTTAAGATGACTGTTGTACAGGAAGAGTGCTCTTGATACCGGTTTGTGTCTAAGCCTAGTGGCTAATATAGAAACCTCTTAGCAGAGGGCACCCAGGGTACTCAAGACCTGACTATCATTGAATGAGGAAACTTAACACAGTTCTGTTTTTTCCAGAGGACTCAATTCTCTCCCCTTTCTCAGCTCACAGGATGCAGGAGGCACAAATGGGTGTCTCTTCTTCCTGCTTCCAAATAGAAGGGCTAGGAGGGAGAGTAGGCTGGCTGTTACAATTCATTGTTGCATCAAGAAGTTAAAATGACAGGTGACACTTTCTCTTTTATAAGGCAGGCATCAAGGGAAAAGTTGCTTGCTTTGAGCTTCTTCTTAATAATAAGAAATGCTGAGGTATGGAGTGGGTAAGAGCTCTGATTTAAAAAAAAAAAAGCTAAGAACAAAAGTAGCTGCAAAAATACACTCTTACGGTGTTTGAGACATTTTTAGATGCAGTTTTAAGGAAGCAACTTTACTGTGAAATAAATAATTTTGACCAGGGAGAACCCAAGAAAAGAAGCACTTTTTATTTATGGATCCATTCATGGGGAGGACCGCAAGTGATACTCTGTAGGGTCTGTTTGGAAAGTTAGATCTCAACCCAAAGTGTTAGGGAAGCAGAGGAAGCAGAAAAACAACTAAAGGATAGTAGGGAAAAAGTCGACCTTTCTCACTTGATAGTATCGTTTACCCTTCTTGCTTTTATGTCTCTCTTCTCCTCTCCCCCCCCTTCTTTCAATAATTTCAATCATCGTTTCTGTTCCCGGTGAGACTGGAATTAGATGGAGGCTGAGGGTATCCCAATTTAGAGCACTGTAAAGAGGAGAAACCAGTGGTGCTAGTTAAATAGTTCCTGTTTCCTTGAAATGCCATTTAGCATGATGCTATGGCAGTAGCTGATGCTGTGCCCAATAGTCCAATGTTCTCATGTAGTCTCTGCTTGCCTCATCTGCCAAATCCTTTTCCTCAGTTCCATCCCCGCCCTGACCATGCCATGTACTTAATTCGCTATTTTGAATCTCCAATCCAGTAAGCAAGTCTCTCACTTGAGAACTTATTTCATAAACATGGCAAGAATTATTGACAATTTGCATGAATTAATGGGCCAGCAATTAAAGTATGCTAAGCTTCAATTTTTCCTTTGTTTAGATAAGTAAACAAATATTTTAGATATTTGTTTATATTTAGGTATATTTTATACTTAGATATTTAGATATAAATATTTAATTTATATACTTAACATAGTAGTGTGGCTTTATTTTTAAAAATATATGATTAAAGAAAATATGCTACTTGGGTCCTAAAATGCTGTTATTTAAACTTCTGGGATGAGGGGATGACTCTGTTGGCAAAGTGCCTGCCATGCAAGCAATATCTACACCTGTAAAATTGTGGACATGGTTGTATGCTCACATAACTGGGTCAGGGAAGTGGAAAACAGAGAATTTCTGGGCCTTGCTGTCCAACCAGCCTAGTAGAAAACAGGACATTCCAGGCCCAATGAGAGACCTTGCCCTCAAAAAATAAGGTGGTGATAAAATGAGGAAGACACCCAAGGTTAAACTCTAGCCTCCACTAGGACACACAGGTATGCATACTCATACGCATGCGCACATGTAACATGAACACAGACATGTGAAAATTCTTTAGCATAGAGACGCAAGATTATAACATTATTGTAACAGGCATGCAAATAACTTTAGTATCTATTTAAAGTGACAATTTTAAGGCAAATGATCATCAGCAGTTGATTTAAAAAGGAATCACTCCATGATTAGTGACCTGACCTCTACTTGTACCAGTTTCTTCTAAATGTCTTGTTAATGCTGCCCATGGTGGCACAGCATGGTCAGTCTCAGCATTTGGGAGACTGACGCAGGCAGTTCTCCATGAGTTCCAGGCCAGCCAAGGCTACTTGGTGAGACCCTCTTTCCGAAAACAACAAAAAGAAACAAATGCCTAATTAAAGAAAGCATCTGACTCAGGTAGCTCAGGTGTGCTACCTCATGCATATCTAATAATTGAGTGTGAAAATTTTTCAATTTTAGAAAGTTCAAATATTGAATTGGTCAATTAAGCATTATTTCTTCCAAGGCATAGTTCTGAAGGCAGTACCTTGCAGGGGGATTGGGTGAGTCTGGGTTTAGGAAGACATTTTTAACTGATGTGAGAAAGTATTTGATATGTTAATGGGAGTGTTTTCTTTAAGATTTATTTATTTACTTTTTTACTTATTTAATCTGTATACAGTGTTCTGTCTGCATGTACACCTGCATGCCAGAAGAGTGTACCAGATCTCATTACAGATGGTTGTGAGCCACCATGTGGTTGCTGGGAATTGAAAATAGGACCTGTGGCTCTTAACCTCTGAGCCATCTCTCTAGCCCAGTGGGAGTGTTTTTGTTTTTGTTGTTGGTTGGTTGGTTTTTAATTATTAAAGAGACCAGATTTTGATAGCAAAGACAGATGAATTTGTCTTCAATATAAAATAAACTTTGTCACGCATTACCTAAAATCATTGACTAATCCCTTTCTAGTTTTTCAAATGTGGAAAGTAGGATGGGCCCAGAAGCAGTGAAGCAAACCAAGGTGAATGACTTAGTTCTGCACTGTATCACCCATGCTGACTGTTTTCTTCGTGTGAAATTCCTATGTGGAAGTGTAAAAAGTCTGATGCCATTTGCTGTTTAAGGATCTAAATCCAACTTTAAGGAAGTCCCCTGAAGGAAAAACAATGGGGGACAGGTCAATGTGTGTGCCCACTGTGTTGCGCTAGGGCCTGCTGGGTGCTTTGATAACAAGAAGATGAATACCCTGGGCTTTTTGGAGCCCTCAGAAGAAGGGAAGAAAATCTCTGTGTATTTTTGATCAGTTATGAAATAAAATAAAGCAGAATGTAAAAAGCAGAGATTGGATTTGTTCCCCTAGCACCATCAATCTCTGTTGAATCTCTGAGCAAAACTGGTCAAGCAGCTTACATGACAGTTATTCAAGCAAATGGAAAATTTCCCAAGCTCCTGCTGGCTCAAAAACAGAGGCCTCTTTTTAAACAGTACAGAACTCGGCAGTTTGGGTTTCATTGAACTGGTTTGGTGGGTTCAACTTACATAACTTCCATATGGAACCTTGAAGGGGATACAGAATTCAAGCCACTCTCTTATTATCTCACCTGAGAGCAGCTCACATTTCAGGGTCTATGTTGGGTTGCCCACAATCCTAGAGAATTTTTTCCCTCTGAAAAATTTGGACTTCTTTCCAAAGACCAACAAAACTGTTAAAGTGACATTTGTGAAAACCAATTTTTAATGGGTGTGAGGGCAGGAAATCAAGTTTAATCTCATGCTTAATATGCAATGGTATTTGGCATGCCCGAGCCACCCATCAGCACTGAGCCTGAGCAGAATGCATACCAAGCAAGCAATAGAAGCACATTTTGTAGGGAACCATGACCGGTGCAAGGACCTTTTCCTTGTGAAATAAACTCCGAGGCAAGTCAGACAAATAGGGTGAGCACTGCAAGTTATGGGTAGCCAGAGACAACGATTGGCAGTGACTGAAGAGAAATTTATTTTTTTAAATCTTTTTTCATGTTGTTAAAATATAATCCCATCATTTCTCCCATCTTTCTCCTCCCTTTAAGCCCTCACATGCTTCCTCCCAGATTTATAACTTCTGGGGTTTTGTTTTAAATTATATATTCATGCCTGTGTGATGTGTGTGTGTGTGTGTGTGTGTATGAGAGAGACAGAGACAAAGATAGCTCATTAATTGCTCCTGGCTCTTCATCCAGGGTAGGGCACTTCTGAAACTAAAAACTAACAAAAAACAAACAAAGAAACACAAAAAACAAAACAAAACAAAAAAGACTTGGTTATGAGGAGGTGATACTTTATGGCATACTTTCATACTTTATGACATGCAAATAAGCAATGTGTCTAACTAAAACTGAACTTTAACACTGGGGGAAAGATTTTAGTTTTGGAACATTATATACATTTGTCTCTAAAATGTTCTAACTTACCTTGCCTTTCATTATTATTTCCTGAGTGGGGGGGGGGGAGATTACTTTTCATAGACTACAGGAGTACCATCACAAGTATGAGTTATTGAACTAGTCTGTTAATCGGTACTGATGCAATTTTATGAAATATGAACTTGATAACGGGTGTTATTAGCTTTGAAAACTAAAACTAACTTATCTGATTTGCCATGATTAATAATGAGTTTAAATTTTTTTATTGTGTGTACGTATCTCTGGAGTGTGCACATGTGTGATGTGTGTGTATGCACAGGGAGGCCAGAGGAGGCCACTGGGTTTCATCCTTTCTTGCTCTCTGCCTTATTCCTTGAGACAGGGTCTCTCATTGAACTTAGAACTCTTGTTCTTTCTTGAGGCTGTTGCTGTTGTTTTGGTTAGGCTGGCTGATCAACAAGCCTTATCAAGTCTCCTCTGTTTGGTCCCTTAGCCCTAGCACTGGGGTCAGAAATATGCATGACCACACCTAGCTTTTTGCATAGCTGCTGGGGATCAGAACCTAGGTATTTTTTGCTTAAGCACCAAGCATTCTTAACCACTGAACTTCTTCCCAGCCCCTTAGTGACATCATTTTTGTCTATAGCAGCAGGAAAATAACAGCCAATGTATACTCTTGGCCTAGTTATATTCCAGTTTAAGTCACGTGGCACACCAAATCTTCTGTTTTCTCGGGCTTACATCAGAGCTTGTCAGAACTCACCATCTATTCAGGCTGACTCATTTCTTCCTTGATTCTTTGTCTTCATTGTAAACTCTCAAAGCAGTACTAGATTGCTGTGTATCTGTTGCTACCATTTGAAGCCTAATCTAAATCCTCTAGCTGCCCAGAGGTAATGCTCATTTCTCCAAAGAAGTCATTTTGAGTCAAATTTAGAGTTGTGGTCAAAGTCTGAAAGACACTCTGAAATGTCTCCTCCTAGTATGCATTACTGAAATTATTCTTAGCACCAATTTCTCCTGACAATATATTTCCCTGACATCCACCTCCTATTTTTAGTCAATAATGTAACCCGAAGTTCATGAAGCATTGATGAGGTGCCTACTCTACTTTTTTAGTGCTCAGCAGACAGAGACGGCTTCAACACCCACTCAGCCCCTAAGAAACTAATATTAGTATAGGGATAGAGACAGGATAATATCATGTGAGGGAACTATTATTGAGATACATGTATAAGTTCTGGCCAAAGATATATTCTTGAAAAATGAACCCTGAAGAGTAGATTAGAATCTGAATGAGCATGACCAATATTACTTTAAAAAAGCAGAATGGAAATAAATACTATGTTTCATGACTGTGCACAGGAAGGTGATGTGGACTGTGGAAGTGAAGGAGACAGGAGAGTCTGTATGTGTCTTTGAAGTATGCACATGTATGATGTGCATATATACATGTAAAGGCCAGAGGAGGCCAGTGAATGTTGGTTTCTATTGTTCTCTGCCTTGTTCCTTTGCGACAGGAACCTAGAACTTTGCACTGAACCTAGAACTCTTGGTTTTGTTTTGTTCTGGTGGTGGTAGTGGTGGCAGCGGTGGTGGTGGTGTGTGTGTGTGTGTGTGTGTGTGTGTGTGTGTGTGTGTGTGGAACAGAGACCCTAATGAGTCTGTGCCACTGTCTTCGTTTCATTTCCTGTTGCTGTGAGAAAACATCCCAACAAAAGCAACTCAAGAGAGATGGGGGTTATTGGCTTAAATTTCCGGTTATAGTCTATTTATCAGTAAGGTCACAGTAGCGGGAGCTTGAGGGAGCTGGTTACAATGCATTGCTGGTTACATGGCATTGGAATGTAACCAAGAATCGAGAAATAAAAATTATCTGCTCTTGTTTTTATTCCTTCCAGGTTCTTCTCATGAGATGGAAACATCTCCATCCCATGTAGGTTTTCCCACTCAATCAACCCAACTAAGACTATCCCTCACAGGAATACTCACTGGTCAACCTAATCTAAACAAGCCCCTCTTTAAGACTCCTTGGCCAGACAATTTCAGATCCTATATAGGTGAGAACTAACATGGAAAACTAGCCTTGACTGGATCTACAGTAGGACTCCTGAAGTGTGTCGTAGTTAACTTGTTATCTCCACAGTATTGTAGAGAATACATTCAAAAGGATCACTGCAGGGAGAGCAGTTAGGAAGTGGCTACAGATAGTTAGGACTGGATGTGCTAAAGACTTAGAACAGGCAATGGTAGGGAGATGGGCAGGACACAGGTCAGAGGAATATTGAATAAACTCAGTATACCATCATAGTCCTCAATGGACACTGAACAGTAGAGAGAAATCAAGATTTTATGAGGCTCTGAAAGTAATCTAATTTTTAAAAAGAATAAAATTATCAGTCCAAAATTATACACAGGATTCAATAATTATTTGAAGTGAGCAAAGAAATAACCAGGTTATAGATTTTTGAGAAGATGGCAAAAGCTTCAAATCTCACACACACATACAAAAATAAATAAATAAAGACAAGCAGTCCATCTCAGTAGAGAGCAACTAAATAATGCTTTGTCATCTCAATTTCCCTGTCACATCTGAAAACCCTGAGTGTCTGTTCTAATATCTTCTAACATGAAGATACGATATGTGACAGAGATGAGACAGAATCTGCGTTCAGAGAGAAGAGTACAGCCAAGAACATATTGATGATCAGTTGAGGAATCATGTCTTGTAGGTACCTACTGCAAATGTGGCCTTGTTCTTACCTACATGTTATATTTTCATTAAGCAGGTTCAAAATTATGTTATTTAGAACCTAACAGTAGGATAATGACTGTAGCTATTAATAATATGAGTGAAGGAAACTATTCAGTGATGGAATGTTCGGAACCTTTCTTCACACAAGAATTCATTCTAGCCGAAGTATTTGTTATAGTTTTTTATTTAAACCTTGCTGAGTAAACCACCCCACCTCCATGCCATTGTTCATTGTCTTGAAACCAGTAATAAGTCCATGCTCCTCTGAAATTTAATCACATTTTTATCTAATTTGAGGTGTAGATGAGGTAGAACAAAGCTAAACTAAGAGTAGAAAGGCTGTTTAAAATTGCTTTCAAGAATAATAGATATTAGCATTGTGGTACTAATTATCATGACCACCTATCCATTCCAGGAAAAAAAATGGGACAAGGTTTAGTGAAATAAGCCATTTATGAAACTTTTGTGCCTGGTTTGAAATACTGAGCACACCAACCTGTCTAAGACTGCCTTTCCTGCTTCTGGTCGGTGGAACAAGTGCAGAACCTTTGAAGAAGCAGATAAAGAATAAGAGTTGAATGCCTTCTACCCCTGGGTTCACTGTCCTGTCCTGCAAAAGGGAAGTATTGCTTGTTTTCTTGGCTATTGTAATCTTGTTGATACTGGTTATGGCCACCTGTGGGTATGAACATGGCTAATGGGCAGCGTGGTGTCAGATGAGTCATTTCCACAGGGTTCATAAATTCTGTTCTTTGGATCATGACTGGTGATGTTTTTGGCTTGAGACTCGCTCCCATTGTCCTCATTTATTTATTGGTTAAATCCCAGCAACTTGTCCCCTCAGGCAGAAAGCTAAGCATTCTCTCACTGCACCTTTTATACCACCCTCTGAACACAAGGTGTAGGCGACTGCCACCATCACTTCCATTGGCCTTTGATCACTAAACTTTCATTATCCAAGCATTGCTTTATTTATGAGTAAACTTGCGCTTTGCAGCCACCCCCACACTCCAAGGCTTCTCTAGATGAGCTGTTTCCCGACAGCGAAGGGGCAATCATCTCCACTCTCCTCCCACATAGCAATGAATAATCTCTGCAGTCAATAGCTCCTCTCACTGAATCCTCTTATGACTTGAGGATGATGGTAAGGACTCTTGGCCAGACGCCGTTTGATTTGGAAGAGTAGAACAATGTGTATATGTAAACCAGTATGCTTTTTAATAATTATCTGTGTTATTTATGTGACAAAGGAAGAAGTTAAAAACGGAAGAGCCCGTCATGTCTGTGGTTGCTTAGTGATAAGAGAAGCCATGTGGCTCCCCAGTTCGTTTCCTTTCTATCTGGGGAAGAGGAACCAGGGAGTGGACTTGATCAAAGGTACACTGAAGGAGGCACCCGGTCTTCTCAGTTACAGTCTGGTGGATGTGTTTGTTTGTTTGAAAAATGTACAAATCCCTTTGATTGAGAACTCCGTGATATCAATCCCTTCTCACCTGATATGCCAGAGGACATACAAAAAGATCACTTTAGCCCATCAGTGATAAGTTAAGTATGGAATCTTTCCTCTCTGAGTCACAGCAGTAGTAGAGAAGATAGCAAACCCCCAACACATTGACAGTAGGACTTCTGTTATCTGTACTCACCAGTACAGTAGTTGATTGACCCCTGAACTGTGAGATTCTCCACAGTTTATATTTGAAGTAATCTAATGAGAAAGTCTTCATTACCTATTAAAAGTAAGAGTATCAACTTAGAATTGGGAGTTAGGTTCTCCATCTAGTTCTACTGGGAACCTGAAATCTGAAATCACTTCACTGTTTGCCTCAGTTTATAACTGAGGCATTGCTCTTAATGACTTCATCTGAAATATAGGAATTAAAAAAAAAAAGATATAGCTCCTGAACATAATGATCATCAGTTCATTTGACCTTATGCATTCCCTGTATTTCCAATACTTGGTTGCCAGAGGAGGGAGAAGTGTGGGAGTTGTGAATCTGTCAGCTCACAGCCTCAAAACAGGCGCAGTATGGCTTTAACAGTAGAAGGACCCTTCCCCCGTCCCCATTATTTCTCAAAACAAGTACAAAGTAAAAAGGATTTATTTTTTTTGAGGAGTGCTGGGACATATTCTTGGCTGACTTCAATCAAAATCAGTGTGTTAACAAGCACTTGTCCTAAAATTATCACAAAGAATGCAATTCCTCAACAACCCTTCAAGAGAACATCACAGTTCTCCGGGTTATAGGGCATTATTGGCACTCACTGCATGGTGCCATGAGTTCTTCTACACAAGGAAATCTGAAAGACAGCAGGGTAGGTTTGTTAGTACTAGGAGATTTTTCCTGTGGCATTCCTTGGGCTTAATGGCTGTTATGTACCTCCTCCAAATGTCTTCCTTTCCCTTTACTTTTGTAGAAATAGAGGTAAAATCCTGAGTTATTTGTTGCTTTAAGAGATAAAAAATATATCTAAAGTTCTATACTGATGCTTAGTATTGAATAAAAGTAATGTGGCAATTCTACATAAAATTGGAGATGGGTGAGTACAGCATGGCAAACACTTTCAACCATAGCACTTGGCAGATAGAGGACAAAGGGGTTGTGAGTTTAGGGCTAACCTAGGCTACACTAATGAAGACCTCACTAACCAAGGCCTGGGGACTGGCAATCAGTAGTTGAGAATTTGTTAGGCTCTGGGTTTGATCTCTTGTACCTCAAACAACAACAACAATAACTATTAAAATATTTTTTGCTGTGTATATGTTGCAAAGGCTAGGGGGTGGGGGGTTGAAGGTAAGCCACAAAGTCATTGATTCTGAGATTCATCATGAAAGACTTATGAAACTGACGCAGCCTAATGGACCTAAATAGTGTAGTCTATATAATGGCACCTAACTGAGTACTTTACAAATAGTTCCCATATCGCCTATGTTCAGTTTACAGAACACACCTAAGTCAGTATCGGAGCATATCTATTGCTTGTTACTAATGAGTCAGCGGCTCAAGTGAGTTTTTGTATCCATAGCTAGTGGCTCTGCAAAGCACTGTTGGAACTATGACATCATTCAGTAGAAAGAGAATTTGGAAATTATAAAAGATAAAACATGTCTTCTATATTGACTCTGTGTTATCAAGACAGAGTAATGGCTGTGGTCATTTCTTCATGTATATTTAGCAATCTATGTGTGTACACACACATATAAAATGTTTTACTTAAGTGTTCTTATCAATGGTTGAGATTCACAGCATCCTATAGATTCTGGAAAGTGTGCTGGTCCCAAATTAAGTTGTGTTTTCTTTGAAGGTGTTGTCTGCTGGTAATACAGCATATGGGCTTAACTGGATGAAGAAACATGTAACATTGAAACGCCCTTTGTTTTAAAAGATTGCCTCATTCTTTCCTTTGTCTCAAGTTCATTGACTAAAAATGATGAAAGGGGAAGATGGGTATCCTGCATAGGTGTGTCAGTCTGTGATGTTGGAGATCCGTGAGGAGAGAATTACTGTTCCTATGGCAACTGGTGCTGCTCTAGTAATGACCATACAAAGAACAAACTGAAAGCTGAGGCGTGGGAAAGCAGTGTCATGGAGGAACCTAGGAGATACTGTGTATATGTACTGCTTTGAAAGAAAGAGCCCGAGATGGTCCTGGGGATTCTGAAAGCCCAGCAGAGAGGCTGCAATCAGGAGCCCACACATAGGTGGCTACAAAGACATCATCACTTCTCTACTTTTGAAAGTTGCATTTCCTGTAAAGTAGGTATATCTATTTCTCTGCCGTTAACCAGTTATAAATTCTGAGGTCTGTCTTCAAAATTAAATTTGAAAAACAAAAACAAAACAAGAACATGGAGAGAACCTAACCCCCCTGCTCAGATGAAGCCTATAGGCTGCTCAGTTCCCAAGTGGGTCCCCTAGTAAGGGGATCAGAGGCTGTCTCTGACATGAACTCAGTGGCCGACTCTTTGATCACCTCTCCCTGAGGTGGTGGGTGCAGCCTTGCCAGGCCACAGAGGAAGATAATGTAGCAGCCCTGATGAGACCTGATAGGCTAGGGTCAGCTAGAAGGGGAGGAGGACCTCCCCTATCAGTGGACTAGGGGAGAAGTATAAGGGGTGAAGAGGGAGAGTGGGTGGGAGTGGTAGGAGCTGATGGGGGGGCTACAGCCAGGATACAAAGTGAATAAATTGTTATAAATAAATTTAATTATTATTCTGGAAAAAAAAACAAGAACAATATTGAAGTTTTGTTAGGCTATCTATGCATTTCATCTGTGAGTCTTAGAATTTCCAACAAGTTGCTTTACCCAACTTTAAAACAGGGAAAATGATAGCAGTTTCACAGTTGTTGGGTTAATGGATGTGAGAGCCAGATGAAAACTCTGCCCTATGCAGCGGACCTTTCTATTGGGAGGAAAATGGGAAATAGAATCTGGGATAAAACCATTCATTTTCATACTTGATGATGAAGAGGAAAAGGAAACAGTAGATTTTTTTTCCCCTAGCTTCCCCTGAATAAGAAAACAACTTGTGTATTTTGTTTGAAGACTGTATTGAGGCAGAAAAAGATCATATACACATAATTTATATAAACACGATGATAACTTCTGAAATGAATAAGTAAAATACTATTAAACTATTACATCTGGTTTTTAAAAAGACCGTGATAGCTTTGATATTATTCAGTCATTTTTCAGTAAGGGTAGGTCACTAATGTAACATTTTATTTTTCTCACCTCTCCATGCCAGGCATAGAGGATACAAGGTAACGTTTTTATAGAATATAACTTTTTTTTTTCCTATCTGCTTGCCCACAAACATCTTCATGTACTCTGACCAACTGAACCCAGCTCTTCAAGGACTCACTCGTGAGGATGCCCGATTCTTCACCCTCAAGCAACTGCTTTCATGGCTGGCAGAGGGGGGCCAAGAAACTGGAATGATGTTCAAGGCCTATGGTGTCTGCCTTTTAGCTGCTGATACAGGTTCCATTGTAGTTTGCCTTCTCCTAACGTGAACCTCACTGCTTTCACATGAGCTGAGCACCAAAGTACTTAACAGACATCCCGCAGGCCAAACTTCCATTGAGATTCGGAATTTTTGTTGCAAGTACACGCTTATGTGGGTGAACAGACTTTTTTTTTCTATTTGAAATATCCACGAAGTCAATTTTCAAATGTAAGCATGACCTCAACCTGCCTACATCACATTTGTTCACATTCTATGCATCGGCTTTTGAGATGGTACTAATAATTACAGGACTAATGGAGACACCAGAAATCCCACGACACACAATCACATAACTGAAAACAGAATGCAGAGGGCTAAAGGGACTCAGAGACTAGAATACAAGAAGGCCTAATAAGCATTCTTTGACTTAATATGCTTTGACTTTACGCATTGAAGACTTGCTTTTCTCTGTCTTTTTTTTCTCTCCTTCTTCCTTTTCTGTTTCTTTAACGGAACTTACTTTCTCATATCCCTAAACTACAGCTGTTTTCTAGAACTGTGAAATCATGTCAGATACACAGTGAGGTGTGAGGTGTGTGTAGAGTGACATAAAATGGATATGGACAGTTCTAGTAATTCTGTAAGTGTGTAACTGAGCTTCAATGTATCAAATTAGAGAGTGCTTTCTAGGGACTGGAGAGATGGCTCGGAGGTTAAGAGCACTCGCTGTTCTTCCAGAGGTCCTGAATTTAATTCCCAGCAACCACATGGTGGCCCACAACCGTCTAGAACGTACTTTGTGAATCTGTGATGCTAAGTAGATTCTCCAGGATGAAGCCAGTATTATCCAGGCTTTCTCCTGGTGTCCAGGAGGTTCTGGGGAGGCAGCATCTTCACACAAAGGGCCACACATTGGCACTTGCCCTCCCTAGGAGCATAAAGAGTACATTCATTGTTTCTTAGGCAAGAGACTCAATGAAATGCCATTGCGATATTACGGTCTAGGAAATTTTATCTATCATGTGTTGAGCCTGTTTTAGCTTCTACAATGTGGAAGGACAATATATTTCCTGCCAAATGGGTCATACAGTATATGGTCTGGATTTTTTTCTATTTTCGCCTCATCTCTTAGCAGATATTTAAATAGTTGAGTCTTTCTGTTTCTACATATATCTTAATAATTTTATATCTTGAGCTTATATAAATGCTCTTATGTAAACATATTAAATGCTTATTCAATAAATATTGTGTTTTTCTTATTACACACAAGGAAAGAGAGCAATGTAAGAATCTTTAGGCCTCACAGGACCCCTGTAAAACAGATTCATCACTTCCAGTGTTAGAACCTTAAGTATTATGTTCTGCAATGTTAAATGTTGGTGGAGCTGTGTATACCTTAATTACATATTTCTCAGACTATCCTAGTTGTGGTTGGTATATTTACTCTTGTATCCATTTAGACATGAGCACACTGAGAAAGTCATAAAGTGCCTGAGCAAGGTCACATGGATGGTAGGCGAATGCTAAACTTAAGATTCAGGACAAAAATGGTCAGTGGGAAAAGTTTTCTGCCAAGCCTGACAACTCTTGCCTTAATCTCCTTCCAGATGGTAGAAGCACATTCCTCAGAATTGCTCTCTGACTTGCCATGGCTCTCCTATACCTACACATAAACAAACAGACAGAAAGACAGACACACACCATACATGATAGATGGATGGATGGATGGATGGATGGATGGATGGATGGATGGATGGATGGGTGGGTGGGTGGGTGGATGGATGGATGGATAGATAGATAGAAAGTAATTAAAAATAAACTGAGATTCAGTCTAGAGAGACTACTTGACCATGTTAGTTTACATGGGGATTTCAGAGCTAAAGCAAATGAAGCAGTTGCTTATCCTAGACCCATTTTGCTGACTCAAGGGCTCCTATTCTTTAGCATTCAGGTCTTCTGTTTTGCAAACAGAAGGTTGTGCTGGGATCAGGTTTGAATTTTATAAGGAGACTCCTTTCTAGTATCATTATCTTGCTGATGCTTGTATTTTCATTTAGAAAGCACAAAGGTGATCATGGTTTACCAGCTTGTAATGATAGGTACTTACATGTTAAAAGACCCAGTAAATTCACTTCAACCAGAACACAGGTTAATATATCTATTCTGATTCTTTTAGATTCAGTTCTATTGATTGATAATTGGAATATCAAGTGAAAACAGGTATTTGCTGCATCCCATCTGATATGACAGTGTTTGGACACATGCAGAGAACCATTGCTGTTATGACAATCATGAACATGCCTATGACCTTGAGAATTGTTCTGGTACCTTGTGACATTTTAAAACAAGTTGTAGAGATCTACTGTCCAGCATATTATTATTATTAACACCACCACACCATATACTTTAGGGGCTGTAAGGGAAGTATTAGGGGCCATGTTATGATTTTGATTAGCTTCACCTGGTTTGTCAATAAACAACTCATTTTTTTTAATGCTTGGGCTTTTCTCAAAAACCAATTCCTTATTGTTTATAAGTCACTGTGAACTTGCTATGTAGATTGGTACATTTACCTTTCTCCTGTGGGCTACTCCTGAATGACAGCTTTCTTGTGCACACCCTCCTTCTACTTTTCCTTCCCAAATGGGTCTGAAATGTGTGCTGTCAACATTCAGTATCCACAGGTGCCCCTCAGCTGCCTCCTCTGCCAACATCCCTCCCCAGGCATCTTCTTTTGATGGAGTTCTTTCCTTCATCTCATCCTGTCAAGTCTCCTTAGTCATTTTCATCTCTCCATAGCACAGTGCTGATAAAACTGCCTTGGGAGTTGAGACAATAGAAATTGATTTCGGCTGGTGTTGTCATGGCTACCTTCACAGAGATGGTATTAATTGAGCTGAGTTTTGAAGACTGAATGATTTTGGTGAGTATTAGGAATATCAGAGGTTTGATTTTTCTTATTTAGATTTTGAAGACAGATTATAATCTAGGAACTAAGACATTAAATTAAGTTTGTTTAATTGAATGACCCTTCACCACAAATGGTTTAGCCACTGGAAGGTTTTGCCAATTTTTCAAGCCTCTGTATTTGAAGGTAGTATTTCACAGACACAAGGCTCATGGTGCTTATTTGCAATGAAGGTAGACTTTGTAGTGAGCATAGTTGTCTAAAATGTATTAGGTGAATTACTTTTGGCTAGTTATGTGCTCAGTTTCTTTGAGTCTCAGTTGTCTTTTAGTTAGAAATAACTAACCTTTGTTGTGAGGACAACAAATGTAAAGGATTAATAGCTCGTAAGGTACCTTGTGCAGGATAGACATTATTAGTCTTGCCTGAAGAAATAATATTCTGTTCCCTCTGTGAAGTCCCCAAGTCTCTGTTTCCACTGAAGTAACATGTGCCCAGGCCTGGACAAATGAGCTTAATCCTCTGGATGAAAGTAAATTCTTTCTAGACTCTTCACACGTCTTCCCTCAGTAACAGCGCATTCTTTGTCCAGATTGGAATTAGTATAAGTACCCTCCCCCACACCTCAGCACCAAACATTTAGGCAAACAGACAGTTTAACTTTTTGAAAGATACCTTTTCACAGAAAGTGATGTGTTAGAAATCTGAAAATTACAGTAGGTAAAAATTTGAGATATTGCTTCAAATAATTTTATTAAGAAAAAAAAATCCCTAACAGATGCACCCAGCCACTTAAGTTTTAGGTAATTCCAGATGTACTTAAGTTGTCAAACAAGAATAGCCATCATTCATAGATAGATAGACAGACAGATAGATTGACAGATAGACCGCCATTTTAAAAATTCATCTTTATTACAGAAAATAATGACTAACACACCCTAACCCTTGAAGCTTGTGAATAAGATAATTTGCTTTGTAGATGGGATTTAACATCTAGTGTATCTTAGTCCAATCACATAAGTACTTAAAAGTGTGGAACCTTGCCTAAATGTGACCAGAGAGACATTTCAGTATAGAATGCATATGTTGTTGTTGACTTTAAAGATGGAAGGAGGCTGGCTGGAGAGATGTCTCAGAGGTTAAGAACACTGGCTGCTCTTCCAAAGGTCCTGAGTTCAGTTCCCAGCAACCACATGGTGGCTCACAACCATCTATAGTGAGATCCAGTGTCCTCTTCTGGCGTACAGGTGTACATGCAGATGGAACACTATATAAATAATAAATAAATCTTTTTTAAAAAGATGAAAGAAGGCAGCATGAATCAATGTTTTCTCTCATTTTTAATTCATAGATTTCATGTAGTCACTTGAAAGCATGAGTGTATATATTATACAAAATTAGAAGTTGAATTGTTTAGGAGAATCAAAGAAACTAATGATAAGAGAAGGGGTAAGAAAAGAAGGAAGGGGAAGTAGAAGTAGGTGAATATACGCAACACAATATGAAGCTGTAAGAATGCTCAAGTTTAATACCTTTTGAAAATCTAGCACCTACACAGAATGGGTAAAATAAAAAATCTGCCAACCACCCATCAGACATGGGGTTAATTTTTAGAATATATAAGGAACTGTAAAAGATTACCACTACTCCCCTACAACAGCTAATCAATAAATAGGGAGGCCCTAATCTATATAACAACTGATGAGTAGGTAAGACAGGGAAAGGCAGGAATGTATTCTCCCCTTTACATCAAGAAACACACAGCTGTATTGACACTTTCACTCTTGTCCAGTGAAACCTGGATCAGATTTGTGACCCCCAGATCTGTAAGACAGTAACTTTGTGTTGTTTTTTAAGCATCACTACTGAGTCCATCTGTTGTAGTAGCAATCAAAACGTAGTGGGATCATGTTCAATTTCATGAGACATAGAGAAAAAATAGGCTTTTGTGGTTCTGAATTTATGTGTGTTCCTTTTGAGTAATTGGGAATAATGAATATTTAAATTACCCTCCCAATCCAAGGCACATTCATGCATGGAGCCCTCAGTCTGCAATGCCATGGGCTGACCTGGAACTTGTACCCTTAGTATTTGGATAACTGTCGAATGCTCGGGTTTTACTAGGAAGTTGTTAAATGCTATAAATGCTGCAAAAAATATGACATATGTTTCCACCTCTTATTATATTGTCACAGGGTGGCCCTGATTCATTCTGCCAATTCCCCCTTTTATATGGCACATTTGGTATGGACAAGGATTCTTTTTCCATCATTTCCACCCAATGTCACCCCACCATGTCTATGACAAAGAAATTTTCAGGAGTAGAAGGTTTTCCAAAACTAGTACATACATTCTTGAATATTTTAGCATTTTTCATTTAACATGGAATTGGGAGAGAGTTTTGTTTGTTTCTTACATTGCTTTTAAGGTACTACTTCTAGTAGAACCCTGGAAAACATTTTCTGGCCAAAATCACAGTGAACAGGGAGAAAAAAAAAAAAAAACAAATACAATTCCAAGTCTAGACACACACTTGGAATCCAATCCTGACTTCAGAAACAGTTTTAAGTAAGTTGTTCTGTGAAAATTAAATCATAAATGACAGATCTGCCAAGACTGATTCTTTCAGTACTACAGCATGCTTTCTGAATGTCAACAATGCTTATTTGATTCAGAAGGGACCACAGCCAGCAAATTATATCTGTGGTTTTTAGTCTGGCTTCATTTGTCACAGGGCTTGAAAGCTTCAGGATTAAATATTTCAGGATTAATGGGTGTATTCTTTTTCCAGTGTTTGTTTTTTTGTTTTTTATAACTATTGACCCTGTACGCATTCTACAAAAGGCACGAACAAAAATTGTCAGGATTGAATTTTTAAGTTTTTACTTTTTCTGTAAAGATTTTTTTAATCATTTTAATTTTTTATATTAATCACAGGTTCTTTACTTTGTATCCCAGCCGTAGCTCCCTCATTCCCTCCCAATCCTACCCTCCCTCCCTCATCTCCTCCCTGCCCCTTTCCAAGTCCACTGATAGGGGAGGTCCTCCTCCCCTTCCATCTGACCCTAGCTTATCAGGTATCTTCAGGACTTGCTACAATTTCCTCCTCTGTGGCATAGTAAGGCTGTTCCTCCCTTGTGTGGGGAAGGGGTCAAAGAGCCCGCCATTGAGTTCATGTCAGAAATAGTACTTGTTCCCCTTACTAGGGAACCCACTTGGATACTGAGCTACCATGGGCTACAAGGATTTTTTTCATTTTAAATATATAATATAAATGTGTTCAAAATTTGGGCCACTGTTAAATGTGTCCACCAGATACACCTGTGATGACTGAGTCCTTAGAATGTAGATAGCTCAAATTGGATGAACAGGAAGAAAAAATGCTGGACACTCTAGACTTAATACAAAAGAAAAAAGGTCTTAGGTGGACATGTTGGTAGTGGTACATTTCTAATTTCTAGTCCTCAGGAGGCAGAGGCAGGTGGGTGTCTGTGAGTTCAGGTCATCCTGATCTACATAATGTGTTCCAGGACAGCCAAGGCTATATAGAGTGAGACCCTGTCACAAAAACAAATAAATAAGAAAGATCTGAAAAATATCTCATGATAAACTTTATACTGCATGTTATCAAAGTGAGATTATGTTTAATGTATTTGCCACATGATATGATTTCTTAAGATATTTTTCTTTATTTCTTTTTATTATTTTAATAAGGCCACTAGAAGATTTACAATTATATCCTTGCTCTCATTCCAGCTGGGCAGCGCAGCGCCCTAGATGATTAAGCCTGCCATTGTGCTGTGGGGGAATGCATGAAACTCTGTGTGGTCACTTACAAAACAGGTGCAAGTTCAAGCCCTTATGAAGCCACTCTGTCCTGGTTCTTCTTTGCCTGCATGTCTTTTAAACAGAGAATAATATGAGTAGCAGATGGCAAGAGAAAGAGGAGAATATCACTGTATACCATCAAAGGAAATGAACAAATTTGACAAAGAGCCATGGACAGCACAATCTGGCAGCAGTAAAGAGGTCCTTTGTCCTTTTTATCGGAAAATATCTAGAACCTATCCTTTGAAAATGAGACAGCCTTTTCACCTCCAGATAAAGATGACATGGGTCTTTCAGGAGTAAAACAAATCCTCAAGAATATGAGAAGGAGAGAATTTAACCTTATCTAAGCGAAGAAAGAAAACTGGGAAGAGTGGATCACATATCCCAACTTTCCCGACTCTGTACTTGACAATGACCGGAGTTATTTGGTGCTGTTGAATTTATCGTTGTGTTGCAACACTGTTCATGGAACACAGTGGAGAAGTGGGTGTGTCAATGTCATGCTTCTTGAGGTTGAATTCAGATTCGACTCTTACAAAGATTTGCTAGGGTCAGTCCTACAGAGATGGTTCGGTGGTCAAGAGCACTCGCTTACTCCTCCAAAGCACCAAAGTTCCCTTCCTAGTACCCATGATGGATGGTTCACAACCACCTGTATCTCAGCTTTGGAGGATTTGGTGCTCCCTTTTGGACAGTGCATATACCAATCCCCCACCACCCAACACACACACATACATTTGCACGAGCACACACACATACACATGCACACATGCATGCATGCACACGTACTTACATATGCTCACAAAACTATCACCATCATTAATAGTGATAAGGGATGGCTTTCTTCCATGAGGTAGGTCTTAGGGTTGGGCCTGGCATTGGTTGAACATTCCCGCAATCTGCTCTATCTGTTCTATCTTTGTCCCTGCAGGTCTTGTAGGCAGGGTAAATTTTGGATTGAGGTTTTTGTGTGTGGGTTGGTGATTTCCTGCATCAACAAGGAGTCTTGTCTAGATAAAGGGTGTCCTCTGAGAGGCTCCATGCAGCAACAGTTCAAAACGGATACTGAGGCTCACAGCCAAACATTGGGTGAAACATAGGGAATCTACTGGAAAAGAGGGAAGAAGGATAAATTAACCTAGAGGTAGCAAAAGGTCCACAAGAAGACCACCAGAACCAACCAGCCTGGGCCCAGAGGGGCCTATGGAGTCTGAAGCACCAACCAAGAACAATGCATGGACAGGACGTAGGTCCTCTACTTATAAGTAGCCAATGGGTATCTTAGGCCTAATATGAACCCACTAGTAAGGGGACTGGGGGATATCTCTGACATGGACTATGTTGCCTTCCTTTTGGTCACTTCTCCCTGATGGGATTGCCCTACAGGCCACAGGGGAGGAAGATGAACTCAGTCCTCATGTGAATAGATGAGCTGGGGTGTCTGGGTAGGGAGCCTCCCCTATTCTGAGGAATAGGAGAGGGGGAATGTGGAAGGGAGGGGGGACTGGAAGGAGAGGAGGAAAGGGCCTGTAACTGAGATATAAATTGAATTAATTAATAAAAAATATAAAAAATTCTTCTTAGACTTACTATATATGATTATTTTGCTTGCTTGTATGTACGTGTATTACTTGCACACCTTGTTCCCACTGAGGTCAAAAAGGGCTTCAGATCCCCTGGAGCTGGAGTTTTGAATGGTTGTGAACCACTGTGTAGGTACTGGGAACTGAATCCAGGCTCTCTGAAAAAGTAAAAAGTGTTCTTAACCACTGATCCATCTCTTCAGCCTAAAACGAAATCTTTAAAAAGAGGCAATAAGACTTACCAGAAACCAGGTGTAATGGTACAGGCCTATAATCCCAGCATTCAAGGAGGCAGATGCAGGAGGGTCTCTGTGAGTTTGAGGCCAACCTGGTCTACAAAGTGAGAAACATTGTCTTCTAAAAACAAAGAAACAAAACCAACAAACCACAACAAAAAAGACTTATTAGATTCATATCAAATAGGCTGTAGACAGACAGACAGACAGACCACATGAAAGAAGGATATAAGTAGAAAGAGTTGGTTCATAATTTTCTACCTCTTCACCTGATTTATTTTTCTTTTGTTACAAGGCTTAGCTGAAGAGCACTTTCACATTGTGTGGAACTGGTGCAAGCTAATATTACCATCTGATGGTCTGAATCTTACTATTTCATCCACGCTGATATATGAAAAGAAAGTGTGACCTGGGTGTTAGCAAAAATGGAGAGCTTGGCAAGATCCTTTGCTGCTTATGAGCAACTGCCTCGGAAGTTCTTAATTAGCTCCAGCTTGAGAGGGGCACAATTACGAGGTTCAAACTGAAGCAATTTAAAAGTGATAATACTTAGTTTCCCAAATGGGTCTTTACTTGAGTAGCAGCAAGGCAGGAGGTTGGTTATTCGCCTAGTTTTGCAAAATGTTGAATACTTTGGCATTTAAGCATTTGGTAATTGTTAATATTCTATGTCCTGAGCCATGGAAGAGGGATAATTTTGTCCAAATTTACAAGTATAAACAGTATAAATCTTTCATTAAAAAGGAGATAGTCTAGAATTTTTAAAAATTAAAATGCATTTTTTTCTGCTTCACACATGAAATTTTGTGAGCTACTCATGGACACTGTACTAGGAGTCTTACCTGAGAGTCTCACCTCATCCATTAGCATCTTAGAGAGCTCACTACAATTACTTTGAAATACACTGAAAGAGACAGTTTGTGGTTCTAGAGAATTCTCTTCCAAGCACTATAAATATTCTCGACTTGTCCTGCATGACTTGAGATGGATTACAAAGAAGAAACATTAAAGGAAAAAGAATTCTTTCGGGTTTCCAACAGAGCCTTCTAACAAATAAAGATGGTCATGGCTCTTGGAAGCTTTGTTTACTGTGACAGGAAGGGTTAAGCAGAGAACTGATAACAGTCTGTAATGCACATTTAAAGTGGGCTTTCAGTCTTATGTAGAAAAAAGGTAGAGTATTAGACAAACCCACTCTTAGTGTTTAGACTCTGGGGGCAGTGGATGATTAATCACACACCTTTTCCCAAAACGGGGTGCTTCAGTACCTATTCAATTATCCAACACAAGTCTGAATGGCATGTACTCAGGTATTTATTTAAAGCTGTTTGTATCAAAATTATATACTATAATTTGTAGATGAATAGATAATTCCTTATGATCTTTTTATGTCCTTTCCTCGGGGCAGTGAAGAACATGTTTATCAGTAGGATTCTTATATTCCAGAAGTGCTCTTTGTTGAGAAATGAATACAGAGAAAAGGCTGTTCCTATCCCAGGAGCTGATGGCCCTGTTGAGGTAGCTTGTCTCTATTCTGACCTTATTACCACGTTGATCAATGAGCATCCTTTAGTGTTTATCTGTGCACAGTTGTTCAAGTAGATGCCACACTCATGTTGCATCCTAATGGTTTCCTGGGTCATCAGTGTTTGGAAGATAGCAAATCAAAACCTTCATAAAATTGTGAAAAATGTGTCCAGTTCCTTAGTGGGAATGATAAAGTGGTAGTCCAAGAAGAAAAGATGGACAGCATTCTTTAGGTGGTTCTAAACTCAGAAATGCCTAAAGCAGCAGCAGTTCCTGTGGGCCTCAACCCCTTTGGGTGGTCAAATGACCTTGTCACAGGGGTCGCATATCAGAGATCGTGCATATCAAATATTTGTATTGTGACTCATAACAGTAGCAAAGTTACAGTTATGAAGTAGCAATGAAATATTCCTATGGTTGGGGGTCCCCACAACAGGAGGAACTATCTTAAAGGGTCGAAGCATTAGGAAGGTTCAGAATCACTGGCCTAACGATTGGAAATTTTATTAGCTTCTGTAACCCATGCTGATACAGGTGATCTAAAGGGGATGAGTGCTGGGTTTTGTTTGTCTGTTTGTTTGATCTTTGTAACTCTACATGAAGCTAGGGAAATATTAGTTCTTCTTTACCATAGCTCTTAAGTTGGTGGCTTATTCTCAATAGCTCTTACGTTCCGTGCCTACAAAGCCATCCAAGTACTATACTCATGTCCTGGTCCCTGTTGTAAACAGGTTGGTTGTCCAGGCTTATGTACAGACTCACAATCAAATTTGAGCAGATTTTCAAAATCAGTGCTCTTTCTGATAATTCAGTAAGTTGCTCCTTAGAAATGAATGCCATGACCTGCCTACTTTAGCATTCAATTTAGTATTCTACCCATTCACTCATCAGTAACCACTGTCATTGTTCGCCAAATGATGACTTAAGAAACAATCATTTTGAAACAGTAAAAATGTGACTATAGTAAATGCAGAACTAAGGGGGAAAGTGCAAAATTGGGATTTGACTAAAGCAAAGATGTCTTGAGTGCTGCATTCTTTTCTGTGGGGAAACAGAGAGTGACATGTATTCACCACAAACAGGGCTGACAGACTGAAGAAAGGAGTCCATCCAAGAGCAGCTTAGTGAAGCAGTAAATTTCTAGGGGTTGCTAGCAGAAGCCTGGGTGAGGGGCTACTTATAGGATCCTGGGCGACTCAAAGACAGCTAGAGCACTGAAAAAAAAATCTCATCCCCAGCTCGGGCTCTGACTCATGAAAGTTTCATCACAGAAATGTCCCAGTCTCCAGTCGACAGACCCTCCCTTCCTGTGTTCTCTAGCACCCACCCCAAGACCACATGCAACTAAACAGAAGGGACTGACCTCTTGGGGCAGGGTTTGGTGACCCTCACCCCACTCCTTCTATGAAGGACTCTAAACAGCCTTGTTCCCATTATCTTAGAGCTAGCTATCACTATCACTCTCGGCTTGTTAGCATGATTGTTGAGTAGGGTATGCCATAGGCCACCATGGCAACTCCGCTTTGAGAGAATATATGGCATTGCTACACCCCGGGGAAAGGCTTTGCTTAAAGAGAAAGGTGAGTAGGAAGTGCCTAAGCCAAGAGTGAAAGGGAAACCCATTCCTTACACAGGATGGTAGAGATTCCCTTAATAATAATGTGTTGCTTGGCTGACATAAGATAATTATACAACTGGTCAAACTTTTAACTGCATTATCAAAGACTGGGTAATGTGCCAAAGGAAGTCAGTTTGGAATCCAGCAAATATAATGAGTTAAAGTGACCTCTTACAAGCCTTGGAAATTAGCTCAGAGAAAATTTGGTCTTTGATTTTGATTGAACTCCTAATTGGTCAGGAGTGATATTTTTACAAATGATCTTGCAATTGGAATGCTATGAAAACTTTGATGAATAAACGTTTATATAAATGGCTTCCAGTGTTTCTGATAAGGACAGTTTTCAAGTCATCTTTAACAGATATTGGATTATAAAATCCAGTGTTTGGGGTAATTTAAATAATATATTCCTTTTGTTTAATTCAGATCAAACCCATTGCATATTAGATTACTCTGATTTATTTTATTTTATTTTTTTGCAATGTACGAACTCATTTTTTCTTTTGTGGGTCTAGAATGATTGATGAGACTAGAGGTCTGCTCAAGAAATGTTTATTAAAATAATCAGTTGGGTAGATACACGAATGAATGTCAGTAAATGTGTAAAAACTCTTGCTCCCATACAGAAGCTGCTACTGATGAAACAAGTATTTAAATCACAAGTTCCGCCTTGACCCTTGTTGCACCCTCAGTATATATACAAAGGATGTCAGAAGAACCTAGCCTCCTTGTAGAATGAAAAATCATCTCGGATCTTAGGCCCTGGCAGCAATGGCTGCAAAGGAGCAAGGCATTTGTGTGGCCCATGGTAGCTCAGTGTCCAACTGAAGACCCTAGTAAGGGGAACAGGGACTGTTTCAGTCATGAACTCGATGGCTGGCTCTTTGACCCTCCCCCATACACGCCAGGGAGTAACAGCCTGGCTAGATCCCAGGGGAGGACTTTGCAGCCAGCCCTGAGGAGACAAGATGATCTGGGGTCAGATGGAAGGGGAGGAGGTCCTTCCCCATTGGTGGACTTGGAGAGGGCAGGGAGGAGATGAGGGAGGGATGGGGAGAGTGGGAGGGAATGAGGGAGGGGGCTACGCCTGGGATGCAGAGTACCTAACCTGTGATTGATATAAAAATAAATAAATTACATTTTTTTAAAAAAAGAGAGAATGGGACCTTAGCTCTCATGGAATTCAAATGCTGTAGGCTGAGTTCTAAAAGTCTGGAGTGGCAGAGCACCTGTGTAACCTGAAACTTTCCATCTGTTGTTTGCTTGCTTCACTTTAGTCTGTTTTAAGACAGGTTGTGCCATGTAACCTAGGCACATGCCAGAATCCCTCTGTGCCCACCTCCCCAGATGCTGGAAATGTAGGCACTTACATCTGGCTTCTGAACTTTGTTTTTTTTTGTTTGTTTTCTTTTGTTTTTGTTTTTCTGACGGAGACAGTCCAGGAATATCTGGAGTCTGTTTTCTATCCCATGGCTGTGACCTTGAACTTCCTGAGGCAAAAGAAGTTGTCTTTGAACTACTTATTCTCCTGGTTGCCTTGCTAACTCAGGAAGTATTCAGTACTTAGAAAAATTACTTAAGAGCTTGACCCAATAGGCCCAATCACTTACAGGGCCTGAGGCATAAGGACAGTAAGGAGCCTTCCAGGTGTTCATTAGCAATGCTGCTCGCCTCTCCAGCAGATCTCAAGGGTAAGCCTTCGTTTCTGTCTTTGCCTTCAGCTCTTTGCCCTGGGTGTCATTGCATCAGCTAGGTATCTTGCCCCTGAGGTCCCAGAAGCCCTCCAGCTGTAGTCGAACTATCTAAAATACTACCATAGATAATTTTTTTTTTTATTCCTACAGAGACTTAGTCTGTATCAAAACTTGAGCAATTCTTTAAAAAAAGAAAAAAAAGCACTGAGCAAAGCAGAGAAGTGTGTTTATTTTTCCTTTTTGAAAGTTTTCATTTCGTAAATTTCAAAATGAGTTTAAATTTCACTATAAATGTCTAAATCAGAAGCTTTCATAGAAGATGCTCTTATATAAAGCGTTCTAGTATCTTTCATCAGAGTTTTCTGAAATGGGGAGTCCTTTACTCTTTAGTTAGGAAAAGAATATTTTGGGAAAAATCAAAAGTGACAATGAATGGGCCTTTGCTTGACTGACAGTTGAGTCAGGGTTTCTCTCCTGAGAGTAAGGAGCAACCTGTGGACAAAACCTGAGTTCTAATCAAATGGAATTAGAATTTCAAGTGTACGTTTACTTGCATTTCTGATTTTGCTTTAAATTATTTCCAGCTTTTGTCAGTGAGGAGACCCAGCTGAAGCTGAATTCATCCCACATGGTGATAACGAGGCAAAGCTAATGACAGAACCACTTACAGGCGTGGGTAGTGGGCCAGACAAAGCCATGGCTGGTGAAACACCAAGAAACCAACAACAGTGCGAAGAGGCGGGTCTGAAGAGACACAAAGTAAAACAGCATCATTGAGAATAGGCTGAAGCCTAGGAGATGGGCCACCCTGCAGGGCTGTGCAAAGGGAAGGTCATGGATGCTCACAGAATAAAGTGGGGGGAAGAATTATATGAAAGCAAGCCTGAGCAAGCCCCGAGACTAGGAGTCAAACACCAAGGGCCTAGGCCCATTGCACTTCAGTTTCCTGCTAGGGGCTTAATGTAAGAGAAATCCAAATGGTAGCCATGTGCCAGCCCCTTAGATGACTTATTGGCAGTGTTCTGACTGGCCCATTTCTTCCTGTGTTATTGTTCTCTTACACTTTGAAATCTATTGTTTTGCTGTACATACATGGGACCATAAAAACCATACAGCTGCAGCTTGTTGTTGATATTTTGGACTCTGCCCTCTGCTCACCTATCTCTAATAGAATGTCACAACATATATTTAGTTAAGTGCCAACTCACACCCATGAGTTGTGTTTATTAAAGATATTCTGGGACTGGAGATATGGCTCAGCAGGTAGAGGAGATTGTGCCATAGTTGGGGACCTCAGTTCTGTCTACAGGACTCACCTGGGGGAAAGAACTGATTCCTGAAAGCTGTCTTATGACTCCCACACAGGAGCAGTGGTGCATGCACACCTACACTAATACGTACTTCATACATTCATCCACATGCTCCCAACACAAAATTAAATAAATGTAACCAGAAAAACAAAGCAAACAAGAAAAGTTGTTCTCTGACTACATTGCATCTCTTTATAGTGTTTCTGGCCAAATCAGAGGCTAAATATTTTTCCAGAGATTTTTGCAGTTTCTTTTCTAGGAACCCTAATTTTGTTCTTTCTATTTTACAACTATGCAATGCAAATTTGAGAATAAAGTGAACATTTTGATTATTTTAATTTTTTCCTTTTTAAAAAAATGTATTCTTTGAGAATTTCATGCAGCCTATTTATCATATTCTTTTTCATTCCCCCAGAGCCTCTTTCCTAGCCACTTAAATTCATGTTTTTTCTATCTCTTAAAAAACAAAAAGAAAGGATAAAAGCCATGCAGTCTGTTTTGTGATGGCTAACTACTTCTGAGGATAGAGACTGCACAAAAGGATCATTGATTTACCCAGTGACTCCAGTGAAGAAAGAGATTTTTCCCTCTCACAGCCATTTTGGTGATTTTAAATAATGCAAAGTTAGCTGATCATTTTATTACTAATCACTAAAACATTCTAAAGCACTGCTTTAGATGTCTGTAGAGAAAAAAAACAAAACAAAACTACTTTCAGTTAAGGCTCAGCATTAGCCGAGAAGTCTATTTACAGATAATAATCTTTTTAGACATTAAGGAAATCTTGGAGTCTCATTAGTAGAAATGAAGGCGGAGATTTAAGTCTACTTGTTCTTAGTTTACATCAATATTTCTCATACATGGAGCGATAGATTTATTCAGGGCAGTGGTTCCCAACCTGTGGGTCACCTCCCTTTGGGGGGGGGTCACATATCAAATAATCTGCATATCAGATATTTACATTATGACTTATAACAGTAGAAAAATTACAGTTATGAAGTAGCAATGAAAATAATTTTATGGTTGGGTCACCATGACAAAAAGAACAGTATTAAAGGGTCACAGCATTAAAAAGGTTGAGAATCACTGCTTTAGAGACTGCTATCTTTATCACTAACTCTAGGTTGCCTTTATCTTAAGTAGCATCCTGATTTCAGATGTGTTAAAGTGTGAGGAAAACGTATGTTTTAGAATCGAGAAGCAACATTTCCGAATTGGGGGTGGGGGGATTGAGAAGCTTTATGTGGAAATTATGCATGAATTTAGGAAAACATGACTAGAAAATGGTTTATATTCTAAGAGTCATAACCAAAGAGAAGGAAAAACCAAACCATATTACCTGGGCCCTTGCTGTAATTTTTGTGCACTGTTCTTTCTTTTTAGATTAGTCTCTTTGTGCCTTGAAGACAGGAACTTCCCTGTACTTCTTTGATATTTTCTATAGTGTGCTTACAGAATTTAGTGATCTAACCTAACCTCTTTTATGGGAATAAGTAAAATGCTACCCTGTCCTCATTACCTAGTTGGTCAGGTTGACCAGATGAGGAAGATTAATGCGGATGGCATTGGCCGAGGGCTGGGAGATGGATGGTGAGGATATTGAGACAGTGTAAGTAAAATATCTGCCCCACGGTAAATAAGGCAATTACAAATCTTACAGGTGTCTGTGTCTTATTATTTATGATAGCAGGTTAGATAATACCACCGTGATAATCATAGGGATAATAAATGTTATATAGCCAAACATATATCTTTTTTATTTAACACAACAAATGGTTCGTGCTGTGTTCTCTTAGGCGCTCTTGTTCTTCCTTCTAGCAATGAATATTAGTAATCAAAAGTATCAGTAATTTGCATTATTTGCTTTTATGGGCACATATGTCCATTTTTATGCTGTTTTCAGATACCATGCTATTCTTGGTAGTGACATGACTCCCAGCTCTTCTCCCATCCTTCACTACCTGACTGTACAACAACGAAATATTTTTGAATCATGCAGATATAATGGGATTCAGAAAAATATGGGAAAGGAACACATTGAATTTTCTTTCCCTGTGTCCTAATGATCTCTGTCCTAATGCGCTTTTAATCTACTGTGTTTCACTGTGTGTAAATTTACTCTTGTGTCTTTGGTTATATGGAAAGAAAAGGCTGGCCCTGGACTGTCGTATGTTATATGTTGAGTAGTAGTTATTGTACAAATTTCAAAGTATTCAAAGATAAAAATAATTTTTCAACATAAGTAGGAAATGATTGGATGTCTTTCTATTGAGCAAACAAAGCTGATTTTGACTTTGAATTTAACTAACACACTTTGATGCTCGGTTTGTTGACATGGCAATATAGATGCAATGCATCAACATTCAGAAAAATGTAAATTAGTATGCAAGTTCTGGGTGGATTTGTATATTCCTCAAAAGCTGAAGAATCTAACTATTCATGGAAGTACATTTGACTTTCTTCATTGTAAAAAATTATTGTTTTATGCCAACTTTTGGGTTCCAGTGCTTTTTATATTGCATTTCTTGTTCACTTTTCCTCAGATGACCTACTGAAGGCAAGGCAACCTATAAAGTGCAGTTTGTGGGCATGTGTAGGGTTAGTTAGGCTGAATTATGGGCCTGGGTCCAAATCCAAACTCTGTGGTTTCAGATATAATGGTTTACCTTAGTTCTTATGTGTGTAATAGAGAAAGTAACTAAAACTTCACAAAATTATTCTAAATATTTATCAGGTTCTTTTCTTTTTTTCATTCAGTACACAATGTGAGATACATCTTAGCTGCTATTCTATGTAGTAATGTTTACACAGGAAAACTTAGACTGCTAGCAGTAGGGAACGTGTGAAGTACAAAATCATAAGTCAGTGCCTGAGGGGAAAGGCTAGATCTCTAATTGTTCTGATTTACTGAAAGTTTGGAGTCAAGTTTGGCCACCATGCTGAGAAGCTGCAAACTTTTGTCTAAGAGAGAGGACAAAGAGGATCCCAGACAGCTAACACAATTCAACAATAGCTGCCACCAACAGCCATTGAAATAGTGATGAAGACTTGATGAGGTTCTGAAAGACATCAGACACATATGGGTATGACTGTGTGTGTGTTTGCGTAATTTTTTTTTTTCTAAAATAAGGTTTCTCTGTGTGGCTATTAATTCTGTAGACCAGGCTACCTTGAGTTTACAGAAAGCCACCTGCTCTGCTGGAATTACAGGCATAAGCCACCACACCTGGCTAATGACTTCAGATTTTTACATTTAATTTGTTATTTTATGTATATGGGTGTGTGTGTATATGCAACATGTGCATGCCTGGTATCCACAGATGCCAGAAGAGGGCATCAGAACCCCAAGAACTGTAAATACAGATGGTTGTGAACCACTGTGTAAGTGCTAAGAATTGAACCCAGATCTAGTCCATGACTTCATATATTTAAGTTCAAATCACATTAAACTCTCCCCTTAGAAGTCTAAGCTTTAATAGTTCTGAAGAAATTGAGCTTAAAATTGAGCTAATGACTCATTTTTCCCTTATTAAATTAAATTGGTTTTATATTTTATAACCAAAGCAAAATATTTGGGTTAAGGAACTATAATACATGCATTCTTACAATAATAATTTAGTTCACTGTGAAAAAAAATCCAGATGAAAATACAGAAGAATTCTTATTTAAAGCTAGTTTCTAATATAAAATGTACTTCACACAAAGCAATTTTAATCTTAAACTAAAAGGAAGCATTGGCGCTAAGGGGACACGGAGGAAAACTACTCCCTCATCATAGAAAATGAAGATTCAGATGCAATCAGAACACAGATACATTCCCTGGTTTTGGCTCATCAGTAGACAACAAGTAGATTACGTTGGCTTTTAGTAGACATAAGAGTATGTGTTGGCTGTTTCATTAACTATAAGTAAATTCTGTCTCAAAATGTAGCTAAAGCCATTGAATCCAAAGTTGTGTTGCTTTTATAAAATCCTGAATGAAGCATTTTTTTTTCCTAATATGTCGGTTTTTTAATTCTATAGACCGTTGCCTGGGGAATCTGCACGGTTCTGACACAAACACAGGATGAACTGTCAGGCAACAAGCCTGCTGAGCCAGCTGTGGTCTTTCTAATTCCCAGGCAGGGAGATTTCTGTTGGATCTGCTAACTCCCTGCTATGTTCTTACTTGGTTTCTGCTGACTCATAAGGCTTATCAGGTGTAAAGTTCTGACGCCCGGTTCTAGTCAATATCAACATGATATTTGTCTTATTTGTCTTTGGGTATCTTTCTGTTTCTTCCTGTTCAAATGATGCCACCCACAATGTCTCCTCTATTCTGAAGTACACTTTGGAACTTATTTTTGTGTGATGAAATCCAATCAAGCCTTAATGTACAGCTCAAATTGTTACCGTCTGATTCCATTATTTTTTTGAAAAGTTTATTTAATTAAAATAATTGTATTATTTTTCCTTTCCTTCCCTCTCCTCCCTTTCAAATTCATAGTCTCTTATTCTTTAGTTATTTTTGGTACACAGACATTTGAATAAACACAAATTCTACCTGCTGAGTTCATTTACTATAGTTTATATGTGCTTTTTTGTGTGTGTTTTTTTTTTTTTGGTGGGGGGCACCACTTGAGATTAGACAACTAGCAGGCACATGTCAGTATTTTTCTTGATTGTCTAGTATTAATTCTTGGAACATTTTGTCCCATTTTCTTTTGGTATTTGTTAAAATCTTTGCATTGTACTGATTACTGGATGGTTCTAGGCATCTATAATTCTACTGTCTTTTTCAGTAGAATCATATATTTGTTGGGTGTACTTTGCACTTGAACATGAACAGTATGGAGATAAAATGGCTTACACTCCATGCTCTCCAAACCCCCCAAGTCTAGGCTGGATGCAGTTTATGCCTGTGATTCCAATACTTGGGATAGAAGCCAGAAGAGGCTTTGTAGTAAGTTTCAGTTTTTCAGCTAATCCTGAGCTGTCCCGTCCACCTCGACCAGCAAGGAAAGACACGGCACACGAGCTCTTCTTCAAGCAATTTATTCAGGAATTTTGAACAATCTTCTTCTTCCTCTTCCTCCTCTTCTTCCCTGAGGCGAGCCCGTCCCAGGAATAAGTACCCCTGAGCCAGCCAACCCCGGGTAGCCACGTGGGAAGTGCGGATAGGTACATGTAAGAGAAGGCGGATCATCAGACACAGCACAGCCAAATAAGGAGTTGTTTATCACAAAAGCACTCGCCGTTGGGGTGGCGGAAGGGGGAAACTGGCTCCATCTTTAAGGCGCGGCACATGCAGCTCTCCACACTGAGCTACTTAGCAAGACATGGTCTCAAAAACAAATAAATATATAAAAAGAAAAGAATGAAAAAGTCTAGTTAGGGAACACACTCCAACATACACCTCTAAAATAGAGTGAATTACAGCGACCCTGAAATTGGGATTAATTTAATTTGATTTTTTAAGAATGTTCCCAGTCTCAACTCCAGCTCCTTGCTGACAATGCTGTGCTGGGGGCAGAGCCCGCCTGGGGCTGACTGCTAAATCTCTGTATGTGCATTTCCTGGCTCTCATCCCATAAACTGCAGGGTTTCTTCTGGGAGAGCAGAGAGCAAATAAAGAACAACTGTCTCACAACTGTCTCCACAGTTTAGGCTAAAGCTGTAAATAAATTCACTTGCTATATTTCGTGTTATTTTCTCTCAGTATGGGTAAGGCGGCTATGTCCTTCGGGCTGGGAGCTCTGCTTATGAAAGTACTGTCATTGACATGAAGTGGAGTTCCATGGCGTACCCAGTGCTGACATTGAAGCTCACTTTGATGTTAGGTAACTGAAAAACCTGGATCAGGAAAAAATAAATATCTTAGGAAATTAATGTTTAATTTTCATTGTCAACATGACTAACTTTTGAGTTACATCTTCTATGGGACTGATGAAGCACACACATACACACACCATGGAGTGCATCTGTGAGGCAGTTCCCAGGGAAGACTGAGGGTGACAGGTTGAACCCTGAACATGTAGGCAGCTCCCATGGGCTGGAAGGAATGCAAGGAAGAAAGAAGAAAGCCACTCAAGCACAGCACTGCCATGCACCGGCTGCTGTCAAGAGAGATTGAACCCTGTGAAGCATGAGCCAAAAATAACCTTGTTTCCTTACATTGTGTCTGAGGGGATTCGGCCATGGTGATGGGAAAAGCAGCAAGTGCAATTAACCCCGCAAACAACTCTGTCTTTGCATTCTCTCCGCTAAACCATTTTGAGTGAACATTTTCCTCTCTGGGATATTATTTCCTATATGTGTGATTGTAAAAGGAACTTTTATTCGCCTGCTTCAGTTGTTGTCTTGGAGGATTAGTGCCTCTATCTGTTAACCTACGGCAACTGCTGAAAGCTTCTAGCCTCAGAACAAGCTAACTTAGTCCTGTAATGTTTTCAGTCTCTAAGACTTACTGCTGAATAAGCTCACCCTTTCTTGTTTTTACCAAGCTCTGGACTGGCTGGTTCAACTCAGCTTTCTCACTCAAGCTCTTCTCCCAGCTAACTTATTTAATCTGGATTTCTCTAGGCCTTGGAATTGTTCTGCTTGGCCTCAAACTAACTCAAGCAATCTGCTCTAATCTTCTGGCTCCTTCTCATTCTCTGGCTCATTCGATCTTTACCTGAGTTCTCTTTCCATTACTGTCCTGGGATATCTCTGTGTGAATTTCTCTGCATTTATACATGTTTCTCCTGTTTGTTTGTTTTGACCTATTCTGGGTTTTTGTTGTTGTTGTTGTTGCTGCTGCTGTTTTATATGAGTAAAATAAATATGTAGATAAATAAATTTAAAAATAGTCTATTTTCTAATGGGAGAGAGAAAGAAAGGGTGTGGATTTGGGTGAGTGGGGAGGTTGGGAGGATCTGGGAGGGGTTGGGGGAGGAGAAAAACCTGATCAGAACATATTGTATGAAATTTTTTTTCTTTAAAGAAAGAGGAAGAATCACACTTAGGGGCTTGAGAGATTGCTCAGTGGTTAGGATCACAAATTCCTTTCCCAGAGGACCCAAGTTTGTTCCCCAACACTAACACAGAGTAGGTTCCAGCCACCTGGAACTCTGGCTCCAAAAGATCTTCTAACCTCATCCAGCAACAGCACTTTTGTATACATACACATAATTAAAAATAAAATTACTTTTAAAAAACCAGATTTGCTCCTTTTTTTTAACACTAAATTAATCCTAGATACTTATTCTACAACCTCTTATATTTGCATTTGTGTGTGTGTGAGTATGTGGGTGTGCTTGTGTTCACCATGTTTCTATGTTGGTTTGCACAGTGATAATGAAATCTACATATTTCACAGGTACATGAAAAGGTTTTTTTCATGCTTCTATAGAGGGCTGACTGCCAAAACAACCCGACAAAATGATGAGACACAGCATTTCTATCTACTCATTAGGTCAAATGATCTGTCTCATATGCACAACCCAAGATTGTTCTCTCCCCTAGGGTCAGGTGTCTCCACCTACTTTAATCAAGTACACATGTGTCGTTTGAATGCTGGGAAATGTGGGGGGCGGAGGTCATCTGTTAAGCTTTTGGGTTGGGATACACAAGCGCTCTTGTTACTGTTATTAAAGTCCATAACCACACAGAGAAAACACTTTGAGAGACTTCCACATCTGCAAGCTGGAGAGGCTTTGCCAGGGTTCAAAAGAATGGCAGAGAAACAAATGGAGAGAGTGGAAACCTGGGGGAGACTGGAGAGTGTAAGGCGAAATGTGTTAATAAATCATTTGAAAATAGCCCCAGAGTGCTGACTACTCTAAGTTTATCTTGGCCAAGAAAGTCAGAAATTTGTTTCTAACTGTGGGGATGGTGGATATTTAGGCTAGGGAAAAGGTAAACAGATTCACATTTCCATAGAAACAATTGCATAAAGTATTGATAAGCAAATGAATTAGGAAATGAGAAACAAAAAGAGATGGTTGTCATGGAAACACAGACAGTCAGAGCCATGCATCTGAAGAGATGCCTTCTTAAAATAAAGGATTCAAAGTTGCTACACCTTGCTGTACAACACTTTTTAATATTCCTGAAGAGTTAACAGCTCTATTTCTTTACTTATTTATTTCTTTGGGTTTTCAAGACAGGGTTTCTCTGTGTAGTCCGGCTGTCTTGGAACTCACTCTGTAAACCAGGCTAGCCTTGAATTCAGAGATCTGCTTGTCTCTGCCTCTCAAGTGCTGGGACTAAAGGTGTGCACCAATATCATCCAGCATAAAACTTTTTTTTTCAGAAAGGGTAAAGTGTATTCATAAAGTTAGGGGATATTTTTTGCTTTTGGTTCTATAAATATATCTTTTTCTACCCTTTTTCATTCAATATATTCTGATCCAGTTTTCTTCTTCCCCAACTCCTCCCAGATCCTCCCAACCTCCCCACTCACCCAAAAGACAATGTTGTAAGGTCACTTCATTCCTTTGTGGCTTATTTTCTCCATTAATAAATATTAAAAGTCAGATACACATTTTTCTCCTCAAATTCTCAACTATAATATTTTTGCTTGTCATCTTCTACTTACATTTGCATATGCACCTGCACTACATGCTTCTGTATGGGTTAGTCTGTGAAATCTACATGATTCTCAGCTACACACTTATTGGTATGTGGAAGGAGGAGGAAAGGGTGCAGTCCCTGTGTGAACCAGATTGGTTAGTGGGTCTACAGACATTTCCTGTTCCCTTTAGAGTTGTCGGTGTCCAGGAGAAAGGAGAAGAAGGGGTGGAGAGAGAGTGGGGACATGGGGGTGGTAGGAAGGAGTAGAAGGTGAGGCCAAAAGCGCAGATAAATCCTGTGAAATAGCCCCAGAGTGCCGGCTATTCTAAGATCAGCTTGGATGTGAAAGTCTAAATTATGTCTCACTTGTGGTCAAGGTAGAGCATCTAGTGAAATGGTGATAAGATTTACATTTACATAAAAAATTTACATCAAATATTCATCAGGAAGGAAACAGGAAACAGGAAACAAACAAAAACAGTTTCCATGGAAACAGACAACCAGAGCCCTGCATCTGAGAGACTCCTTCACAGAAGTGCAGAAGTAAAAATGCTACACCGTGGTGTGCTGGTTTTTACTGTTCTTAAGAAGTAAACTACTTCTTTTGGTTTTGAGAGCAGAGTAAATTGTATTCATAGGAATTTAGGGGTAATTCTTTGCTCTTGACTCTCTTATTCAGTGACCTAAAATATAATTTAAAAATGATACAGGTGTGAAAAGTCGATGTGAAGTAATTTAGCCAAATTCATTATCTGCAATTTTTTTTTCCAAAAGAATGAGTGGAATATAAGAAGCCAAAGCCCATAACTTCCTTATAATTATATAATTACAATTGCATGGACAGCTTGGGGAAAGCCTGGAGTATGCCTACACAGCATCTCAGGCACTTAGCTTATCAGCCTGGCTCCGAGAGCCTCCGAACTCCTGTAGACAGAGGGAGAGAGCTAGCACAGTGTCAGTTCACCAGAGAAAAGTGTGAGAGCGGCGGTGGCGAAAGCGTTCAGGACCCAGGGGACAAACGTGTCATTGGACGATCCTGGTATTTTGTAAACATGGACTCTGTGGGGATACCGACCCGGAGACGGTGAGCACCTGGCAGACCTGGGAACTGTCTGATCCCGGCCCTGTGATCCCAAAAGAGTCCTTGGTGGAGTCAGTCTTGGAGAATGGGGAAAAATGACATCAAAAGCTGCCATTATGGGCTGGGGAGGGCAGTTTACAGCTGCTATACTGTAGGCAATCAAGAGGCAAGAGGCAGAAGGACTAGAAGCTAGTTTGGGTTAAAATGGTGACAGACATGATCCACTCTCGTAACTGGTGATAGGAATTCTATGGTCAAAAAAGGCTGAAGAGCAAGGATTGGCTTAGCTCAGGAATTGTGGCCAGCAGGCACAACACAGTGAAACTCCATGTTTAAGGAAAACTTTAACATAAAAAATGCAAAACAAACAAGAATAAACAAAACACCAGGCTCAAAACTTCTCACCGATAGCCAGGTATGGTGTTGCACACTTTTAATCCCAACACTCAGAGAAACAGAGGCAGGCCGATAGTTATGAGTTTGAGGCCAGCCTGGGCTACAAAGCAAATCCGGGACAGCCAAGGCTAAACAGAAAAACCCTGTCTCGAAAAATCAAAACAACAACAATAAACCAAGAAATAAAAAAAAAAAACCCAAAACAAAAGTCTCACCTATAATCCTAGGCTGAGGCAAGAGACAGTCGAGCCTGACCTAAAGAGGGAGACCACATATCAAACAAAACAACAACAAAAACAAACAAACAAATCCAGATCAACAAACAAGAAAAACTCCATTATCAATGCTAAAGTGACCATTTGAGTCCTCAGTTTTTCATAATCTAAGTAATTTGGTTAAACTTACAGCTGTCAAGGACATGGGCTCCGCATACCTCAGTTGTTGAGTAGAACTGGGACTCAGGCGCTCTGTGCTAAGATCAGTTCTCAGCTGACGAGCAGTCTTTAGGAATAAAATCTGCACCTGTAGCTGACTCTGCAGGGGCAGCTGTCGGCATCCTCAGCTCTCGCCCGTTCAGGCCGACCAAAGGAAACCCAGCACTAGGGCTGTGGTAGGGGCTGGAAAGCCCAATGTAGACTTTCACCTCACTGTAGCATTCCAGGAAACAACAGCATGAAGTCCTGCAGGTAGCTCAGACTCCCTTTTGCTCTCCGGGTGTCTGTCGGGAAGAGCTCAAGAAAATAACCTAGATGCTAGGGTATGTCCCAAAGGCAGATTAAATAAAAGTGGCCAAGGATGTGAAATCTGTATGGCCCAACAACTGATAAGACTAATTGGCTTAAAACCTGGATCTGTAGCCAATTCCTTTGGCCCACTGTGTTCTATTTTTGCACCTTCAACTTTCTCAAGGAAGGCCAAAGAAAAATTGGTTAATTCTTTACCATTGTGATATGGATGGAAAGATCCAAAGTGCAGCTTCTTTCTGTTTGGACTTCATGACTTCAACGAATTCCTTCCCTGGCCTTTTCAATCAACTTCTGCATGCTTAGATCTTGAGAGGAGCCCATGCACAAATATTCAGGAGCTGAGCTCCGAGACAAAGGGCGTGGCCAAGCAAGGGCAGGACTCTGGAGCCCTGCCCACTTCCTACTGAGGTTTCTGAAAGCAGATTCCAGACCCAAGAGTTGAGTGTCTTTCCCCAGCCTTCATCACCGCCTCTGAAGGTCTGAAGCCTCCACCTGACCTTCTGGATGTGCTTGGCAGATAGCCTCTGTCTGCCTCCGTATCTGACTGCTTTTAAGGACTTCAGCTCTCAGAACTTAAAACGCATTTGAGCACCATGTTCTCCAATCCCTGAAGAGTTGAGGAAACTGAGGAGCCCTTCCTGGTTGTCTCTGAAGCGTGTGAGGAGCAGGGAGACAGTCTAGGTGAATCCCAGTCAGGGCTCTGCTCTCCTCAGACCAGACTGCCCCTGTAGATACCAGCTGGTTTGTGTCCCCTCAGAGTCACGTGACAGTGATGACATCTGGATATTAAAGCACCCTTAGAGCAGCCTTTTACCCAGAACTCAACAGCACACCCTGGAAAAACCATCGATTTCCAAGTTGGAGAGCCAAGTGAGAATTTTGCCACGTACCAGAAAGTTATTTCTGCTGACCTGATGGAATCCCCAGCAGGCTCTCAGCTGCAGGAGCTCAACCCCCAGGAGCCTTTACTCACTGGTTCCAAGGAGAGAGACATCCCTGATGGCCAGGAGACCTCCGTGAGTGGTAAGGAGACTCTTGTGAGCCACAGTACAGCCATGGGTAGAAGTCAGAGAATCAGCCCCAGTGATAATCAAGATGCTCTTTCTGGAGGGCAGTTGGCAACTCCTGAAGGGGGACATGTGATGGTCTTCACCGGTTACCAGATCCCAAGTGAGGACCATCTTGACCAGACTATCAAGAAGGAGGCTCAAAAGATGACTGTCACTGGGTACCAGACCTTTGACTATAGTCAGACGGTGACCAGAAAGGGTGAGCATTTCCCCTCTGGGGGTCAGATGACAGCTCCTGTGTATAGCCAGGCTGTGCATTCCAGCCAGGAGATGACTTCCTATTCTGACCACAATGCTTGTAAATATTGGAGGGAGACTCCAATTTGTGACAAGGCATTTGATGGGGCTCATGTAATAGCCACTAAAGGAAACCAGGCTTTATGTGAGCATCAGATGAGAAATTTCAGTAGTTCCAAATAAACCATCATGGCCAGCTGGAACCCTCCCATGATGAGAATATCTGCAGAGGCTGGAGGACAGCACCCATTGGTGAAGGAGCCTTCTCTCCTCAGGCAAATACCTTTAGCAGAGGGGAATCCTCAGATCATTCATGCCACTCTTTATTTTTTTCCCCAAGACAACCTCCAGAAAGTGGTTCAGTTTCTGCTGTGGTCCATCCAGAGAGAGCTTCCCCCCAGACAATTCAAACCCAGAGCCATGCTCTCCACAAAGAGACTCACAATGTGAAGCTCCACTTCTGTACGTATGATTACTGTGAGATAATCTTTCACAAAGCCTTGTCTGCTTAGGGACCATTTGAGAACACACACTGGGGAGAAGCTCTTCGTGTGCGATGAGCCAGGATGCTCATGGAAATTCCCCCGTTTAGGTATGCTGGTCAGACCCAGAAGAAAGCAAACCAGGGAGTTCCACTATAGGCACATCTATTGCAGCAATGGTTTTTTTTCCCAATGGGATAACCTCAAGCAGCATACGAAACACTGTCTCCTTTTGCCCAGTTCGTCACCCTGACGGTCCCTGAAGAAGCTCTTTCCTAATAAGATATTATTTCTTCTTATACACAAATTTGAGCACCTCTACCACATCCTACTGTTGTTTTTAAATGCTAAACTAGTAAAAGTTAGGAATATAAAACAATTACCATATAAGCTAAGGATCAATTATTTTAGGTATAGGTGAATCTTTTTAACTTAGCTTTTCTTTAAGTGCACGTAATGAAGCTTTTATAATGAAGATTAGAAGGCTCAACCATAGTGGCAAAAAGTGGGATGAATTTTGCAAGTCCATAGTCTTTATGTGTTTCTTGTGGCATGCTTATTTTCTTCAAGCAGAATTAGGAATGAAGACATATGTTATCAGGTCCCCTCTCATTGTCCGGAGATTTTTGTCTCTTTGTCTCTGTATCTTTGGTTTTCCTTTGATCTTATACCAATGTATTAAAGATTTTCTTCTCACTTACATACAGAGTATAGGTATTACAACTATTTCAGATTAAAACTGCCACGAATATGCTCAGGAATCAGGAGAGGCTTATCTTCAGTGTCCTTTACTTTGGCAAAAACAAGGTCTGGTTGGACCCCAGTGAGAATGATGAAGTCTCCAACATTCCTAAGCTGGATGCTGGAAAACCATGTTGGCTGGGTGGAAGGGCAGGCATATGTGCATAGGGAAAAGGAAGGGTGCTGCCAATGCTTGAATACGGATAACAGAGATGGAACCTGAAGAGAAGAGGACTGTGTTAAACAAAACCAACCAACCAACCAACCAACCAACCAACCAACCAACCAACCAACCAACCAACCAACCAACCAAGAGAGTTCTCTTGGAACTTATCCACAATTTGAAGGCAGCCAAGGCCCACTAGAGGCTCCCCCGGACTGCCCAGGTGGAAGCTCACAAGTCTAAGACCAAGGAAGCACAACACAGACACCTGGAGGAATGCCTCCAGGCCAAGAAGTAGGAGATCATCAGGATGGCCAAAGGAGGGACCAGCAAATGAAGCCTCTCTGAGTCGGCACAGGGCGGCCTCAGTGGGGCCTCAGAGGCATCAGTGATGTAAGTGAACAAGCCTTGAAAAGAAAACCTGTTTGCTAACTGAATCATGGTTGCATAGCTTCCCTTGGTGACTTGAGGGGACCCGGGGATCTTGAGTCTTCCCCTGCAGTTGGTTGCCTGCAGAGGCCACTTGGGAAATGCTGGTGTTGAAAATGGCTCCACAGATAACTCTGCAAAGCACTTAATCAAATGCATTGTGCATAGTTTTGTACTATGCCCATAAAGGCACAAGCAATACAGCTTAACAATCACTAGTAATGAAAGAAACTTCAGAATATGTGCCACAAACTGATTAAGGAAATGGAGAGAGTAATTCAGAGAAAAGATTAAAGGAGTTAATTATGCACAGCTTGACTGAACAGAAACTAAAAGGCGAGTTAATGGGCTCTTTGATAGTATTTGAAGACACTAAATGTCAAGGAGAAAAAATGTTTTGTATGATACAATGAAGTGCTATTAGAGGAATGAGATTGAATTGAGAATGGGAATATTTAAATGAAATTTATGAAATTGTGAAGTAGTCTTTCTAATATAAAATATGATCTCTCTTTATAGGGGAAAAGAAGAATAGAAAAAGTACCAATTTTTGGTTGTAATACTTGTTGGACAGTGTAAATGATCTATTTCTTTAGTGTTAATTAATTTCCAATTTGAACAGCCTTCAAATTCAACAAGAACCTATTCTGTTTCTGGATGTTTCTGCCGTATATATCCTGAGAAATCCTGTGTCACCTTGTCTAAGGCAGAGCTGGAGAACATTTGTTTGTTTTGTTTGTTTGTTTGAGATAGGGTTTCTCTGTGTAGCCCTGGCTGTTCTAGAACTCCCTCTGTAGACTAGGCTGGTCTTGAACTCAAGAGATCTGATTCTCTTTGCTTCCTGAGTGCTAGAATTAAAGGTCTGTACCACTGCCACCTAGCTTTTTTTTTTCAAAGTAAACTTTCCTATACACTATATTCTGATCACAGTTTCTCCTCCCTCATCTCTCATATCTTTCTCACCTTTCTATGCATTCAATTACATACCTTTTTTCTTTGTGTCTTTAGAAAATAAACAGGCCAATTAAAAAAAAAACAATAAAACAAAGCAAGCACCAAACAAAACAGAGAAAACAAAACAGAAAAAGCACAAGAAACCCACACCACAAAGACAAAACCTCAAAATTAGAAACTATACTGTATAAACAAAGACTGTTAAAATTTTAAAATGCCCAGGCATAGTCGCACACTCCTGTAATCTCAGCACTCGGGGAAACAGAGGCAGGTGGATCTCTGAGTTTGAGGCCATCCTGGTCTACAAAGGAAGTCCAGAACAGCTAAGGCTACACAGGGAAACCCAGTCTCTGTAAGAAGATGTAGAATACTTTGGCCTTATATATAAGAATGGCACAGCTTGCTCCTGAGGTAGATCCATTCTCAGACTTCTGAGCAACTGCCACACTGGTTTCCATACTGGCTGTACAATTTGCACTCCAACTAGCAATGGATGATCAGTTCCTTTATCACAACTCAACAGTCTGGGCTGACATTTGTTTTATTGATCTTGTCCATTCTGATTGGTGTAAGATGAAATCTCAAAGTGGTTTTAATTTGCATTTCCCTGATCCCTAAGGATGTGAACACTTCTTTAATTGTTTCTCAGCCATTTGTGTTTTAGCTTTTGGGAACTCTCTGTTTAGTTCTGTTCCCCATTTTTAAATTGTTTTGTTTGTTTTCTCGACATTCCAGTTTGTTTGTTTTAGTTCTTTATATATTTTAGGTATTAGCCCTTTACCGGATGTGTAGTTGGTAAAAATCTTTCTTCCTTCTGTAGCCTGCCTCTTTGTCGAAATGGTGGTGTCCTTTGCCACACGGAAGCCTTTTCAGTTTCATGAGGTCCCATTTATTAACTGTTGTCCTTTGTGCCTGTGCTATCAGTGTCCTGTTCAGGAAATCTTTTCTGGTGCCAGTAAGTTCAAGACTATTTTCCCCTATCTCTTCTATCTGGTGTATCTGGTTTTATGCAGAAGTCTTTGATCTATTTGGAGTTGAATTTTGTGCAAGGTGATAGAAAGTGGATCTAACACTCAGACATCCAGTTTGCCTACCACCGTTTGAAGAAGATGCCCTCTTTATTTATTTTTATTTTTTTACACTGTGTATTTCTGGCTTATTTGTAAATAATAACTGAGTGTCTATAGGTATGTGGACTTATATTTGATTCCTTTGATCAATATGTCTGTTTATATTCCAGTACTATCATTTTTGTTTTGCTTTATTTTACTATAAGTCTGTAGTACAACTTGAAATTGGAGTGAGTAATACTGCCAGGAGGTTTTTTTTTATTATTTATGGAGATAACAATGCTACTGTTTCATTGGTGTATTTCTGAGAATAATGGAAGCTGTTTGATGGGTCCATGACATTTTTTATCTTCTGTGTCATGGATTTTCCATTTTCTAAGAATGTTATTACAATTCAAGAGGAAAACTGTCTAAGCATTACTGAGAAAGCCCCCAGATCACCATGATACTAACAATAGACCAAAAAACACACTTTGAAAACTCAACAAGTAGATGAACTTAGACAAAACCAGCCAGTGTCAGCACATAGGTGCTGGGTCACAATATAAATGTCAGTTTCAAAGGCAAAGAGGAAGCTTAATAAAGTTGAGTGAGCCTCAAATTATAACCATGAAACAAAATTGGCAAACATTTGGACACTATTGCTAGATAGCCTGAATTCACACTCAACATGAGAGAAAAGCTCACATAAATACTAAAAACAAAGGGAAGGGCTTGTTGCTGTGAAAGTGTCCACAGCGTTAATGCAGGGACCTTGATTTGGATGTAGTGTTTTCGCCATAGCTGCATGGTTTGGGTACTCTGGTTTTCATAGCCAGTATTCTTTTTAAATTGTCAATGTAGCAAGACTCTAGTGTTATAGCTGGTGCTTAGGGTGGAGTTTCTAAAATTTTCTTCCCTTTTCTATGGGCATCTTGACTCATGGTCATTACAAATCTATCCTGACTGGTTTTATGTCACCTTGACACAAGCTAGAGACATTCAGGAAGGGGACTCTCCTCTGAGAAAAGGTCTCCCCATAAGGTCAGGTCACAGGCAAGCCTGTAAGGCATTCTCTTAATTACTGATCAATGCGGAAAGGCCAAGCCCACTCCTGGACAGGTGGTCCCGGTTCTTTGGTTCCAAAAGAAAGCAGGCTGAGCCAGGCAGTAGTGGCACACACCTTTAACCCCAGCATTCCTGAGGCAGAGGCATGCAGATCTCCGTGAGTTTGAAGCCGGCCTGGTCTATGGAGCAAGTTCTAGGATAGCTAGGGCTACGCAGAGAAACCCTTTCTCAAAAAAACTAAAGGAGAAAAAGGAAGAGAAAGGAAGAAAGAGGAAAGAAAAGAAAGAAAAAGAAAAAAAGAAAGAAAGAAAGAAAAGAAAATTCTGATATGGAAGAGTAAGTGAAGTAAGCCCTTTCTTCCCCAAACTGCTTTTGGCCATGGGGTTTTATTACAGCAATAGAAACCCCATAAAACTTTCAGCAAGATCACGTAAGAAAATTTCGCGTAAGAAATTTTCTTTTAACCCACTAAAATGAGTTAGCCTTCAAGGGTAAGGATTCTAATACTAGTGTAAACTAAACATGTAGCCAAATACAGAGGGGAAAAAAAAACCCAGAAAAACAAAAAAACAAACAAAAAACACAAACCAAAACCCGCTATCATGGAAAGAAAAGGTACAAAGTCATATAAAATCAGGCACAGCCACATAGAACATTACAGCAAAAAAAGACAGCAGGATGTGGAGGGGCAAAGCTAAAACTAAATCCCAATGTTCAAGTACTCTTAAAATATTAAAAAAGGAAGCTTATAATAGTGAAGATCTACCAGCTAAAAATTATTAAATCTGTTTCACTAAAATCATTTAAACTGTTGAAATGTTTGAATTAAAAAAAAAAAAAAGACAAGTACCTTCCCCAAGCAGCTTGTGCTCACAGTGAGGTTTTGCAGCAAAAAACAATAGAAATAGAGTACAATGTATTCTCAAAAATGATGACAGAAAAGAATTTCTAACAGAAAATCCTGAAAGCAGTCCTTCCAAAGAATAAATACAATAGTGATCAGGCCAAAGAATAAAGGAAGGAAATGAAAGTCCTTAAAAAAGAAAGTGGCACATTCTTACCTATTATTAATTGTCACCTTGAATGTCGATGGGTTATACTCCCCAGTAGAATATATGGAGGGGCTTCATGAAGAAACACATCAAGGATCAATTTTCTGACAGTTTACCAAGAGACTTTATTAATAAGGACAACCATATACTGAAAATGAAGTGATTGAAAATAATCTCTGTACAAACAGAACCCGAGAAAGAGAACAATGGTATCTATACTTAAATGAGACATTAATCGACAAGTTATAAAGGTTACAAAGGAAGTCAGTGTCTGATAATAGAGTATGTATCTCAGTGGTGGAACATATGTCTATCATGCACATGTGCATAGCTCAATTCAATTCTTCACCTCATTACTCTCTTCCCTCCATTATACACAAATGCATACATTTGGCAAAAAGAAGTAATATTTGTAAATACATATGCACCAGAATATCCAAGTATATAATATGATTACCAATGCATTATTTGAAGGAAAGACAGCCTCCCCTACTATAATAGAAAGAAAGCTAACTTAATACCCATATTCGACATTGGAAAGATTATCTAGACAGAAAATCAATAAAGAAACATTGAACTTGAAATGTCTTTTGGACTAATAGGCATATAGAACACTAACAACAGCCTAATGGGCAGTCTTCTTAAATTCTCAGAAAGTGTTCTTCAAGGTAGATTCTGTATTAGGCCAAAAATACATACTAGAAAACTTGAGAAGCTCAAAGTCATATTGAGTCCTGGCCCCCAGCCCCTTTTGGCTCACAATGGCATGAAATTGAAGATAATAGTAGGAGAAATTTAGAATAATATATCAGACCAGGTCCGAAGAGAAAAGAGATGTCATGTACCTTTAATGCCTCAGAGACATGCAGATCTCTGTGAGTCTGAGGCCAGCCAGGTTTTCATAGTGAGACTTTCCTGTCCTACTCCCGCTATGCATACATACACAGATATACATATATATGTGTGCTTGTGAGTATAAACAAAATGCTACTCAAAAATCCATAAGAAAAATATACTGTAATGATGATAAAAATATAAAATACAAGAATTTATGCACACTGTGAAGTCGATCGTAAGAGGAAAGTTTATATATAACAAAAAAAAAAAAAGATTCTTATTTCCAAACAAACTCAAGAAACTAGGGAAAAAAGAAAAAAGTAAGTTTAAAATTAATAGAAGGAAGAGACAAAGATTAGAGTAGAAGTAAGTCAGACAAAAATGGAAAATTCAGTAATACTAAGCCCTTTTAATAAAAAATGATAAAGTTGACTAATGACAAATGCGAAAAAAAAAAAAACCTGCAAATACAGGAGGCCTGAAGTTGAAGAGGAGACTTTGCAGCAGACACTGCTGCAACACAAAGGCTCACAGCAAACTGGCTAACCAGACAAAATGGAAAAAGTCAAACACACAAGCCAACAACACTAACTCATGAGGAAACGGAAAATCTGAGCAGATTAATATCAAGGAACAAGGCTGAGTTGGTAAGAAAAAGCCTTGCATCCAAGGAAAGCCCAGAACTGCTCAGCTTTACTGCTGAATTCTGCCGAGCTACACAAATTCTCTTCAAATACTTCTAAGTACAGTGAGTAGGAGGATAGTATCTAAGTAAAACCCTTTGCTTTGAAATATTTAGCATGGATTTGGTATTTGTAACTGGACCCTGAACATCAAATAAAATAATGGTATGTAAAGCCCTCATACCAGCATCTGACACTGTGCAGTAACTGCCTTATGTGCAGGGACTATCTTCTGACATGAGCTGGAGCTCACTTGTGGAACTCAGCGTGTTCCGGCACCAATCCAGACTTTCCCGGAAAGGTGCCTGAATGACTAACCAGAGTGACTGCAGACAGAGGAAGAGAGGGTGTGGAAACTGGGTGTTAGGCTACTTACTTGTTCAGTTGGTGGTATACCAATCTGTGCTGCACGACACATGAAGAGTTGAAACCCACCAGTAAGAGGTGGAAAGGAGGGACGAGGAAGTGGGCGTGTGTGTGAAATGAGCAAAGCTCAATGACACATAAGCATGAAAATATCATAATGAGAGCTAAAACAAAATTAAAATAAGCCCCATTCTTCTCTTTGCAGGAAATACATTTTATCTGGGAGCGAAAACTGTGCAGCTACAAGAACTCCACACTTTCAAAGACACCATTTGCTTGTTAAAATAACATGTACTTAACTTCACAGGTCATCCAAAGTGTCACCTAATGTTTAGGAAGGGCACTTTTGCTAAAATACTCTTAATAGGCTATTACGTTGTATAAAAGCTGTTTAACAGAGGAGTAGATTTCAAATGTAAATGAAGCAACAAGCAAGAAAATAAAAGCAAGAGGATTAGATCAAAGAAGTATGAAAACATCCATCTCCACCTCACATCCTGCCATTTGATATCCTCTTGTTTGTTCACGGTGACAGAGCCAGGGCTATTCTGTGTCTAACTTTCACTGTTGACTTTTATGCTTATGTTTTCACATATACTTTTTTTCTATTCAACGGTCATAAGCCTGACAGAAATAAGATTTAAAGGTTTAAATAACCCAAGTCGGTACCTACCTGTAGAATGCACATGAAGATTTGGTGTTTGTAGAATGCAAGTTGTGTAAAAATTAAGTTGTTTCTACTATTTCTTTTTGTTTACTAGGACTCTCCATGCCAACCAGGCACCCACCTCAACCCATTTACACTTGCTTCATATCCAAAGATGTAGTTCTGATCTCTGCATTTGTCATTTCTGGTAAAGTGACCTTAAAGGAATAGGAGAAACTTGCTATACCTGTTATAAAAAATTAAAACGAAAGATAGCCTATTGCCCAAAATTAGGACTGGAGTATAAAAATTCATGAAAAATGCTCCAACTGTCTTCAATAAATTGGACTGTTATTTATAACACTCAGTATTATAGATCATTTCAATGTTTTTTCTCAGAGTAAAATTATTTATTGTTGAGTAATGAAGTTTATGGGAAATATTAGGAGCACTTTCTTTGCTTGAAATACTGTGCTATACACTGATGAATAAGATAGAAACGGTGTCTTCCTATGCAGCTCATAATCCAGTCGGTGATAAAGAAAGGGCAATTATTGATTAATTACTATGATTATGTTTTACTTTTGACTCATTTGTCACTATGTATAGCAGTCACAAATTCCTCCCTAAGCAAGACACTGTTGCCTTTAAAGTATTTCAGAGCCTCTCTTCGTCAGTCTTCTGCCACATCCTTCATCTGGCTCTTAGTCACTTTGTGCCCATGAAGCACAAAGCTTTCTAGTTAATGTCCATGCCTGTAGTATTTTCTGCTTTGCACTCTTCCTGCAGAGCCACATTAATCTTCTTTAAACACTGCTTTCATCTCATCACTTCCCTGTTCAGTAACTCTAAATAGCTCACACAATCCTCCTCTGTCACGTGTAAAGTCATTTCCTAACTTCCAAGACTACCCACCATTTGTCCCCAGCTAAGGAATCTTCTGAGATCACAGCAGCTGGAGGGAGGGCCACTATGGATTCTTTCATCCCTATGTTCATAGAAATGGTTAACTAATGAATGTGTAAGATGCGCTAGGCATTATGCCAATGTTTTGTGAAACGCATCTTGATTAAATCAAGGTTCTTCTTAGAATACCCTGATTTACAAATGAGAAGGAAGATTGTGAGTGATTAAAGACTCAAACATCTAAACTCACTCTGTTCTCCTCTATTTTCTGTTCCTTTGGGGTGAGCCTTCAGCCCATGCTCACCATTTGGTCTCAAGTATCTTTCTCAACCAGAGAAAGCCACACATTTTGATTCTCGCCGTAATCTGAATGTTCAAGCCCCATCTCATAGAACTAACTCTCAGTCTTTGTTGATTTCCTTTACATTTGAGCTGAGATTTCAGTCACCACCAGCACCCTCACACTCGTATTATGTTCTAGGCATGCCAGTCTTTTCATTGTCACTTCCCAGGTACCTCATTCTATTACTTCGTATTCCCTCAGATGAATTTCATCATTAGTTAGCCTCAGGTGATTATGTGGTAAATTCTTATTAAGGGGATGATTTGGCATCCTTAACATTGGAGATAATGATGAACACATCCAACAATGAATCAAGAAACCTTACCGGAAAAAGTAACATATTTTATAAGAGATACAAGAAATGAGGCTGTATATATAGGCATAAAGAAAAACAGAAAAATAAATGTGGGCATAAGATTGCCTAGAATGTGACTTAAGAGATACAGCACACTGCTAGATAAGCTCCGTTTCCTAATAGAGGTAGAAATGGAAGCATTCTGTCATAAAAATGTAATGTATATGACATTTTTAAAAAAGCAATTGCTCATGCGCGGTAAATTTACTTTTAGTGTTAAGTCCAGACAGAAAGCTTCTTGTGGATTCTCATTAAGGAGATGTTGGTTAAAGGGGTGAACAATATTCTTATCAGCATCATTACAGAGGTTACTAAGAAGAGTTTTGGAAGAGTTCTGCTTACAGTGATGTACAGTCTAGCCAATGACATCATTTGCAACAACTTGAAATTCAGTAAGAACAATTCTTCATGTGGGGACCAGGGTAATCATGATGACTTTGACCCTTGAAAGCAGAAGTCAAAGGGTTGGGGGAATACTCTAATACTGTAATACTCTAATACTCAGAGAAGATTGAGAAGATGAGATGCTGAAGTGTGGAGCTAGCTGCGATCCAGGGGATCAGATGTGGGAGGTCTTAGATATTTTATACTCTTTTTTTTTTTTTTGTTAAATGAGAAGTAAAGAGGGCCCCAGCAAATCAGGCTGTAATTCTATTCCCAGTTTCTGTCTTGGCTGGGAACAGGACTAGTCATGAAACAGAAGCAATGAGAGGTCTATTTGCATCATGTTAGGGGAGAGTGGTGTGAGTGTGGACCAGCTTGGTGGAGTTAGAGGTGTCTTGGGAAACACTTCATCTCAGGGTTAGTGAGGATGGGGTGGGAGTAGATTTGCACTGAGCTTTGCTCTCACTAGCATAGCAGGTGTCCTCTGTGTGTACAGCAGAATCTCCTGAGAGTACCCGTGAGCATGTACAGTTCTAGTCCACCCCAGAACCTACTGAGCAGGTACTGCTCTAAGGGTCCTGGGTGGGTGCATGCTTAATAAACTCCAAGGGACATTTTTCTGCAGGCTAAAATTTATAAACCTCTGAATTATGGGCTACATGGGGCCAAACACAAGTTTCACATTGAAGTATCTGCTGAGACTGACCTCCTTAAGCTGGCATTAGACCCAGAGCAACTTCAGTGAGTCTTAGAGGGTTAGGCACCATTAAATTTTTTATGAAATGGGATGATGAAGTGTCTTGGAAGAAGCCATTGAATTTTAAAACAGGGTTTTTATGAGAGAACATAGTCAGTCCTCTTAATAATGGAAGCAGGTACAAATTTAATGAAGGGGGGGGGAGTTTTAATATGAGTGAGCAGCATGTCCTGCCTTTTACATTCCTGTGAAGGGCATCTGGGAAGTTTTATTTTGGGAGAATGGAAATCTAACGTCACTGCATGTGGCTAGAGAAATAATACCATGGCAGGGCAGGAAGACGGACAGATTAGGTTGCTGTAATAAGAAAAGTGTCTGGATACTCAGACTCTAGAATGTTCTGCTGATTCCAGATCCAGCTTCCCAGCAACAACGTTTTCCTTGGTCATGATGAGATCTATGGTACCAAAGGCAAGCTTTCTTTGGTTAGAGTGAGAAGCAGGTGTTTTGATGGCAACTTTGTGCAGCTGCCTCTGTGTTGGGGAGGAGTTCAGCCCACGCTGCTGTTTGTTGTGTGATTGCTTCATTTGTTTATTGTAGTGATTTTAAATAGAGGAAGAAAAGAATTGGAGATAAGGCCTGAACCAAAGTAATCAGGCAACTTCAATAATGAAATGCTACCCAGGCTTTTGCATTAGGAAATCTATGCAATCCTGCTGCTAATACTCTTCTCGCTATAGGGATTCATCCAGCCTATTTTATCAGCTCAGTGGGGTTTAATGCCTCTCTACTCTGAAGGGTAAAAAGTGGAATTATCACCAAGGTAATGAAAACCACCCCTTCTATGCCTTGTGGGGTATTTTATTAAAAGCATGTTGCCTTGGTCTTATATGCCAGTTGCAATGTGTGAATATAAAATGCCAGAATAGCTCTCAAGGGAAACATTTTCTTGTGTGCTAATTTAAAATTCCTCAAACAGCAGGAAGTCAGGTGTGATGTTAATATTTTGTATCTTTGCTACCTGAGCATTTCATAAGGGCACTGGTTGGTGTAGTAAAGGAATAGCTATGGTATGGGGCTGTCAGCCGGGGTCTAGGAGCTTGTTCTGTTATGCCCCGCTTGTGAGACAGTTCTGGTTTCCTTTCTAACCCTTCCTTTACCTTCCTGTGATTTCACACTTTCAGTATTTTCTTATGCCTTTAGGCCATTGAGAATTTCAATTAGTGTGTCTACTGGGGATGGGCAAGTAGTGTCTTTCCTGTTAATAATCACACTTGGCTTTTTATAAATTAACTACTTGCTGGTAGTGTTTTCACATTTTCCTTCTCTGAAAACTTTAACCCACTTTTTTTGTGTGTGTATGTGTGAACTCTGCCATCAGTTCCATCCCATTAGCATTTGAGTTTCCAGCTCATCTCCCTAATTCTTCCCAAACTTTGAGGCTTATGTTAATCACTAGGGCAATTAATTCTACCCCAGCACGTTGGCTAGTAGAGAAGACAGACTTGTGAAAAAAACAATGCTGATGCGTGTGACAAGGCTAAGGACAGAGGTGGCTGAGAAGAGATGTGATTGAGGAAAGCAGTATTTGATTTGGATTCATCAGATCTTGAAGGAAAGGCTCTCATGACAAGGAAAGAGAGCACTGAGCACAGGATTATGAAGTTTGGGAAGAATAGAGCTTTCAGCAGTATTTTGGAGATAGGCTGGTAGTTCAGTGCCCCCAGAGTAGATTGAGGGTCAAAAAAATGCAGCTGAACGTGTGGGTGCTTCTATTGTAAATGGTCTCGAATTTGCACAGGTGGGTTTGGGTCTTGCCTCCCGGCATTGGTTGTTAGGGATGAAGTACTTAAAACACATCTTGGAAAGGTTGCTGTGTTTGCCATTGGCAGCCAGATCAGTTAAGAGTTTGTGGCAGGAGTCTCCAGCATGTGTGAGAGGAACTACTATATTGGAAGGACCCCACTGTTTGAGGTTGCAGTCCTCGCAGTCTGGATAGCCATTCTGAGCTCCCTCTCCCCAGCAGGGCCTCTTGCTCTCTGCCTGACTTCATCTGGAGGGTGTCTTTAGACACAGATACCTCTAACCACAGATACATGACCTTTGACACAGCTCCCTGCTAGCTCTCCGCTCCCTGCTCCTATAGGATAATTAGGTGCTGTGTTTCCGTTCATATGTTAGGAGCGTGCTATTTAATGCAAATCAAGCATCCTTGAAGTGCCTAGTTTTAACCAATTATGTACACCTATCCCTGGAGCCCCCACCTACTCTCCAAGGGGTATACAGAATTTGTTCTCTGGAATTAAAGTTGGACTAGCTCCCTGAAGCAGTTCCCGGAGTGTGTGATCCCTGTACAGTGCACGTGGAGGAGAACCAGACTACCATGTGAGATGACTCATTGGCTCCTACAGACACTACTATGGTGATTGGCCATTTGAGTTGGAGGGACAGAAGAAAAGTTTAGACAGGAGGTGGGGATTTGGAAGTATGGGGATTTAATATTGGCTAGTCTGAACCATGGCATATGACACTATTAGTATGCGCTGCACATGGCAGTTTAGTCTAGAGCTGGCTTGTTTAGAGATCGTTCTCTGATAATCCTTAGGAATTTCTACATCAGCTGCTTGTGTGGCAGAGCTACCCTGTAGTGTATTTGCATTGCTGTACTTTTTCAGCCTCAGTGAAGTAGAAGCCTCACATTATGTTTGCTCATCATCATCATCATCATCACATTGAACATTCAATGGGGGGTGAAGTAGATAAAACCCGAGGTCATGCCACTCACTGGGGCTCTCTTCTCGCCTCTCAGGAACAGTGCAATTGCTTCCCTCCTTGCTTAGATTTAATCATGCGACTAGCTTTTAGTTCTTACAATAAGGAGAGAGAAGCTAACCCATTTTAAGGCAGAAGGTCTAAAAGTTTTGGGGGTCTAAAAGCTTTGAAGCTATCAGTCCAGACTGACCAGGTTTTCCGCATGACAGTAATGAGTAGAATTCCTGTGTGACCCATGTTAGACCTAGGGTGAGTGAGAGAGAAAGTTTGCTGTATTGCGCTGCTTGTGCTGGTTGGTTTGTCAACTTGACACAAGCTAGAATTATTGAGGAAATACCAATTGAGAAAGTGCCTCCAACAGATTGACTTGTAGGCAAGCCTTGGAGAATTTTCCTGTTTTCTTATGGACATAAAAGGGCCAGCCCTAGTGTGGGAGATGCTAGCTCTGGCCAGGTGTCCTGGTAGGTAGACAAAAGGAAGTTGAATATAAGCCTGGGGAACAGGCCAATAAGTAGTATTCCCCAGTGGCCTCTGCTTTAGCTCCTGCCTACAGGCTCCTGCCCTGACTTCCCTTCACGCTGAACTACAACCATAGTTGAAATAAACCCTTTTCTCTTCAGGCTGCCTCTGGTCATGCTGTTTAGTCACAGAAAACAAAGACAGCCAGCCAAGTTGTGATTTTCGTTTTCAGAGAATGAACTAGTCAATCTAATGGGTAAAGAGCTAACCAAACACAAGTCATACCCCCTGGCTCTCACCAGTTAACTAGCCGAAAGCAACTTACACAGCTTCTTTGAGGCCCAGAATCTTCATTTTGGGGATGGACTGCATGTATCTTCATAGTGAGTAGCATGGCCTCAAGTTTTATCCATTTCACCCCATCGAATTTTCGGTGTGATGACGCTGAGCAAAGATATATTTGCACACATTTGTCAGAACTCGGTCGGCATTCTTAGAGAAAATAATAAAAATACTTTATGAATGCAGCCAGCCTCTGTGCTGCAGCTTCCAGCTGCTCAGTTTTAACGTATCGATTTTGTGATGCCGATTCCTCTCATATTTGTATTGTACTTCATCTCCTAAATGTACACGTTGTCTAACTATTTATCTGAGCTCCCATTAAAAGAGAAACACAGGCAAGTACGAAGACAGAACTGGGTAATATGTCAGTAGAGACCTTTTCACAGGGTCTTACTCCCTTTCTCAGTAGACCATTATTAGTCAGTTGCACAGATCAGATAATCCTTGTCATTAGTGTAACTCTCATGTTGGCACTGACAATATACGGGTTTTACATGAGGTTTTATATAAAAGGATTACTTAGCTTGTCACCTTGCAAAGACTGCACTTGGGAGAATCACATGACTCTTCTAGTACTTGTAACCTATTGGATTAATGTTGTTGCTTTTTCTTTATCAAGGAATATTCTGAAGTACACAGTGTCTCAACCATTCTCTTTGTTTCCAGTATAATCTTATACCATATCCTATGGCACCCATCACTCTGCCATGTTTCCCCTTTATCTCATTTTCTGATTATCTGCTTAAATCATCTCATTTAAAACTCTACTAGAGAAATGGCTCAGCATGTACTGCACTGGTTGCTCTTCCAGAACACCTGGGTTCAATTCCCAGCAACCAGCTATAAATCCAGTTCCAGGGAATCTGCTGCCCCTTATGGCCTAATTGGGTGCCAAGCTACACATGCAGGTAAAAATGCCTATACACATAAAATGACAATTAAAAAAAATTAAAAATAAGAAAGTAAAACTTTCTTTTGGTTCTACAAGACCATTTCCCATGGAATAAAACATAGAATAAATGAGGAAAACCTCATCGATTCTAATAGAAGCTGAACAAAAGAAAAAAATTTTAATAAATCCTTGATGGATATAGATGGAAAATATAACTCTTGGGAAATAGAAGAAGAGTGATAGGAGTTAGTTTCAGTAAGTTTATTTTGAGAAACAAAGTTGGTCAGGATTTGGAAGTGATGATTATTGAGAATAATGGCACTGGCTAGTATAGAAAAGGGAACTAGATTAGGTGTGGTAGCATACTTTTGTAATCTCAGGAATTTACAGAACTGAGACAGGAGAAATGATGCAAGTTTAAAACCAAACTGGTTACATAGAGCGTTCCAAGCCATCCAAGGCAATAGAGTGAGACCCTTTCTCAAATATATTGCAGAAGATATAGAAGAGGTAGAAGAAGTGATAGGGGGATTATTAATGAAGCAAACCCATATATAGCATAGAAAGGACTGCCTTCAGAATTAGGATAATGAAAGGGGAAAAAGAAAATTTACTTCTTGTAAATGTCTGGTTAGGCTAGAAAGTCTTTCTTCCCCACCCCCACCCCCCCAGTAAGGCACATGTTGGAAATATATTCAGATTCTGAACAGATTTAAATAGATTTATAAATATACCCACAATAGGCCACGGAGCACAGGGCAGGTCATAGGAATATAACCATGGCCTTAGAGGGGAGCTTTAGGTCACCCTGGATCCTGAGGGGGAGTACTTATCAAACGGTTGAAGAGCCTGACCAAGTTTGAGCATTCCTTTGTTCTGGTTCTCAAGGTGCAGTTTCTCAGAGATCAAATACCCATGGGTTTGCTAGAATCCCAAACTACGGGATCAATGTCATGTGTACATATGTATGCATACAGATAGCATGAAATGCCAGTTCAGAAGAATTCTGAAATTTTTAGGGAATTAGTCCACACTTCTCTTTTTCTGTGAAGGAAGCTAGGAAAATGTTGGAATGCATAGGCCTAATAATAGTCAGAGTTCTGCCCCTCAATTGAGGTGACATGTCACTTTGTCTTTTCCACTAGGTAGCCAGATTAATTGGGAAAAGGAAGAATATGTGCTCTGGGCTGTGGCTCACCTGCTACTGTGGGGCTGTTTCCCATCAGCCCTTGCTAGCACCCTGTTGTGGCCCCCTATCCAACCTGTGTGATGGCCTTTAAAATTGACAAAATGTACTTCTTAGGTGGGGAGATTTAGCTGGCAATTAAAGAGGCATCCTAGGATTTTTTTTTAAAGTAACTGCAACTTCATGATTTTATTTTTCTAACATCTGTTCTATTCAAGCCAAGCCTACTGTGGTGATCTTCATGGAGACAATTCAGCAGTTTCCTAGCAACCAAGTTTCCTGTGGTTTCCTTGGTTATGAGCAATGACATAACTCTTGTGGGCAACTTCAGAAGCACAGAAGAAAGCCCTCCTGAAGAATGAGATCCCCCAAATTTCAGGTTGCTGCTTGATTAGTGTCTATAAAGGAGAGTTTCTTCTTATGAGCATTAATAATACTAATAAATGATCATATGGATATGTAAAAACTGTATGTTCAATTTTATACATTTTTAGGTCTTTGTCAGATACTTGGTCCTTTTTTTTTTCCTGTAATGGCACCATTTTCCACTATCTTCTAATGAACTTCTATCTTTAGTCATAGCCAGCAGATAAAATGTAGACTCTTGAAAATTGAAAGAGAGATTATTCGTGAAGACAGGAGAGGCCTAGTTGCTCAAGGAAAGGACTTCTTAATACTGTGACGCCATTGCTAATCAGGCATATTTTAGAGACTTTAATGGCACTGAGGACTGCTGCTTGAGCCCATGACATAATTATTAACTCTTTATAATAGCTTTGGCCACATTTAGAGACAAATTGAATCTAAAAGGTGAAAGCCCCAAAGCTGGAGTGCAGAAAATGGGAGTGAGAATAGAAGAACATATTTTACACAGTTGGGAATGATCCTTACAGGGGCCACAGAGGCCATATTGAACATTTAGAAGAACAACCTGGTGCAGGAGAGGCGGGGAATCAAAACATCACTATAGTTTTGTCTTGGGATGTGTGGTGCAGAGGCATCCCTTCTGACATACTGAGCACCAAAAGGATTCTGAGTTTGGAATTATGTGGATTTGGCTATATTTGCACATACATGGTGAGGCATCTCTGATTTACCCAAGGCTGAAGGCCAAATCCACTCATTTCTTTTATACTTTGTATGCATGACCTGCGGGCAATATGACACACTATTTTTAGTGCACCTGTGCTTTTTCAGCAGCGTGTTACATGAGATCAGATGTGAACTATTTTTCTTGTTCTTCATCTCAGAGCTCAAAATATTTTAGCGATTGGAGCATTTTAGAATTCCAATTATCTGATTGAAATATCTTCAGTCTATATTGAATGAACTTAAAATCATCTAAGAACTTGGTTGGTGGTGGCAGTTGTTGAATGATTGAGAGTTGGTGGAGAGCATGGCTCACAGTGTGAATGGGGTATGGTCTCGTTGGCATCTTGGTCACTGTGTTAATGCACTGACTGAAAAACAACTGGGAGAGAAATGGCTTATTTCAGCTTAGAGGTTACAAGTAATCATCCAGGGAAGCCAGGGCAGGAGCTCAAGGAGGGAGCCTGGAGGCAGGAACTGAAGAGGGACGTTGCTTGCTGCTTGTTCTCCCCGGGTTGCTCAGTTTGCTTTCTTATATAACCTATACCTTCTGCACAGGGGTAGCACATCCCACAGGGGGCTGGACCCTCCTACACCAACCATTAATCAAGACAAAGCCCCACAGACATTCCCACACATCAGTTGGCTGGGGGTGCCTACTCAGTTGGGGGCCTTTCTTCCCAGGAGACTCTAGCCTATGACAAGTTGGAAAAAACCTAAGCATCAGAGTGGACAAAGGTCCAACCCAGGGAATACCGGAAGCCAAATAGCAGCATCTGTAATCTAGGCAGGGAGACTGGAAGCTTATGGCCTAGAGCCAGGCACAGAGCTTGGGAATAGAGGAAGGAGAAGAAAACAGCATTTATTGAAGATGATTTGACAGCAGATACTTTATAGACAACCAACCTCGCAGGAAGGTAGGTATTATCTTCTCCCTTTTTATAATACTAAATGGCTGAGGGAAAGATACTATATATTTAAAAATACTATAAATAAAACACTCTAGATAACATTATACCAGCGAGGCAGATTGAGAACTAGCAACTTATTTCAGCTCTAAAACTAGTTATTTTTTTTTTCTCTGTATCACATCATATTTTTACTATTCTGTGAGGCAGTTTGGGTCAGAGTCTTTCTATCAAGGTGGCCTCAGCTATGAAGATGGCTGTCCCTCGGCAACTTGGAATGCAAAGGTTGATCTTTATCTACACATTTAAGGTTCCAAGAAATGGGCAGCAATAAGTTTAGATTGGCTGGAGTAAATGCTTTTTTTTCATTATTTGTAATAGAAACACCTATTTATGCATTTGTTCAAGTAAATATTGCTTCATCTTTGAAACTGCATGCCTAACAACTACTTTGAAATTGGTAGACTTGAATTTTGACATGTTTATTTTTGCATTCAGATAAGCAGAAACAAAGTAGTTCACACTCATAATATAATGTTAAATGATGAGACCAAGGAGCCCAGAAGTCATTTAGACCTTTGATGCTCATTCATTTATTCAATAAGTTTTCCATAGAAATTCTCCTCTGTGCCAGGTGCATTCCTAAACATCACAGAAATTCCCTTGAATAACACCCTTGACATTGTGGGGAACAGACAGAATGTACCCTACGACTTATAACGCTCCCACATTCTGGGAGTGAAAGACGATATGAAGTTAAAAAAATGAAAGAAAAGAATAAGAATGAGCCAGGAAAGGCTTTCTAGGAAGTAAATTAAGATCAAAGAGTAAGGAATGGCTAAGAGATGCTTGCATAGGAAAGATAGCTCAAGACAAAAGGCCCAGAAAGCTGAAAGATCACAGGGGAAGGTTGAAAGAATGATACACCTAAGGTTTAATAAAAACTGTGGTTAATGATTTTTCACATTAATAAGTGAACTTCCTGTCATTATTAAAAGAAGAGATGTTTAAACAAGGCCCTGGAGTTGAGTCCACAGGAATCTAAATCTGACCTTGTTTTATTAGACAGTTGGCTGGGAAGTAACTTTGCCAATAGTGTCTTGCCATTGACAGACTTTGAGGAATATATTGGAGTTATGTAAAGATATCTGAGCAGAGGTGGTCTTCTGTTGGTTGCGCAGTATCTCACAACTTTGCAAGCACTGAATTTTGGGATTTGAAGCCATCTCTGAACTAACCTGGAGTTCCGTGATACTGATGAACATTTGTAGACCAGCATGTTTAAATCAGAGCAGCACAGCTTGTTCTCATATTCTGTGTCCAAGTTGTAAAATGGAAACTGAGGAACATGGTGGGGGGAGGGCACAGGATTTCTCTAAGTCCCCGAAAGTCACAGACTGTTAATGAATTGATGTGGTAGGAACTGAAGCTAAATGGCAAAGCAGATTTTCCAAAGTCCGGCCATATAACGCAGAGGTTGTTAAAGCTTTGTCTAGCATCACTCCAGAATTAGAGGTCTTAATTACTTCTCTGTACTCTATGGCCCTAATAACTTCCTGGAACATGTAGTTTAAGCTCCATAGTAAGAGGTAATGCTGTTCAACAGAATGTTCCCTTGGAACTAACAGAGTCTTCTGTGCTTTCTACATTGCAATCTTGAGCAAGTTACTTTACTTCTCTAAGACTTAGTTTGCTTACCTGCAAATTTTAGGGACTCATTCTTGGCAAACTATTAAAGAAAAAGAAACAGTGCAGAGCATCTAACACAGAAGGGCGAGTATACCAAGCGATCATATCAGCAGCTGCTTAAGTGATAGAAAGGATAGAGGGCTCTATCACATGGTTAACAGTGTAATGTCCAATGTCCAGGACACAGAGCAGGCTTCACGGTGACTCTTTCCTCCATCAAAATGCAGAAACGACTTAATAATGTGAAAACTCGCAGAAAGCCAGTCAGTCAGTTTTTCTGTATGGATCAATGATATTACTCACTATGATTAATTTTTAAATTTTGAAGTTGGGTTATATACATAATATAATATATATGCAAAGCACATCAGAGGGATTGCTTATCTCCTTGTTTTTATATTACTTCTATATCCTTGGGCTTTGCCTCCAAGTATGTGAGGACAGGTCTTTTAGTTAGCAGATACACAAATCAGCTATCACAACTGACATTTTAAGCTCTGGTAACATTAACTGTATAACCCTCCAAGGCTTTACAAATATACACAGTTACCTAACTATTACCATCATCATGATAAGAAAATTTTGTTCAAAATTACATGGGTCTACCAATCTTTGACATGTAGCCAGCTTTAGTTAAATTGTGGTTCAAGTATAAAAACATATTCAGTAGTAACCTTTTGTTTTATGTTGACCATATTTGATGTACTAAATAAAATGGCTGTTAATTACCTTGTTTGTCTTTTTTTGAGTGTGCGTAGTAGAATATTTAAGTCATATATGTGGTTGGCATTACATTTTTGTTAGACAACTAGTTGTGTAGAATATAGTCCTCCGATCTAAAACTTCATCTCCTGCCACTTTGTGGCCAATCACCTTCCATCACCTCCTCCCTTAGCAACAACAGATATTCTTTCTTTCACTGCAGTTTTTCTAGAACTTCAAGTAGTGCACAGTCTTCTGTTTCTGTTTTATTTCATTTGGTATAACGTTTCTGAGATTCACTCATTCTTTATTTTTAATATGTATTTACCTTCCTCTCTCCCCCACTGTCTTCCACAAGTGCCTTGCCTTCCATGTGGAGCTCAGAGGACAATTTATAGTAATCAGCCCTTCCTCTCCATCATGTGGGTTCTGGATTCCCAGTAAGAATGGTTATCAGGCTTGGTGGTGAGCACATCCTTTTTCATGTTTTATGGATGAATAGTTTGTTCCTTTATTGTTGTGTACTATGTTGGGATGAACATTCCATTGTTTGTTCATCTCTCTTGCAGGTAGTGGTCACTTGGGTTCTTTCAAGAATTTGCTGTTAACTATACCAAGCTGGTATGAACACATGGGAATAGGCATCAGTCTCCCTTGGATAAATACTTGAGAATGGGACTACTGGCTGGCATGATAAATGCATGTTCAATTTCAGACAAAACTGCCAAATCGTTTTTTCAAAATATTTAGAGCATCTCCTACCTCACTCATGAATGAGAATTCCAGTCACTTCAAGTTTTTATCAGCCTGGGATATTCAATCTCACTATCAGACACTCATGACGATAATCAATGGAATTTCATCGTGGCAGTTTTGCTGTGTGATTTTTCTCATTGCTAATGAAGCTCAGTCCCTTCTTATGTGTTTAGCTACCTTTTATATTTTTCTTTGATTACTTGTTGCTCCAAAACCTTGCACATTTTCTTTCTTTCTTTCTTTCTTTCTTTCTTTCTTTCTTTCTTTCTTTCTTTCTTTCTTTCTCTTTCTTTCTTTCTTTCTTTCTTTCTTTCTCTTTCCTTTCTTTCTTTCTCTCTGTCTTTCTTAATTTGTTTACCAAATTAACGGAGAGAGTTCTTTTGCACACCTGTGTATAGTGGATTCCATGTCCTGGTCTCTATTTCCCCTGCAGTGATTTTCATATCAGCAATAGAATGCCTGCTGTGTTCCCTGCCTTTTTCTTTTCTGTATTCCTCTTTGTTACCATATTGCAGATCAAATAGAATATTTATATTAGCTTTTTTTAAAGGTCTTTATCTGTGCACGCTATTGGATCTCTTTCTGTTTACATGTTTGGGTTTTCTCTTGCTCTTTGGCCTTATTTTCCTATATTTTTAATTAACTTTTGGACATTTTACATGTCACATCATTTGCTTCTTCATTTGGTTGTACTTTTAAAAAAGTGATAGACTCTGCCCTAGCATAGCTGGTCTACTTAGGATCCTTTTGATTCTTCTGAAGCTTGTTTTTTAGATGCTAGAATAGGTCTATAGCCGTCATTAGTCAGGGGCTCATTAACCTTTATTATTATGGCCATAGCTTTGTGATGATTTTTAATGATGTTCCCCAAAATGATAGCAGCTGGTGGAAACAACTTATGATTAACTGAACGTGAGCTCCCAGAGTTAGTCAGACTAAGGTGCAGCCAGTGTTTTCTCTCACTCTATTATGTGTCAGCCTTACTCCAGGGGGTCCCAAGGCCCTATCTCTGCAGCTTTCCCATCTGCAGTATCGGGCCTTGCAATCTCCACTTCTATGATCCTCCCTAACCTCATCCCCGTCTCTGGGACATGTCTTGGGTCTCAACTCAGCAACTGCAGGTTTAGGCTGTACCCTGATATTTACTGAATTCACTGTTTCTTATTTTTACTAAGGAAGCAGTCAACTATTTCACTGATGTGGTTAATTTTTTTTGAAGTGGGAAGGCTAATCTATTTCATTATTTGTTCATGGCTGGAAGCCTTCACTATGGAAAGAATTATCTTTAAAATCCACACATTATACATGCAGCCTGATTTTCTCCTTTTTATCAGCAGCTCAACATTCCAGTGCTCCTGGAAGCTCTTCAAGGGGTTAATTTTGAAATTTTGCTTTCTAGGTCCCAAGAATAAGAACATTAACTTTAGCATCCAAGAGAGAACTTCTATGTATACTCTAGTGAGTGTGCCCATTTCTAAATGATTTTCTAAAGCTTTGATTATGTTTAACAATTACAATATTAAAAACATTTTGACTGAAGAACTTTCTTCTAACTTTCCCAACTGTCTTGGGGTTCTATTGAGAAAACTCAGGATATAAACCTGGAGGCAAGACCTGAAGCAGAAGCCACAGAGGAGTGCTGCTTGCTGGCTTGCTCACCATGGTTTGCTCAGCCTGCTTTCTTTACCAATAGGACTACCTTTCCAAGGGTGATACTGCCCAGTCCTCATGGCAGGATGGTCAGCATGCCCATATCAACCATTAATCAAGAAAATGCCCCACAGCTTTACCCACAGACCAATAATCTAGTGTGGGCATTTTCTCAACTGAAGTTCTTTATTCCCAGATGACCTGAGTTTGTGTCAAGTTAACAAAAACAAGCCAAAACAAAACCTGGCCAGCACGCAGCCATGTTTCCATAGAATGCTCTTAGCTTATAGTAAGCCATATAAAAACATATACCTCCTGCTGAAACAGACAGGCAGATAGACAAACAGGTGTGTGTGTGTGTGCGCGCACACACACACACACACACACACGCACAAGAATTGGATCACTGTAGTTAATTTCCTCTAAATTTCCCAAACAAAGTCTAGATCTTCGATAATTTTTGCCCCACCCTGGCTTGTTGAAAGCCCTAAAACTAAGAAGTCATATGCCATTCAATACATTTTGATGGCTTAGACTCATATTTTTTAACTTTATTCTAATAATCTCTTTCTTTATGTTATCACAGTTTTAGAAAGTCAATCTCATAGAGAACAGAAAATAGAAGCGTGGTCTCTACAGGCTGGAGGTGTGAGGATGGGAGGCGCACAAGGAAAAGGAAGCTGTGGATCAAAGGATGCAAATTCCGGTTAGACCCGTCGGAATACATTTTCATATGATTTTAATAGCAAATGTATTTTAAGTCAATATCTAAATACAATTTGTTTTCCTGATTTGACAGTATTAGATAAAAAGTATTAGCAAATTGATAAAAAAAGCAAGGTCATTGTTAGTTGTGTTTTTTTCATTCTCTTCAGGACGTAAGTGAACAGTAGTCAGATTAAAGCCAAAATTATATTCTTTACTAATACAAATATCTTTCTCACCCTGATGGTCCCTCCCCCGCAGTGAATCTCATTCAGATAATCTCCCATTTCACTCCCCGTTCTATTCAAGCCCTTTCTTAGGTGTCACTGTATCATAGAGGTCATCATTAGTCACTTTTCTTAATTTAGAACATCGTCTTTCTACTTTGCTCTTTAAGTTTTTTCAAAAAGATTTATTTCTTTTAATTTCGTGTGTATTGGTGTTTTGTCTGCATGTATAATCTGTGCACATCACTAGATCCCCCAAAACTGGAATTGAGCTACAATGTGGGTGTTGAAAAGGGCAGCCAGTGCTCTTAACATCCAAGCCCCTCCACTTTATTCTTTTACTCTGCCTTGGCTTCCTTCACAGCTGTCATTTCTGTGGTCATACTTTCATTTCCCTTCCTCCCCTTACCTCGGAGTGAGCTGTATTCTATTTGACTTAGACTTAAGCTCGTGAATTCATCATTGTGCACAGTTCTTGTGTAGAGCTTAGCCCTGACAATGACTTAAACTTAACAAATATCTGTTGCTGGTTAAATAAATAAATAAATAAATAAATAAATAGTATGTGACAAAATTTAATGTTAAATTGCTAGTGTTTGGCTAAAATTTCCCTCTGCAGTCCAGTTGTGTTAGGGTTTAAGTTCTAGCTCTACTATTGTTTATGATTAGAATAACCTCTGTGTAAAATTTAATCGCTGGTTGGGCACAGGGGGCCATGCCTATAATCTTAGCACTTCAGAAGGCAGGTGGATCTCTGTGAATTTTGAGGCCAGCCTAGTCTACAAAGCAAGCCCAGGACAGCCAAGGCTATAAAAAGAGAAACCCTGTCTCTAAAAACCAAAAATAGACAAACAAATAAATACAATTTTAAGAAACTAAAAAAAAAAAAATTAAGAAGGATTTAGTTGCCTGTCTTCCCCAAAGCACTATTGCTAAGTCAAGATCCCTAGACTCGTTGATTTGCCCAAGTGTTGAGGTTTCCTCACAGAATTTTAATAATTAATTTACTAGCCATCAGCTGCTTATATACTAATATCATTTATCTTGAGGGATTGTTTTAAAGACCATGTATCTGTCTTGAAGTAGCACTTTGACGCAAATGTGGGATTTCCGTTCTAATATTTTCAGAGAAATATTTATTTTGAAGTGTTATGGAAACGTAGTTAGTCCCAAACAGACTTGATTTTGTAAACAGGAAGTTGCCATTTATGCTGCACTTGGGAAACACTAAGATTGATTTTGCATAAGATGTGCTGGGCTGGCGAACCATGGCATCTAGGTGTCTTTGTTGTTTAGGGAAATTACCATTAAAACCTTTTAATCACATATTTTTTTGATTCAGTAAAAAGAAATCTCTGGAGATACTGTGAAATCTAGATGGGCAGCTTCTATTAACATGGCTCCAAATCATGTCTCTTTATGTATTTGAAATTGACAACATCCATAATTATTTGTTACTAGAATAAAACTGATACAGAAGGAACCTACAGGGTCACTCAGAGATCCTTCTTCTTTGTACAGGTGAGACAACTCTGCACATCTCCTGGAGTGCAAGCATGTCATTTTCATAATTACTAAGTTAATTACTGCTAAGTCTAGAAGTCAGAAATCTTACCAGTTTACTAGGGATCCTGCCTACAATATAATTTCAATAGTAAAATTTACCTCTTTGGGAAACTGATTATGCAAATAAGAACTATCCGTGGTTCTTTATGAAAACGGCATGTCCTACAGCTGGCAAGCCTGTTGTTGGTGATAGGATAAAACCACTAACCCCACCCCCACCCACTCCCAGGTGTATTTAGCTTGGTTGTGTGACTGAAGAGTATTCACGTTTGGCTAAAGCAAATTCGGCTTTGCTAAAAACTGTCATCTGTCATGAAAGAGCCACCAAGGCTCAAAGATTAATATCATTAACATAGTTGAGCATAAGAAATGCCCAGGAGACATTCTATCTTATGGTAGCCTCACCTGGGTTCACCTCTGTGTGCTTACCTTCTGAGAGCTCAAGGACCTGGAATGGGCATTTCAATGCTTTTGTGCTCTCTCTGGCATGTGATAGAGTAGAAAGATTATGAGTTCAAAGTCAGCCCAAGATATAGAGCAAAACCCCGCTTCCAAAAATGCAACAGAGAGACAAACACGAGCCTGGAGAGATCCTCCCAGAGTGAAACGGAATGTTTTCCTGGGAACTGGCAGTGATACAATAGACACGGATTCAGCTTGGTCAAATTGGAGAGGAGCCTTGGTTAACCAGTGAAAACCATGGCAAACTATATCTTATATTCAATTTTTATTATATAGCCCACAGAAGGCAAAATGATCAATAGGTAAAAATTAACTTGCCCAGTGAATTTTTTTTTCCCTCAAGTTAGACCTTAGGTCACGTACAAAGTCCCTCTTTCTGTACTATTGACATCATTCCATTATGCTCTTCTATTAGTGTTTTGACTACAGTCTAAATTGTGGACACTGAATAAAATTTAAATCACTTTAAAGAAATGAGAGATTTCAGTATCGCTTGCTGATCATTTTTTTTATAATTAAAAGACGAAGTAATTAATGCATCATTGTTAGAACATAGTGTCTGAAAAATTGTTTTAGGATGTCCTGGTGAAGATGCATTTGAAACAGATCACAGATGTCCTGGGGGACTTTTAGAATGGTTTTCATATCTGAAGCTTACTAAATTACACATGAGACTATGAAACACTGTTAAAACAATAGTTCTGTAGGTGAAGTTAAGGCTTCTTGAATACTGTAAGTTCTCCCCCTCCCCCCTTTTGGTTAGGCTCTCAGGGGCAAAGCTAAATTTATGACTTTCTAAGATGGGTCTGGTTGCAAAAGGATCAAGTAATTTCCTGTCAACCTTTTTTTTCAGCTCAAGTATTAGGCTTAGTGTAAACTCCTAGGAGGACAGCAGGGCCCAGTATCATAAAATATGACTGTTCTAGCAAAAGCATTGTAAACCTTCAGAAATGCCATAACATGGGGAAAGGATTCTGACTTTTAAATCATTACCTAAGCCTTGGTTTTCTTAAAGGGTGCAACCTGATAAGCGCTCGAAGGAATAAATACTTACTCTTCTGCCTAAGGAGGAGTGAGGATGGGGTATCTCTAAGAATTGGAAGACTTTTACTGCCCCGTTCTCTATAATCAAGGCTGTTTTAGCTATGATGGGAGAATGTTATTATATATGACCTCATTACAAATGTCCACTCTTGGGAGAAAGTAGATGTGGGCGGATGAAGGACAGACTCCACAGATGTGTTTGTTCGTTACTAAACAAGCCATCAGTGTGACTTTACAATCAGATCCAGAACACACGTGTACGGTTCCCTTAGTAAATGTGTGAGAAGGCTTTGTGGCTAAAACGTATATCAAACCACCTGTATTCTCATCTTCCTTACACAATAGTATTTGGATAAACCTGGGAACTTTGCCTTCTCTGAGGATTTCAAGATAAAAATCATATCTGCCTCATAAGGTTATCAGGAAAACAAATGAGCAGAACAGAGTGAAAGAATTTACTATGTGGGAAGCACTCCGTTCAGTTATCACCTGTTTCTGTAAAGGCAACTTTAACAGAGAGGAGGGGCTGCTGGTCTCACACTGCTTCAGCTGTGCTTCTCACCACTCTGATGCGCACTGGTGGAGGATGCAGGACAGTGGTTCTCAACCTGTGGGTCACAATCCCATTAGGGCCCAAATAGCCCTTTCACAGAAGTCTCATATCAGATGTCCTGCATATCAGATATTTACATTAGGATTCATAACCGTGCAGAATGACAGTTATGAAGTAGGAATGAAAATAATTTTACGGTTGGGATTACCACACCCTAAGGAGCTGTTTTCAAGGGTTGCTTATGGATACGTGTTGAAATGGTACTGTTCTCATTACAAATTCAAGGCAGACAAAATTCTTACCGACGTGGAAAGACATGATGCCTGAGGCTAATAAAAGCCCTTTTATAGGCCTAGTGAGATGGCTCAGCAGGTTAAGGAGCTAAACCCAACAACCTGAGTTCATGTGGTGAATCTGAGAGCTCATGTGGTGGAAAAAGCTGACTCTACAAGTCTTCCTCTGAGTTGTACCCATGCTCTGTGGTACACAAGCATAACACACATGCATAAGTCAATAAATGATAAAATTTTAAGTAGTTTTAAAAATAATTGTCCCGTATATTTTAAAATAATCAATATTCGTTTGTTTTTCTTTTATTGTAGTAAAATGTGTAAGCATCGCATGCATTTTAAAAACCATTTTAAGCACAGTTGTGAAAACATGCCATAGGGTAGCAGTTGAAAGTGGATAATCAGATTTTCCATGTGTCTACTGATGTTCCACATAGGTTCTCATTTTATTTGCACAGTCCAGATGACAGTCACAGACAGCGAAGACACATCTGAGTCTGCAGGGTTTGCTTCCCGGGGAACTGGGCATTTCTCCTTTGTCTAGTCAACCTCTTGTGTTTCTATCCTGTGCCTCTAGCACTAACTTGCACCCTTATTACATTTGATCATTTAGAATTGTTTTAGAGTTATGGCATGCTTCATGTTTTAAAGGAACAAGCCCGTAGTAACTCTGTAGAGGAGTCAGTATCCTCCCAAAGTAAACAAACTCAGAGAAACGTGATGAGTTGCCCTAAGCTATTATCAGGTACAATTAGCAGAACAGAACTTCGGAATCCAGCAGGAATGCAGTTTGCCTGTGTAGACTGGCAGCTTATGAAATGGCTAAGGCACTCTAGTGTTCTTTTCTTACTCAGTGTGTAGTTTCCGAGACACAAAATTTGCATTTAGAATTCTCCAGCCCCGAAAGGTGCTTTTCTCCCACAGGTTTGAATCCAATGTGCGAATAGCATCTGAAAAGGTTAATCTGTTTACCCAACCAGAACAGTTTGCACTGTAGAACCAACTAGAAGTTGCCTTGCTAGCCTGATCCAGATGTCCTATGCTTTGAGCAGCTTTATTTGCATTTGGTATTTCAAAGCTGGTGATCAATTTTCAATTATAATTGCCAACAAGATTTTACTTTAGCCAGCACTTTGTGAAGGAAAACATCAATTTACATTATCCCGCAGAGCTGGAAAATATCTAATGATTTATAAAACAAAAATGGGTTTCCTCAAGATAAATGAGAACAAAATTGCTGTGGCTGCCTACGTTTTCATCATTTCCTAATCCAAAATCTTGTGATTTTTACACATCAAATACTCACTGTGGTAGTCTCCAATACAGCTAATTCTAGGCACTGGGTTAGCCAGCTGCTCAGAGAGAATGAAGAGCCCAAACATCATGAGAGAGCTGAAGATAAAATAGCCGCCTTAGTGGCATTTGTAACCAGATTAACAGGGATCCCCATTCCATAAGACAGCTCTTATTTTTCATATCCCCTTTAAAACACATAAAAATGAGTTAACTTCCATCTGCTGTTCATAGAGCTCTAGTTTAGGTTCTAGAGGTTTTTAAAAGATCTTAGTTTCTTTAAAACATAACAAGAGAAAGAGAAGAGAGGTCATAAACTATACATCAAGTATATCGAGTTCTCAAAGGTAATAATTAACATTGGTTTAGTACTTGCTTGGAGCTAGATTCTGTGCTGAGTATGTTATGTGTATAATTCCAAGTAGTATTTGCAATGCACATTAGAAAGCAAGCACTTCCGTTGCTATGGACTGCTGTGCTCTGAATGTCCCTTCAATATCACATAACCTGATAACTAAGGCTACAGCATTAGGAGGTGAGACCTTTATGGGGTGAATAAATCAAGAGGCCAGGGCTACATAAATTTGATTGGTACCTTTCTAAGGGAAACTCCAGAGAGATGCCCTGTTCCTTCTGCCATGTAAAAACATAGAAAGAAGGCAGGCACCATTTGTGATTAGGTCTCTTCCAAACCTCTATATTTGGGGTAAACAAATCTCTGTCGTTTGTGAGCTACTCTGTGTATGACATTTTGTCATAGCTACCTGAACAGACTCATCTCTTCTTTCTTCCTCAAAGATAAAGACACTGACCTTTAGCTAAGTTGCCTAAGGTTTTGCAACAAGAGGTAGACAAAGCTTTAGATAATAGAGTAGATTTCTCAGATGAAATTAAATCCAAGAGAAGGCAGAGAGTAGTGATATCTGGTTCTGAGTTGTATATTATTAGTCTAATAAAATAAAATAAAATAATTGATATGTAAACTATGTAAAGTTAAAATTAAAAAAAATCATAGATTGAAAACTTCCTAAAAACAAAGATCATGTCTTACCCAGTTTTAGATCTCCTTGTAGGAAGGATCTTATAAACAACACTATTGAATTTTATCTGGCCTCCAAATCTTCCCAAATTAGGCATTTTTAGTCTGATTTACTCTTGAGAAGTTTCTGTCTCAAAAAAAATCTTTAATATGTTGTATAACCACCTTTCTCTCTATAATTTCCCCTCCATTGAGTTTGTCTGATCATGGAGAATGAATGCGATGAGTATTAATAGCATGGCATTAATGTTCAACCTACAAAGATTTCCCCCTAGAGAAGTGTTTGTTCTCAAGTGTCACTTAATTTTGGATCAACTAAAAAGTGCTTAAAACTTCCCACTGCTCAGTTTTTACAACAAATCAAATTGACCTAAATGTCTGAAGTTATTCTAAACATAAAAATTTTAGCAGCTCTCTATGAAATGCAATATTGAGAACTCAGTATTGAAGAACCGCAATTGTCATGAAATAAACATTAAACGTAGACTGTTACACTGTGCAAAGTGCTCTCCCACTACACAGCTAAGGTGACACACATGACATTATTCTTGTGAATTCCTCCAACACTGAGGTCCAGAATTTGATTTTTTTTTTAGCCATGCATATAAAATAAGCAAACTACTGGAAATCTGCAACATGTTCAAATTGATGACCAAGGTAAATATCGGATATATTAGAATGAAAGCCTATAGGGACTTCCTATCCAGCACAGCCACTGTGTGAAATCCCCTTCTGCCATTTTTGACTAGCTGGATAGACAAATGTAGATGTTGATGTGTTTTTCTTAACTGTGATAAAATAGCCTCACCCCAGAAACTGATCATCATACTCACCTGAACAAATTCTGATGTTCTGCTGATTCAAGACTCTTTGGACATTTTAAACTAATGTTGCTAAAGTGACCCAGACTCTTGTTTTTCTATGACTCTAACACAACTTTCCATTTTCCATGGTATAGTTGTTAGGAGTAACAGCATTTTATTTCCTAACTTTTACTTCTTTAACATAAGGCCTGGTTCTGGCTTTGCTCATGAAAACTATCTCTGTGGTCCCCACACAATGGAATTTGAGGCTTGGGTGGATATTATGATCAAAATTATTTCTCTACTATGTTCTCTGGAAGCATAAAATTTAGTTTAAGTTTTATATGTGTCCTATGTGATACAAATCTATATTATGTCCTTACATATATATATATACATATATATATACTATAATATATAATTGTTGTAGTAAATTAAAAAAATGACTGTTGGGCTAATAAAATGCCTATTATTTGTCCTAATATTATTATGGTGGTATTATCTAACCCACTACCACAAATAATAAGACACAGATAACTGTTAGGTTTTATAATTGCCTTATTTACCTCGGGCTGGGCAGATATTCCTATCTACACTGTCTGAATATCCTCACCAACTATCTCCCGGCCCCCCTCCAATGCCATCCACCTTAATCCTCCTCAACTGGTCCACCTTTCATCCATAAGCCCAACGTACTTGCTTATATTCTTCATCTGATGTTCTGCTCATTCAAGACTCTTTGGACATTTTAAACTAATGTTGCTAAAGTCTTTTCACACCATGATTGGAGTCCTTTCTCCCAGGCCATGTGGATTCTTCTCCCTGCTTACCCATCCTTCTTCCTCTCTTCCCATCCATCTGTCTCATGATTCTCTTGATTCTTCTCCTCAAAATCCCAGGAACCTAGCCACACCTACCCCATTCTGTTGTGCCCAGGTATAGGCCATTTAATGAACCAATAAGGTATAATGTTTTAGGCAGGTTTACACAAACAAGGATGGGTATATCCAGCTGGCAGTAACCAGATCCTGAATGCCAGTAATTAGTATTAGACCAACTTTCAACATATGTAATATATAAATAGCTAGTATAATATTATATATAATACTGATTACAGAAATGTCTCTATATTGTACTTTATGCAAATTAGATATCAATATAAAGTCCCCCAGTCTACTACATGGAGACTGAACTTAAGTTCCATGACAGACCAAGGAGTGATTCTGACTTGTAGTGGGAACACTATACCCACAGGAAATAAGATACTGAGTCATGCATGTGATGGGCTCAAGACGAAAGTAATCAGTACGAAGACAGAAACAGAAAAAGTCAGAAGAGAATTCATGGTAAGGGGAATAGACTTCTGGCTGGGTCCATTGAAAGAGTTTGTAGTGGTGACCTTAAGAATTGAAATGATAGGACCTGAGCAAACATGAAGAAGTGAGCACTTCCAGGGGAAGTGTGGGGTAACTTTGAGAGACAGCAAATAATGTTGTTCAGCTGAACTGAGGGCTGGTGTGGGGAACAAGGGCGGTTAAGAATCAGACAAGAAGGCTATGCTGAACTTTTGTTTTCAGAAAAGAAAAATGGATCCCCTTGCATTTAATTTGAGAGTTTCAAGGTTGAAAATCTCTCTTTTAAAGTTTCATCATTCTCCTATCTGTAGCTTGGGGGAATTTGGTCTGACACAGCTCTCGAAGGCAGGTCCAACTCTTCCATATAGATTTTTTTTTTTTTTATTCTTCTACCACTTTCTCCCTGGCCTCTGTTAAAAGTGTCTTGGGAACTTATTAATTGAGTGCTCCTACTGCTTATTGAGAGAACTTCATTTCCATGCTTGTGTAAGGCGATTTTCTCATTGTTCTGCTTCTGTTTCACTCTCCCATTTGCCCTCCTGTTCTTCTTGCTGTCTCTGTTTGTGACTGTCTTTTCCTCCCTCTTTACTTTCTTTCTTTTTCTATCACTTCTCTCTCAGTTTCTCCCTCCTGCTTCCTTCCCACCTCTAAAGGAAACCTGACAGTTAGGAGAAATGCCTTTGGAGTTCCATGGCCTCAGCTATAATTCCAGCTCTCTCTGTGGCTGAAAATACTTCAGAGCTTTAGCTTCATCTGCCTCCTTTTCAGATTGAAATAAGGACAGTAATGATATTTATAATGATGATGATGATGCCCTCTCACAGATTAGAAGACTATGTATTAATGCACACAAAGAACTTCGAACTAGGCTTTGCACATGTTGCATTCTTTTTTTTTTAGTTAATTCAGTTTACATATGGGTCAGTCATAAGCCCCCCTTCTCCTCCCAGTCCCACCTCCCTCCCACATCTCCTCTCCATAGGGGAGTCCCCCTACGCAGACACCCCAGCTCATTTATTCACTTGAGGACTGAGTTTGGTTTCCTTTCCTGTGGCCTTGGAGAAAGCCCTATCAAGAGGAAGTGATCAAAGAGCAGGCAACATAGTCTGTGTCAGGGATATCCCCCACTTCCCTAATTAGTGGGCCAATATGAAGCCTAAGATGCCCATCAGACTAATGTTCTTAGGGTCTGTGCATTGTAGTATGTCTATTCTGTACCATATAACTAAAATCCACTTATAAGTGAGTATATGCCGTGTGTGTCTTACTGGGTCTGTGTTAACCTCACTCAGAATGATCTTTTCTAGTTCCCTCCATTTGCTTGCAAATTTCATGATTTTCTTGTTTTTAAGGGCTAAATAGTATTCTATTTTGTAAATGTACCATTGTGTCTTTATCTGTTTTTTGGTTGAGGGAGATCTAGGTTATTTCCAATTTCTGACTATTGCAAATAAAGCTGCTATGAATATAGTTGAGCAAATGTCCTTGTTGTATGTTAGAGCCTCTTTGGGGTGCATGCCTAGAAGTTGGTATAGCTGGGTCTTGAGATCTGGCTATCTCAGTTTTCTGAGAAAGTGCCAGATTGATTTCCAAAGTGGTGGTACAAGTTTACACTCCCAACAGCAATGCAGGAGTGTTCCCCTTTCTCCACATCCTCGCCAGCATGTGTTGTCACTTGAGTGTTTGATCGTAACCATTCTGACAGGTACAAGATAGAATCTCAGAGTAGTTTTGATTTGCATTTTACTGATGACTAAGGACCTTGAGCATTTCTTTAAGTGCTTCTCCACCATTCCTCTGCTGAATTTTCTCTGTTTAGCTCTGTATCCCATTTTTAATTGGATTATTTGGTTTGTTGGTGTTTAATTTCTTGCTTTAAAAGTTCTGGATATTAGCTCTTTGTTGGACGTAGAATTGGTGAACCTCTTTTCCCAATGTGTAGACTGCTATTTCATTCTATTGATAGTGTCCTTTGCTTTACAGAATATTTTCAGTTTCAAGAGGTCCCATTTATTAATTGTAGATCTTAGAGCCTAAGCTGGTGTTCTGTTTAGAAAGTTGTTTCCTGTGCCAATGAGTTCAAGGCTCTTACCCACTTTCTCCTCTAGCAGATTTGGCGTATCTGATTTTATGTTGAGGTCCTCAATCCACTTGAACTTGAGTTTTGTTCAGGGTGATAAGTATGGATCTTTTTGCATCTTTCTGTATATAACCATCCAGTTAGACCAGCACCGTTTGTTGAAGATGCTATCTGTTTTCCATTGTATGATTTTGGCTCCTTTGTCAAAAATCAGGTATGCATAGGTGTGTGGCTTTATTTCTGGGTCTTTGATCAATTCCATTGATCAACCAGCCTATTTCTATGCTAGTACCATGCAGTTTTTTATTACTATTGCTCTGTAGTATAGCTTGAGATCAGATATACTTCCAGAAGTTCTATACTGTATAGGATTGTTTTAGCTATTCTGGGTTTTTTGTTTTTCCATATGAAGTTTAGAGTTGTTCTTTCAAGGTCTTTGAAGAATTGTGTTGGCATTTTGATGGTGACTGCATTGAATTTCTAGATTGTTTTTGGTAAAATGGCCATTTTTACTATGACCATTTCTACCAATCCATGAACATGGAAGATCTTTCCATCTTCTGATATCTTCAATTTCTTTCTTCAGAGACTTGAAGTTCATTTCATAGATGTCTTTGACTTCCTTGGTTAGAGTCACCCCTAGACACTTAATATTATTTGTGGCTATTATGAAGGGTGTGGTCTCCCTAATTTCTTTCTTAGCCCATTTGTCACTTGTATACAGGAGAGTTACTGATTTTTTTTTTGTTGTTGTTAATCTTGAATCCAGCCACTTTGCTGAAAAAGTTTATCAGCTGCAGGAGTTTTCTGGTAGAATTTTTGGTGTCACTTATGTATACTGTCGTATCATCTGTGAATAGTAATACTTTAACTTTTTCCTTTCCGATTTATATTCCTTTGATCTCCTTTAGTTTTCTTATTGCTCTAGCTAGAACTTCTAGTAGTATATTGAAAAGATATGGAGAGAGTGGGCAATCTTGTCTTGTCCCTTATTTTAGTGGGATTGCTTTGAGTTTCTCCCATTCAGTTTGATGTTGGCTATTAGCTTGCTGTACATGACCTTTATTATGTTTAGGTACAGGCCTTGTATCCCTGATCTCTCCTTTTGTCAAAGGCTTTTTCTGCATCTAATGAGATGATCATGTTATTTTTTTTTCCTTTCAGTTCATTTATATGGTTGATTACATTGATGAATTTTCATATGTTGAACCATCCCTGCATCTCTGGGGTGAAGCCTACTTGATCATGATGGATGATGTGTTTGATGTATTCTTGAATTTAGTTTGTGATCATCTTATTGAGTATTTTTGTATCAACGTTCATAAGGGAGATTGGTCTGAAATTCTTTGTCTCTGTTGGGTCTTTGTGTGGTTTACTAGGGTGATTGTAGCTTCACAGAATGAGTTTGGTAATGTTTCTTCTGTTTCTATATTGTGGAATTGTTTGAGGAGTGTTGGTATTAGTTCTTCTTTGAAAGTCTGGTAGAATTCCATGCTAAAACCATCTGGCCCAGGCTTTTTTGGTTGGAAGACTTTTGATGGCTGCTTCTATTTCCTTAAGAGTTTAGGACTTGTTTACCTGATCTTGATTCAACTTTGGTAGGTGAAATCTATCATGAAAATCATCTATTTTATTTAGATTTTCAGATAGGACATATAAGCCTTAAAGGGCAGGGCACAGGTGATAGAAGATAGGTGATAGGTGAGGGGACACAGACGCTTCAGGTGAAAGCTGCACAGTTGGGGGGTGGGTAGGGAGGACATCAGCTTCAGGTGCCAATCACAGGGGATCCAGTGCCTCAGAAGGCAGGTGAGCTGCGGCTTACAGGACTACCAGACACTGTGCTCCTGAGACTCATTCATCTGGGCTCTGCCATTTTGGATCCAGGATACGTATGATTTTATAGTCTGCCTGGTCACCACAGGGGGACCAGTAGAACCATGATTTGGAAGTTGGAATGATGTCCCAGGAATCCAGACGCTACTCTCAGAGGATCAGGAGGAATCTGATATCTGGCTATTGGAGCCTGAGGGTCCTTGGACCTGGGGGCCTGCACTCTCTCGAGTATGCAGAAAGGGCTGAGGGCTTACAGTTGGTGACTCCTGGACCCAGAAGATGGCCGTTGGGGTGGAGGGGGGACTGGGTTTGATCATCCCCAACTCCCCAGATTTCCCCTCCAATCCATGAAAATACCAAAGTCAGTGTTTTGGATCCTGCCGCCTGCTTATTCACCAGTCTCTGATGCTCTGCCTCTGAGATACGGTGCACACTGGATGTCACCATCTTGGAGCCACCACATGTTTTGTCTTAGTGTATCTTTGCTATTTCTGTTGACATGGTTTCCATGTTTGTACCTCCCATTCAAGATCATGGGGGAGGGGTGGGGTCTTTTTAAAAGATGTGTAGAGTAGAAACTTACGCCTGTTTTGATAAATTTCAGATATAAATGATATGTTTTTATATTATAAACATTTTTTTGTTCAGGAATAACATCAAATATACAATTGTGACACATATAACTAACAGACTATATTAGCAAATGTGGACAGATGGGTTAGCTTTATGTTAAGATCACCTTTAAAACGGGACACTGTCCTGCACATTCCTTGTCCTTGCTCACTGATATGGAGGAACTTTCATGTGCTGGAATATTTTATGTAGATGGGGCAAGGAATTCTTGAGTTTGGGGGAAATGTTTTCAGATATTTTTGTTTGTGCCATTCATCTATTTCTCATTCTTCTCCTTTATTGGGAATATCCAGCATATCACACCTTGGCATTTGAAAAGGTCAGTGGTTTCCTCATACTAGTAAGCAGGCATTACTTGAAATTGGCAAAACTGAAATTCTGGTTCCTCTCTGTGAGCTCAGCAGAAGGACAGAAAACTTAGGCCTGCACATGAAGGCTCAACTTCAGCCTGCTCACAAAAGTGGCGAATCAACAGGTTTGACAACTGAAATCCTCAGAGGTTTGGAAGGGGTGTGTGTAAATGTCACATTTCTGACACGAGGATGAAGGGTATCTCTCCCCAGCTCCAGTCTGTGTAGCTTGCTTCCTGAGCAGGTATTCTCATCTTATAGACATTTAAACTAGTTTTTAAATTTTATTTTCAAAATAGGTAATGTGACATAGGTGGAATGGCCCTTTATCTCCCTCTAAATTTTATTTCTTCCTTCTTCATTCTTGACTCTTCCCTTCTCTTATTCTTTATTTTTTTTCTTATAAAAATATTTTAAAAGGACATTCTTCTTAAAATGTGACTTTAATGTCACTCTACTTCTGCTAAATTGGTTTGAAGATGGCATTAATTCCTCATCACAGATGAGAATTTCCTTCTCAACCCAAACCCATAAGTCTGTCAAGAACAGTATTCCCTTCATGATATATACAAATAGCATGAGAAAAGCCCCCAGACTCCTTGGTTCTGAGAATTGACTTGTAGGGGGAAGACTGTTCCTTTTCCCTATTCCCTCCCTAGGCTATTTATAGCAAGAATAGTAACAGCAATACAAAACTGCTGTAAAGCTCAAGAAAGGGCATCAGATGTCTCCATCTATAGTCATGATTGTGGACTCTCCTCTGAAATGTAGAATGCAAAACAAATGAAAAAAAAATAATTTTCAGTTGAGAATTTAAAGAAAAATATCCTGCACCAAAGGAAGTCTGTGTGATACCATTAAGCATTGGATTTTATTTCTCCAATTATGGATTTGTCCCACGAGAGCTAATGTGCTTCAAATCTCAACCTGCATGAAGCAGGACCAACACAAAACATACATGCTGTTCAAGGCACCAAAAACCCTTCTGCTTCCTTATGTCACAGCTTGAAACGGAAAGTGATCATTCGGAAGAACTAACAGATTGACAGTAATAGGAAACAGTATCTAAACTCATTCTGATGCAATTCAGATAAAATAGAAATGTTCTAGTGCTTGAAAGAATACGCGTGCTTGCTTATGAATTTTATTCCACTCAACGCCCTGAGGAGAGTGTACAAACCTCATTGTTCTCTATCATCCATATACATTTGAGCATGATGGGGCATGCTGTTGGGAGTGACATTACAGATCATCTAATCCACTAATAAGATGGAGAACCCAAAACCAAGAAAGGTGAAATGATTTTGGCATACCCAGATGACTTTTTGAACGGCTGAACAGACTCTTTTAATACATTCTCCTCATATTTCATCAGTAACACTTTGAATTCTCATGAGATTGAACTTTTTGATACGTTCACTCATCAACACCTTTATCCATCTGTGCAGTCAAATTGTAGTAAATATTAATTTTTACTAAGCCTGATGCTGAATACTTGGTAAGAAATATAAGTTTATTTGATTCACTGCTTGGGGCCTTTTCTTGGTATTGGGGGGGGGAAGCATTGTTATATCATATCATGGTAGACGATATTACAAGACAAAAGATAGCGAGTTCTTAGCATGTGTCTCACTTCTTTTTACACAGCACCTGATGGGAGCCAGACATGGTGGCCTATGCCTATAATCCTAATATTAAGGGAGTGGAGGCAGGGGGATTGTCTTGAGTTTCAGGTTAGCTTGAACCACATTGTGAGTTTTGGGCCAGCCTGTAGAGCAAAACCGTGTCAATAAGTAAACAAAGAAACAAACTATTAATGACATCACAAGATCTCACTCCCGTGACCTCATATAACTGTAATTATCCTTCCTCCAAAGTCTTATTACAAAAACATGAATTTAAGGATTGACCACCGAACAGGCGAACTTTGAGAGGAGATGCTCAAGCCCCTCCCCGCAGTACCCTGTGAGCATTGTGTTGAGTTGATAAACAATAGAGATATGAGGGTGAGTAAAATAAGCTGCCTGATGTCAAGGAGCTTACTGCACCAGCAATGAAAATACAGTGGAATGAGTATAGGAAACACCAGGAGTGCCCAGCGAGACACAACAGAAGAGAGAACTGACTCTACACATGATGACAGGAAAGCGTTTTGAGAACATTTTAGTTGAAATATGAAGACGGGCAGTTCATTCCTTAGAAAAGGGGCCAAGATCTAAAAACTTTCTAATAATCCTAATATCAAATACAGGTAAATATAATGTAATATTTAATATTTACTTTATTTGCTCCCACACTCAACTTAGCTGTAATTTTATTGGCCCGTGATGCTATTAATTTATTCTACCTTGCCTTATTAAAATAAAGGCTTTGATCTTTTAAAACATTGATATATTTCAGAAAACCAGAGTTCCAGCTGATAAATAACATGAGAGAAACTCTGACACTAGAAAACAATAGCAATAACAGGTACAAGCAGGACCCACCAAGGAATAATGCAAATGTTGATGAAGGTTTGAGAAATGTCAAGTATTTCCATAGCCTCCTGGAACCTACCCCCTACTATTTCCAAATTACAAAAGCTAAAATGCTAACTTGATATTGGAGAAACCCAGCAGATTCCTCTGTAAGTGACCAAGCTCAATGTCAACTCCAATAGAATGCTCTGAGAACATCTGTCCCCTAAAGCATATTCTCAACTGGTTTATTATTTCTGAGGACTTGTCTAAAGTGTCAGACCACAAAAGACAAAGAAAAGGAAGGGAACCATGATATAAATATGAAGAAGAAACGTTCCCTTTCTTTCTTTCTTTCTTTCTTTCTTTCTTTCTTTCTTTCTTTCTTTCTTTCTTTCTTTCTTTCTTTCTTTTTTTTGTCATGATTTCTCTGTACAACTCTGGCTGTCCTGGGCTTGCTTTGTAGACCAGGCTGGCCTTGAATTCAGAGAGATCCACTTGCCTCTACCTCCCAGAGTGGACTACTATGCCCAGCTGAAGAAAGGAGCTTTTAAGTCCTAAGTTCAACCTGAGTCACTGAATGGACAGGGAGTTGAAAAGGAAAAAGTAGTTTATAAGCTGCAGATAGTTTGGAGAACTATACCCTGCTGATTTTTTTGTTTGATTATTGTACCATTAATACACAAGATATGAACAAAATAGGAACTCAGTGAAAGGCCAAGTACATGTCAAATCTCTATTATTTTATAAATTTTCTAAGTTTCAATTTATGTCAAAATAATTTATGAAATTATTATTAAAAGTTTGTGTTAGAACCATTTCTTCATGAATTTGACTTTGAAGACATTTAAACTAATCTAGATTATTTCACTAAAGAAAATGTGGAAGAAAAAGAAAAATGGACATACTTCTGTAGTGTCTTTATTCTAGAATTTCAATAAAACATAGAAATTCAAGTACGGAATTTATGCATAAGATTAATTCTGTCATTTAACTTTGCCCAAGATTAGGCTTAACTGATTTCAGAATTAGTCTGTGATAGTCTAATGTTCATTTAAATTTAGATATTTAAATAAAAATATTCCATGGAAGAACAACATTCTCCAATATATCTAGGAGGCTGGTTTAGGTATAAAAGTTTAGGTATAAAAAGGGTAGGTCCATAAAACCCTCCCCACAAAGAAAATGGAATGCAGTTTATTTAGGGACTGCTTTTTGTCTCCAGGGGACTTTATTGGCTTGAGACAACTGGCATTGAGATTTCATTTTGAAACTTCCTAATAGCTACTATTTTCACTACTCACCTGATACCTTCTTGGCTTTTCCCTTATGACAGGTGATTATCATTGTGAGCAAAGGATTTTAACTGAGGGATTTTTTAAGCTATTCAAGTGTAAGGATTTTCAGATAACACTATATCTATGCTCTGGCATTGTAGACAACTATACTTTGAAGTTCTGCACTAGTTTGTTTCTTTGACCTCATCTGAACTTAGTGGGCTTTGTTGAAAACTTATTTCAAATGATATCTTGTGTTAGAAATTCTTACTAGTTTAAAATAGGTAGATTCTAGGCCTAATTGCTAAATTCTCTTCGCTTAAAATTTTGCGCAATCAAGGTGAAAGGTTTGTTTCCAAGGAAACAAATGCACAGGATTTTTATCACATAAAATGTTTTCTGCAAGAAAATCCCATAACCAGTCTCCAGGGAGATACTATGTTACAAGGTAGCACTCACTGAAGATTCCTTCAGAAGAATATTTTATTTTTGTTATTCTAAAAGCATTCTATATGTGTGTGGTCATCATGACTTTAGATTAAAAAAATTAACATCAGAACCATGGCCATCGCTTTATTAGGTCATGTGCCATACAATGTGAGACAGTGTGGTTTTCCTCTGTCCATTAGCTTATTTTTATATTGGAATCTAAACAACATTCCTTCGAGATATTCACTTGAGAGAAGGCAACCTATTTAAGGACAGTACTTGTCACCCTGAAAGCTGAAAAAGAGCTTCATCCTTCATTGGTACTTATTTCAAGTTGGAGGTGATTGCTTCCTGTTAAAAAGACAATTTAAAAAATGCTCAAGTAGCCTGGTTTTGCATACTCTTGTGGTTAAATTAAAACTAAGTAAATTGCCTGAAATGGATTCTGGTCACAAAAATCTGAGGCTTTGTTCTGATCTGACTTGTTATATTCTTGACCTTGCCCACAGGGATACTTGAATTCTGAGACACCATGTTATTCATCTTGCAGCCTTGACCTAGATTATAAGTGGTACACAAATGTTTGATACTGTGATGAAAGAGCTAAGTAATTACATATTGAAAAGGCACATTTTTAAGAGTGGAAAGCAAGCAACTATGAAATGATGGGGTGCAGGGAATGGCATAACCATCAAAATTAAAAAGTCAAAGCTCTGCCCCTTACTGACTCTGTGATAGCAAAACACTAAAATCTCCTTGTAAAATGAGGCATGTCTACCTCACTGGGTGGTTAATAGAAGTAATGTGTATTAAAAGTATATTGGGGGCCAGTGGGATGGCTCAGTGGGTAAGCGTGCCTGTCACTATGCGTGGTGTTCTGAGTGCAACCACAGAGTCCCCAAGGTGGAAGGAGGGAACTGCCCCCACAAGTTGTCTTCCGAACTCTGCATACCTGCAATGGCCCACATTGGAAGACTTTTATTTATTTTTCGTGGCTATCTGATGCAGCTTCTTGCAAATAACCCTCCCTGAACTCACCATGTAGCCCAGCCTGGCCTCAAACCTTCCTGTCTCAACCCCCTGGCTATAGAGAACATCTAGCCCTGAAGGGATTTCTTTAAAATACAGGAATCACACCAGTAAGACTCGTAATTCTTACCATGTAGAAACGGTACCCAGGAAATTTGATTTTTCTCCTAATTCAGGAGATAAATTACTTTTTGTTTTCACTGCAGATCGAATGTGTGGGGCCAGCTAATGTGAAATGATTTAAAGACAGTATTTGGTTAGAGTAGCCCTATTGCTTGAAAAGGAAAAGTTACTTCTTTTTTAAAGGCACTTTTCTCGGCCTAACTCTACTTGTAAAAGTCTTTGAATTTTTGTTTTTGGCGTTAAAACATGTATATATTTTGTAATTTTAAAAATTAAAACACAATCACATCATTTCACCGCCCCATCAAACCACTTTCCCTCTCGTGTCCCCTCACCTGCTCCCTCTCAAATTCGTGGCCTCTTTTTTTTTTTAAGATTTATTTTATGTATATGAGTGTTCTATCTGCACTACACCTGCCAGAAGAGGAAATCATTTCATATTTTAGATGGATGTGAGCCACCATGTGGGTGCCGGGAATTGACCTCACGACCTTTGGAAGAGGAAACAGTGCTCTTAACCACTGAGCCATTTCCCACCCCTTTTTAATTAATTGTTACATATATACTTACGCACATAAATACATTCACATAAACATATAGATGTTAGATATATATGCACGTATGCACACATGTGTATATACGCGCGTATATGCGCATAAAAAATGCAGCTTCATCAGTGCATTTAGTGCTGTTTATATGTATATGCTTCCAGGGCTGGACACTTGGCATTAGGAAGTCAGTTATGGGGCTCATCCCCAGGGAAAACTATTTCTTTTCCATCTCAGCAGCCATTAGTTTCCTATAGTCTTTTGTTCCCCTTCTAGGGATGGGGCCCTCCGAGGTTTCCCCTTCCATGTAAGCTTTTCCAATTGGTGTGTTACTTACTCTGGTCTTGTTTAGGCTGCAATAGTGTTGAGACAGGGAGACTGCCATTTCTAAGAGATGATAATGTCACAGCACAATTTCCGATCCTCTGGCTCTTAAAATTTTTTCTGCCCCTTCTTCTACAATGTCCCTGCCTTAGGTGGGGGAGGGGGGTTGCGGGGAGTGGGAGGGCACTGTTGCAGATGTTTCAGCTGAGGCTGGGCACTCCACAGTTGGTTGTCCTCTATACTTTGGCCGGTTGTGGCTTTTGTAATGGTCTTTGCTGCAAAGAGAAGCTTCTTGGGCGAGGCGTGAGAGCTAGACTTAGCTGTGGGGAGGAGTATGAATATTGGAGATGTAGTTAGAAATTATACTAGTTTAGTAAAGCGGAAGTGATGCATTCTCCTCTGTGACACATGACCTCACTAGCCCCTCGTGGTTCACCTTCCTTTAAGTGGGCCTTAAGTCCAGCTAGACAGCTATTGGTTACCACGATTTAAATGTTGTACCTTTAGGGATATCTTGCCATGCTGGTCATTGTTATGGTTCATAGGCATCAAAGCTTGGTAGGGCTGTTGATTGACTTGGATATATAGGCTGACAGCCAAAGAAGGTGAGAGAGTGGGTTGATGTGTACAGCAGAAACAGGCCTTTGTATAGGAGATCTGGAGAACCCTCTTTAGAAAGACATAAAAGACAGTAGGAACATCGGAAATAGCAAGTACTAACAAGACATGATCTCAGATGGCAGAAAAACCTTCGAGCATTCATTCAGTCAGTCAGTCATTTATATGACAACTACTCATTGTGTGTTCAGTGCTAAGGACTGGGCTAAACATTGTCTACATGTAGGATCTCTTTTGAAAATTAGCGGAAGAACGTGATGAACAGCATGTATCACGTGCTGATGTACACTGCTCAGATTCATGGAAGGTCTGACCTGCACTCACTCTCCTACCTGCTTTTAGACAGTTCTGTTTTTCATATAGGCCCCTGTGTACATCTACTCAAATGTGAGTCTTGTTACGAAGGCCAGGGGATAACCTTAAGTACTGTCACTTAAGCACCGCCCACTTTGTATGAGGCAGAGGCTCTCAGTGGACTGATGCTCACTAAGCAGTCTATGCAAACTAGTCCAAGGATCCTCCTTTAACTCCCCAGTACTGGGATTACAAGCACATGCCATCATGCCCAGCTTGTTTTTACAGAGGCTCTAACGATTAAAGTCATGGCCTCCTGCTTGAAAGACAAGCATTGTAACGGACTGAGCCATCTCTCCAGGCCCTGGAAATGTATTTTTTAATAACAAAGCCTCTAAAGCTAAAGGGGTTTTATTTCATACAAGTTCAACAGAGGCAATTCCTGGTGGCGTTCAGACATTGTCTCTAAATGCCATGCCTATTATAACAGTTCAGCTATGTGAACTAGGGTGCAAGTTTGGAACTGGCCCTACAAGGTCATTTTTCTCAACCCAGTCCCAGGCTGAGAACCAGAGGCTCTAAGCATGTGTTGAAATGGTTACACAGAACTAAATCTGTAAGAGATAAAGTAATGGGCCTAATTGTTATCATTAACACAAGAGGGGGAGGAAACTAGCAAGGGGAAGGAGACTGGCATTATCACCAACTAGAAGTAAACATCTGTACCGTTTGTCTTCTGGGAACCTTGTTAATGAGTCACTTCCACTAAGCAGATACTTATTTAACCTTATTGTTCTCCATATGTACCAAAAATTGAATGAACCAAATAAGGCATTACCAAAAATACCCCACAGATTACTTATGGGAAATTATGTTTTTAAAAAAAAATAAAATAAAACAGTAACATAAAAAGCAGACACCTGAATCGAGAACTGTGCAAGGCTGAGGAGATAGCTCAGTGAGGGCAGTAGGGATAACAGAACTTGGTGTGCAAGCATAAAGACCTGAATTCAATCCCCAGTACCTAAGTGAAAGCTGGGCACGGATACACAAGCCTGTAGCTAGCACGTTACTGTAGAAGGCAAAGACAGGAGGACTCCTGCCCAAAGCAGCTCACTGGCATGGAGAGCATTCGGTAAGAGATGTTGTCTCGAGGGAATAAGTCAGAGTGATAAGCACAGCACCCAAAGTCTTCCTCTCACTTCCACACAATACCTGTGTACGCACCCCCTCCCCCATGCTCACACACACAAAGAGAAGCCATGCATACAAGAGAAAATTAGCATTTGTAATGCAAATATATGTCAAATAATACAAATGGGAATCTCATACAATGCGGATATTAACCTTCAGTACTTTGCCAGTGCTAAGTATATTACTAGCTAATGAAGAAACGATGGACAGATATTTTAAATTTCTTCTAGTAGAAATTGTGTACTCTCTATCTGAAATACTTGGAAAAAGGGGTAGCTTGGATTTCAGAATCTTACTTGAATATGCGTGATAAGATCGTTATCGTATTATGGTTTGTATCACAATTATGGATACCTTATTTACAATTTTATACATTTTTATTTTATTTTTTATAATTTATTCACTTTATATCACGATGGTAGCCCCATGTCTCATCTCCTCCTGGTCCCCGTCTCCCTCCCTTTCCCCCCACTATCCTTTTTCTCTGGTCCACAGAAAGAGAGATCCCTCCTCCCCTACCATCTGACCCCAGTGTATCAAGTCTTACCAGGACTGCATGGATCCTCTTCCTCTGTGGGCTGACAAGGCCACCCCTCCAGGGGGAAGTGATCAAATAGCAGACAATAAAATCCATGTTAGAGATTTCGTATCTGAAAAGAAAAAAAAAAGTTCATGGTGTGGAATTTTCCACTCATGCCATCATTAAGTTGCCACTTTAAAAGTTTTGGATTCCAGAGCAGTTTGGACAGAATCTCAGATTAGGGTTACAGAGTCTGCTGTAATCATTCCCTTCAAACAATATGTACTGAGGGCCTACGATGCAGTACACATTACGGTAATCAATGGACATAGGACAGCCAACAAGAGGCATATTCCCTGCTTACTGGTACCTTACATTGTACCAGGAGTACCAACAGGGTCAATAGGTAAGCACAGAGGCGGCCAGTACCTCTGAGTTAGCTGACATCTGATTACTGAGAAGAGCCCTCCAACAAAAGACCAGTTTAGAGCCCTATGAAGGGACAGGTTGAGCTTTGAAGAGTAGAAAGGAGGGAGGCTTGCTGGAGCAGAGCAAGCTGGAATGGCGCAGATGGGCTGGCCCCTTGAGGGCTTTGAAGTAGACTTCGGAGTTTATTCTGTGCAAACAGCAAGTTTGACTTCTTTCCCTGCTTGGATCCCCCTTATTTCCTTCTCTTTCCTTATTGCTCCAGCTGGTGCCTCAAGCAAAATATTGAAAAGGTGTGCAGATAGTGGACATCCTTATACATGCTCAACTTCAGTGGCATTGCTATAAGCTTTTCTCTACCTAGGATGATGTGAAACTGTGGGTTTCTCATATAGCTTTTATTATGTTGAGGCATGACTTTTATTATGAAGGCATATTGAATTTTATCAAAGACTTCGTCTGAGTCTATTGAGATGATAGTGATTTTTGTCTCTAAGTCCCTTTATGTGGTTAACTACACTCATTGACTTGTATATGTTGAACCATCTATGCATATCAGAACTAAAGCCATCTTGGTGATGGTAGATTATCTTTTCAATATATGCCTATATTCTATTTGCAAGGTTTTTTTTTTGAGATTTTTGAATCTATATGACAGTAGGGATATTGTCCTTTTGTTTTATTTTTTGTTTTGTCTTTGTTTAATTTTAATACTAGAATTTTACTAGTTTCTTTTTTTTCCATTTTTTCTATTTTTTAAAAAAATAGTTTATAATTGGCTTTAGATCTTTTTTGAAAGTCTAGAGGAATTCCGCCCTGATTCCATCTGGCCCTGGACTTTTCTTAGTGGGAAGGCTTTTCATTAATATTTCAATCTTCTCATTTGCTATGAGTTTGTTTAGGTTGTTGACTTTTACTTGTCTTCATTTTGATGGTCTGGTTGAACTCAGACATTCATTCATTTCTTTTAAGTTTTCCTACTTAATGGAATGGAGATTTTTAAAAGTATTTGCTCATGGTTCTCCAAATTTCTTTGGTACCTGTTTCAATGTTTTTCCTGTTCATTTTTGCTTGTGTTAATTTGAATTCTCTCTTTCTTTCTTTTGGTTAGTTGGGCCAAGAGTCTCTCAATCTTTTTTATCTTCTTGAAGAACTGGCTCTTCACTTCACTGATTCGTTGTACTTTTAAAATTTGTTCTAATTTATTGATTTTTTTGCTCTGATTTTTATTGTTTCAGGCCACCAACTGGGTTTGGACTTGGTTTGTTTCTGTTTTTCCAAATTTTTAAATTGCATCATTTTGGGAACTCCTCTAATTTTTAATGGTATTTTTCTTTAAATCTCTTTTCCAAGATTGTATTATTTTTTAGAACAGGTTTAAGCTCAAATTGAGTTTCTGGGTATAAAGTACAGAGTTCCCACATATTTCTTACTCCTCCAGTGGCCTCTGATCCTCATCATTCCAGTGGTGCATGTGCTATAATTAGTGAATCTCCCAGAACTCATCATTATTGTTCCAAATCTATACCTTCTATTAGGCTTAGTCTTAGTGTTATACATTCTATAGATTTAATTTTTTTTTTAATTTTCTTATTATTAGTTCTTGTATTTTTGAGATTATAATATCACTTCCCATTTTCTTACCTCCCTTGAAATACTCTCATATATCCCTATTTGCTCTCATGGATTTTTTTCATTTAATATATATATGCATTATAAATATACTTATATACTTACAAGTATGCAACCTGCTTATTCTATATAGTGCTACCCACATTTATGTGTGTGTGTGTGTGTGTGTGTTTGTGTGTGTGTGTGTGGTATCAGTTGGTGTGCTCTTCCTCAGGAAGGCTTTCTCTCCCACTCTCGGCATTCCTAAGTTGCCTGTAGCTTTTCGTTTAGGGTTGAGGCTTCATGGGCTTTCCCTTGCTATTCAGCGTGTCGATTGTTGTTCAACTTGTTCAGCTTCTGTTTTGTCAGTCCTGTTGGTGAGACTTTGTGGGTGGAGTGTCTGTCATTTCTAGGAGACCCAGTCTCACAGCAAGTTCCCTTTTCCCCTGGTTCTTACAGTCTTTCAGCCTCCTCTTCTGCAGCGTTTACTGAGTGTTAGGTGCAAGAGTTGTTTTGCAAATATATCTTTTGAGACTGGGATCCATAAGTCTGTATTTTGATTAGTTGTGATTTTATTTAATGATCTTCATCTGTCACAAAGACACATTTCTTTGATGACGGGTGAGGAATGCACTTACCTGAGGCTCTAAGGACAACTATTTAGGATGTTGTTAGGGATTATGCTGGCTTAGTAAATTGGTAGTGGTAGGTTTTCCCCTAAGATCCATAACTTCACTAGCCCTGAGTAGTTGGCTAGGTTTCCAGTTCAGGCATTGTATCCCTCTTGTGAAGCAAGTCTTAAGTCCAATTAGAAAGCTCTAGTTACCCTCAGGCTCCACTATTGAACCCTGAGGGTTATCTTGTGTGTTTGTGGTAGTTCTTAGCCGTCCTAGTTGGGTAGGACTTTCAGTTCTTCCATCATTTGGAAGCTTGAATGATGCCTTCTGGTGCAATTATAGCTAGTCCTCAAGGAGAAGGCCTTCAAATCATTTCCAGCTCAGAGGGCTCTGGGCCTTGCATCTGAAGTTCATGGAATCTTGAGCAATAGAAACTTGCATTCCATCTTCAGGGGGCATTACTAGTTTAAATGAAACTATTTATTAGTTTAAATGAAACTTTCTCATCTGGGTTGGCAATGCTTTCCCCAAGAGTCAAAAACTACCTAACAAAACCCCCAACATTAAGCCTGAGAAGCCCTCTTCTGAGTTGTTGGTCAGTGTTATCCAAGAGACTCTGTTTTTATGTAGTTGTTATTTATTTTGGTTTGGTTTAGTTTTTGGCTTTATTTTATTTTATTTTTATTTATGTGCATTTGTGTGAAGGTGTCAGATCCCTTGAATTGGGGTTACAGACAGTCGTGAGCTGCCATGTAGATGCTGGGAATTGAACCTGGGTCCTTTGCAAGGGCAAACAGTGCTCTTAACCACCGAGCCATCTCTCCGGCCCCAGTTTTTGGCTTTTTAAGACAGCAATGTATGTAGCCGTCGTTGTCCTAGAATCACTTTGTAGATCAGGCTGGCCTCAAACTCACAGAGACCCTTCTGCCTCTGCCTTGGGAGTGCTGGGATTAAAGGCGAACGACACCACTGCCCAGTCTCTTCCTGATTTTTCAAATGTAGGTACTTAAAGCTAAACATTTCCATTGTAAGTCGATCTCTAATGTTCCCCAGGGGAACATTATATTTGTATGTGGTGAGAAACCTATTGGGTTTGTGATGGGTTTTTCTTAAGCAATGGAGTGATTTGGTCTTACTTATGGCTTAGTAAATTGGGCCTCAAAATCATGAGGGCATTCAGGAGACCTCCAGTATTCGTTATTGTCCTCTTCTGAAGGAAACTGATAGGGAACAGGATGGAAGAGTGGGCAGAACAGAGAAACTTTGGAGCCTGAGAGATTTAAGTTCAAACCCAGCTCTTTCTAATGGGACATTATCCTCTCAGGTGAAGTTCCCTGTTGATAAACAGGAATGGTAGAAGTTAGATCGCAGGGTAGTTTTTATAATTTGATGATATATCTTGGCATCTACATGACAAAAGTTGATGTATCACATGACAGATATGAGTGGAATAATGGACTGTGATATACCTGTGCTGGATCTCTTTGTTCTTATTTGTTGCTGGTGCTGTGCTTGTTGGTGGTCTTAGAAAGGCCTAGAAATCAATTGAATTTTCTTAAGAGAGAAACAATTGTTTTGGGGGCCCCATGGCTTCAAACAGGATTTTAAGTGAAGGTCTAATAAAGTCATGGGACTGAAATGCTTAATTCTCATTTTTGTGTGTTTCTCACTGGTTTGAAATTGTCTACCTTGAGATTTCAGGAATATTGTTTGCTGTCTGCAGTGCACGAAGGGCTGAGCAGCTCAAGTAACTGTTTGGGCAGACTGGGCTACATTTGTAATAGGTATATTTGCATGGAATGGCAGCTCCTCTTTGCCTTAGCAATGATTCAGCACATGGAAGGCCAGCACCATCCAACCTGCTTAATGGGCTTTTTGGCACAAGATGATTCCACTCTCCCGGGAAGCTGTGGAAAGTCAACTCTAAGATGGCTAAACACAAGAGGCATACAAGCAGGGCTATTTGCTATGAGGGCATGCCACAGGCCAGACACCCAGCAATCTTCTGTAGTACATTTTTGTGATTTTGTTTAAAGTAAGCAACATCGGAGAACACTCAGAGAGAAAAGAAATGGGTACAGAAGTGGACAGGCTGCTCCTGTTTCCTGTCAGTGAGAACTGACCATATTTGCCTCACCCTGTATAGTACTCCACGTAGCTCTAAAGTTCAGGTGAATCTCCATACTTCTCATATGCTGTGAGCACTTTTGATTACTATCAATCAGGTATTGGACTAAATTCCAATGTATATTATTACTATTGCTTAGACACAATAAATACAGTAGCCTTCAACTTCAATAACATACCTTCCTTGAGTCCTGCCTCTGTGTCTTTTACCAGGTGAAAAACTCAAACTTAGGTTTTCTTGGTGTTTTTCCATTAAAGTGACTCACAATTCTTGGATTTTGCTACCAAGGGTGAACATAAACCAGATACATATATTTGGCTGTTGGCCATACAGCATGACCTTATGATGAAGAAGAAGTATGCAGTTCTGATTCTCTTGTCCCTTTAGGGCCTGTCTGGATGGTTGCTAATGCTTTCTCACTGTGACAGGTACCCAGGGAGCTCAAGCCATATTCCTCTGACCTCATCTGTCTAGAAGCTTGACAAAGCCTTCCCCATTCTCCAGTTTAAAAGGAAATAACTCCCAGGACCTTTTTGTTCCCAAGAACCCATGTAGGGGATGAGAAGAAGCTGGAAGCTGGGTTAACTCCCCACTTTTTCTCTGCCTCTTTTGTCTCTGTCTAAAATCTTCCTCCCCAACTTTTACCTGGACAAAGAGCTCAGAGCCTGCCTCTTGCTTCAGTTGGAAAGAAAAAGAAAAGGGAAATGGCACACACAAAGAAAAGTATAGAGTGCTGTCTCAAGTATCATAAAGACAAAAGTTGAGAAAGGGTTTCTGAGGCTTCTGTTAGAGGGTGAAGATCTCTCTAGAGTGAGACAGGGCTACAGATGAATATGTGAAAAACCTAAAGAGCGGTTTGCTTGACATGTCAGAACCGTGCTGGCTTCCTAGGGAAGACAGACTGATTTAGCCAGAGAAACAATGGTGTGTTGGGCAGGAAATTACAGAGTTGGCATGCAGAATTGCTTTGGATAAGCCAGTGCAATTATGGGTGGCTTATCAACCTCTCTACTTCATGACAGGATGCACTAAAATAGACATGGCACTTAAAACATCTGAGCTCTCAGAGGTACCATGACCCGTTCTCTTTTCTCAGAAACATCATGGTCCTCTTTTATTTCTCCTGCATTTGATTTTTCTCTCTTTCATGTTTCAGAGCCTAAGAAACTCCTACTAATATTATCAGTTACTCCATTCCTATTTCACATATATATTTAGATTCGGCACCCAAAGAGTGTCAGTGTGCTTTAGTGGGGCTAAGTATGAATCCTATGCCCAGAATATGAAATATATATCCTTGACTCACATAAGTTATTTGGTGGATTTATGTGATGTAAGGTTAATTCCACATTTCTAAAACAGAAATAAAAATGGCTACTCCATAATTTTGTTCTTATGGTCAAGTGAATGAAAAGATGCTTTATACAATATTTGATTCTCTATGTTTCCTTCCTTCTTCCATTTTTGTTTCTAAAACTCTTATTTTATGGTAATCGTATGCCAAATATTTTGCTTTGGCCTAAGCTTTGAAAGTATACAGATAAAGTACACTTCCTTTTTAAATCAAGATTGTTTAATGAAAAATGGACACAGAGGAAGCTGCTATGTGGTGTAAAGCATGCAGAGAAGACAGGGTGTCATGATATCCTGCATAACAGAGATCAGTACATTATGTGTATGATAGAGGACATTATTCGGCTTTGGTAGAGAACTCCTGACCTGAGTTTTACAGTGGAAGAGCTTGGTGGTGTGCTCTTAATAGATGAGAAACCTCTCAGTGTCATGAGGTGTATTTATGAAAACAATGGTCTATTAAGCATACATATATAGCTAGGTCATGCAACTTGGAATAATAAAAACCTGGAAATAAAATTATCATTATAAAGAACCCAGATGTAATTCTTATGGTGATGAAAAATCACCAAAGGAATTAGTAACCTCGGGCTTCCTGTTGGGGCCCCTGTGTCATTGGTAGACCTAAGATTTCAGACCAAAGGCAGAAAAACAAGCTAGCTCAAGGGAGCAATGTCAAGGACTTCATCTGGCATAATGACAGTAAGGAGGGAGCACAGAGGATAGAGTAATGCTCGGTGCTTTTGTTGGTTGGGGAGTATGGACTTCAGTATGGGAATTAAGGATGGTTGAAATCAATAACTGAGGAAATCAGAAGCAGCAAGTTTCTATGGGAGAGAACTGAATATGGAGCATGTATAACTGGAAGGGTGTGTGAAAGCCCCACGTGCAGATGCATGAACAGACGTTGTGGTGAGGAGCTCGTAGCACAGAGAAGGAGAGATGGCCAGTGAAGCACATACATCCCTGGCTTCCCAAGTGCAACTTGAGAGTCCCCACCAAATACTCTTGTGGTTGTTTTCAGTCCTCTCAATAACCTCATTTTGATAATTAAAATATCTGATAATATCTGAAATTTCAAATGGACATTCAAGTCAAAGGTTCCACCCTCTGCCATTTAGTGCATGAAAAAGATGGGATAAGGAAGACAAAGTTAAGGAGGGAGGGCAGTATCTCTGGCTCTCTGGCCCTCTTGTTTAGTATCTGTGTCATCTGATAATGGATTTAATTGATAGTTCCAAAAGTTTCAAAGTGACTGTTGCCTTTGTGGACCCTTTATGGGCTCCTTGGAGAACTATGAGCTAAACTGACTTCAGTTAAGTCTCTGTGCACAGGTTGTTTTTGTTTTTTTTTGTTTGTTTTTTGTTTTTTGTTTTGTTTTAAATGACTTCTCCACACCTCACTCCTCTGGTTGTCCGCTTCATACATTTTCACAGCAATGATCTATGTTGTCCTATCCTTTTCAAGTTCTGCTCAGGACTAGCACTTTAGACTGAAATACAGCTGTTATCTGTTGACTTGGGGCTGCAAATGAAATTAATGTAGAATGAACTCTATTTTTGTGTCCTGTATTAGAATTAAAGCCACATGAGTTACTCAGTTGGAGTTGGTGACTGAAATCATGAAGTTAACCCTTCCCACAATGCTCCTCTCTGCCAGCAAGAATGCTTATAATGGAAGATCTTTCAAATGGGGATAGATTACTAGAGGGAGCCATCATTCGGAAAGTGAGAAAAGGCAGAAAAGCAATGACTCCAGAGGTATAGGAGAACCGTGTTGGCAAACATCTCAGAACAGGGCAAGCCAGCATTATAAAGAGGACATACTCAGCATAGAAGATGCTATGAAGAGGTACAGGTAGGAAAGGTCTAATATTTAAGAAAGAAATTTGTATTTAGCAATGAGGGTATCATTTGCTCTTTGGTATGCAAATCTGTTTAAAGATGGGGAGGAAATGGCAAGGGGTTTGGGGAAGTTTTAAGGAAGATAATGGATACTAGATATTAGACTAAGAAGGTGTGAGATCGAATGGAAGTCACAGCCAAGGAAAGGAAAACACATACTAGTGATCCAAAGACAGGTGATCCAAAGATTCAGGAAGGCAAGGGGATGGCTGATGGCAAATGGTGAAAGCTAAGGTCTGCCCTTTAGGCACTTTCATATCTTCAGAGTACGTGAGAAGGAAGGGGACCAAGAGCACAGTGATGGGTTAGGGACTGATTAAAAAGAAGGACTGTCTCATCCTCCAATAAAAGACACAGAAGCATTCATTTCAATGCTTTTGTTCATGGCACAGCAGGTGAAGGTGGCAGAAAGTTGAAAGAGATCACGGTTCATTGCTTGAGTTTTCTCACTGAAGTTTGGGATGGAGCTCCTGAGTGTGGTGACTCATGGCTGAATCACTTATTCTAATCCATTCATTTAGAAACTAGAAAGGTTGAGCTGCATAGTGTGGTATTATTATGCCTAACACAGAGATGCAGAGGCAGTGATTCAGACCATCAAGTGACTTGTTTGAGGTCAGCCAGGTGGCTAATGCTACAGTGTGTACTACACCAAGAGTCTCCAGATTTTTCAGAGGTTAGCATTTAGTAGTCTTGAGAGATGTTTATGTGTCATCTTTATCAGCCCATCAAAAAACAAGGCGTAAAAATAGAAAATAGCAGAAATAGTTCAAAGTAGATGTCTTTCATCGCAACCCTTTCCCTTCTACATGTAATGACCAAGCCTTAGCAAATACTTAACATCTCTCATCTAATCACTGTCAGAGGTTCTCCATTGTGATGTCAAAACACAGCAATATTTAATGAGCATTGACCCTATGCCAGGAACATCTCTAAGTGTTTGCATATCTAAAAGACTATAACCTTCAAAACAACCCAACATGGGTGGCAAACTCCAATATCTCCATAATATAGCACAAGGAGAGAAGTTAGCTTCACCATCTAGTGAAGCTAACTGACTCAACACAGATATTAAGTAATGAGCTAGCCTTGGCAGCCCAAGTGTTGTGGGGTTTTGACAATGTGATGCAGTTTCTGCTCTCAGGAAGTTCATTTTCTTCAAGGAAAACAATGAGAATAAAGGGTTGGTTTTCCCAAACAAAGCAGCCCGTAACAGGATGATGAACCAGTTCACAGTGAGTAATAGAAGTGGTATGAAAAATTGAAGTTGGCAAGTTCTTCCAAATCAGAAATACATGAAGAGGCCGCTGTGGACTAGACTTGCTTGGCAGGTAGCATTCAAATGGTTTGATTCTCCCTAATCTGACAGTGGTAAGGAGCTTGAAAATGGCCAGGGATTGTCTTAGAGTTCATCAAAATTATATGCATCCTTCATTTTCATGAGGAAATGAGCAAAGAGTTGGACTACAGGCAAAACGGAACATTCACAGTCCATGAAATATAGAGTCATTGGGTTTCTGCTCGGTGTTGTTCTATGTGTTCTAACTTTCAAGATTCTTGGGTTAGAGATCACATCTTATTTCTGTATTACACTGCACACATTTCACTAATAATCTAGGACAAAATGTTTGTTTGTTTTAATTGATCAAATTAAAATAGTCCAGGTAGGCTTGGTTGTGTGCATTTGTATAAACTCTATAAGCTTAGAGATTCAACCCAAGTTACCAAAATAGACTTTTTTTCCTCTCAGGTCAGTTAAGTACCTCTCTTGACTTTTATTTTCAGTAAACCTAAGTTAGAAACACCCCCTATCATGTAATAGACTCTAGTGACACTGAACTAATAAACAGGCAAATGAACAAGTATTTTGATCCTTTACCTTCCACAGAGCCTCTTGGACTTCTATAAAAAGCTACTGGCTTTGTTCCTAATTTGTGTACCTATCAATAATATATTGTGGGAAGGAGTTTGAGTTGAGACCAAAAGCATGTGGTTGTAGCCTCTGGTTTAATACTTTATTATATTACCTAAAAGGAAATGACTTACAACAGCCCTTTTTTGTTACTGCATGTTCTGTAGATCAGAAGTCCAAATAAATCATGGATCAATTGGGTCCACAGCTTACACCTTTCCAAGCTAAGATTATTGTTGAGTCTTTCTTTCTAGAGATTTTAGGATGAAGCTATCTTTGTTTTCTATTCCTTGTGGCCAAAGTCTCTCTTTCCTACCAAAACCAGGCTCCTCAATGTTGGCCAGTTTCTTTGTCATGTTGCTCCCTCTGTCTTCAAATCAACAGAAGCCTATCTTTTTAAGACCTTGAGTTTGCCTGTCTTTCTCTTCTATCTAATTTCCCTTTTTCTTGAGTAAAAAAAAAATTCTCTTGTAACAGCTCTTGGAATTATATTGGACCTATCAGGAAAATCTAAAATCAGATTTCTATCTCAAGGTTTGAAACCTCAATAATATCTGCAAAGTCCTTTTGTTATTTTTAGTATTATACTTTCACAAATTCAGAAGCACTAAGACCTTGAAACTTTTTGGAGATCCTTTCGTCAACAGCTTTCTTTCAGGGAATGTGAGGTGTCACTCAGAGCAACCGCTGTTTCTAAAACAAACAAAACTAAACACAAAAACCCTCACATCTGCTCCAGGGCTGGATGTCTGTTGTCTATAGGTCTAGTCCAAGTAGAAATAGACATGATTTGAAAGAAAATAATTTCTCCATGGTTTCCATTGTAAGTATTTGTAAGCCATTCAAAGCACTCAGAGAAAAGTAATAGTTATGTGGTGATGAAAGTGGTGCTAGTATTAAATTTGACATAAGAGAATATGCCCATTATTGTGGCAAATTCAAGCCACTCATATCTAGGCTCTGCCTTATAGAAGTGATAAGTATATAGATAATATGAATAACAAGTGTATTATTTACTATTGTTCTGACCAAAAACACCTTAGAAGAAGAAAGGGGTTTATTTTTACCTTACAATTCTAGAAGGGATGGCAGTCCACTATGGCAGGGAAGACATAGCAGAAAGAGCAGAAGACAAGGCTGGCAGTAAGGTAACAGAAATATTACATTTCATCCCCATATAGAAAACTCAGGGAGGAAAGAGAAAGTGTCAATAGTCTGTAATACCTTAAAGCCTGGCCCCACTTACATCCCTCTCCAGAATGGCTGAACCTTCTATAGGTTTCATAACTTTTCCAAACAGCACCACCTACTGGAGACCAAGTATTCATACACATGAGCCCATGGGGGACATTGCTCATTCAAATCACCACAAGGACCTGTAGACAGAAACACAGAAAATCCTCTGGAAGCAGGCACTTTCTTTCCCTCTTGATAGCTGTTCCTGATGCTCATCTTAATCTATTCTCACTAGACAAAGATGATACAAAGAGTGGGAGCTCAGTTTGTTACCTTGTAGTTTGCTCCACTCACCAACCAACCCTTGATACAATAACAATCTCCCAAATCCAGCCAGACCAACCATTTAAAGATATTGCCTCAGAGAGGGCCAGGGACTAGGAAAGGTCAGCAAAGGCTCCCAGAGTTAAAAATAGACAGCCAGGAAACAAAGGACACAGTGCAACTTTTACAACCATGAATTAAATGCAAAGAATGACACATCATTACATAAGCCCCAGAAAATATCATTTAAATGTCAAAAGAGCTTCAGATGGCTTTAATCATGGCAGAAAAATCTCTCAAAATATGTTCAATGCCTTAATGTTATAAAATTATTTTTAAAAGGCATTGTTGGATAACATAAAAATATAGAAATCAGTTGTACTTTCTGACTGCTCGTAGGAATCCTTATGTTCATTTTGTGAAACCTTTGCTTTTGTAAATACCCAGGGCTTTCAGAGACTGTGAATATATTTGAATGAAAGAAAATGATTTAACTTAGGAATTGTGTGAAAGTGTAATCCTGTGGAGGCTACATCTTTACTGAGAGAAATGGGTACAGAATAGATCCTTCTAATTGTTTGACTATAATTCCACATACATTCTTACCCTCTTGAAAATTAGCTTCGTGGAAATCAGTTCTCATATTTCTGCCACCCACTTTCATTTTAGAGCTCTGTTTTGAAGCATGTGAGATATATTTAACAACATCACATTAACATTTTAGTCTCTGTCTGGATACAGTAGTTTCACATATGCTATTTTTTGGCAGATGCAGAATTTTACTAGATTTTGGTTGTCAAAGATATCAATCCAAGTAAAGCTAAATATACATGGACATACGTATTTGTGTACACGCATGTGAATTTGTATATGTGTTTATAGAGAATTACTTTTTGTTCATTAATTAAATATCGGTTGAGCTTCTTCTGTGTTCTCAGTAATGACCTGAACACTGAGAAAAGATTATTAAAACACAGGTCCCAGGTTCTACAGAGCTCTTAAAATGCTTTTTGAGGCAAAAATTAAAATTGTGTATTGTGGTTATTGCTGCAGTAACAGCCAGAAGTATATACAAATAATTTTGTGAATGCAGAAAAACAAAACATTAAGTGAGGCAAAAAGGATTGAGCAAGGCTTCCTGATGATGACTATTTTAGTGCAAAGGTCTTTAAAATGCTTTGTCTGTTGGATCTATTGGTGACAGTGCTTTGGATATCGTTGGATTGTATTAAATACATAGCTTAGAAGAATATGGGATTTGAAGAGGATAGCGCTAAGACTGGAAGAGAGAGAAATGATTCCTCTTAAAGGATGCCCATAATTATTGAGGGTGATGGCTTCCCCAAGCCTTAACCTATTAGTAGCAAAGAGTATGGTTCATCTTCCCACAGTGAAGAAAGGCAAGCTGAGTGGCATATCTGATCTGGGACTCTGAGAATCAGGTCTTGAAGGGCATCTTAGAGCATTCACCTTTAGAATAAGCTTCTTTTGGCCAGTCTTGTATCATGTTGTATGTCAGGACATGGGCTTCTCTTCTGTGTCAGACATTACTCTAATTCAGACAGAAATACAATGCATTATGCCCTTGGGGCATTCTTGAAAACAGCCAGGGAGTAGGGGTAGATTGATGTAAGCTCAAGGAACACGATAAAAGGTAGCAAGGAAACCATCAACAACAAGTCTCTAGCTTGTTCACACATTGCTTTGCTCACTCAGAGCACTCCAAAATTAGAAAAGCTACAGTCCTTTGCCAAGAATGCAGTATGCAAATATTTCCTAATAAAGAAGCCATAGGAGAAACTTAAATTTTTTTGTTGCAATGTTCAGATACATTGACAGTGGTTTTGTTGTTGTTGTTGTTGACAGTGCAAGATTAGAAAGCAAGCATGATGAGGTTCATTTGCAAGAACACCTGCTTTAAAAATAACCCTGCTGTCATAGGAAATAACTTCTGGATTGACTTGTCTGCGTGTGTGTTTGAAAAGAATCTGAGTGAATATGAAATACTGAAACATAGCTGTTAGTTACATATCTAACATTGGCATTGAAGACAAAAAAAAATAATTTATTTCAAGTACCATAGTTGTGGTTTGATTCAGTGTGAGGTTTCGCTCTTTTATATAAATAGTAAGTTAATACTTTATTGTAAAGTAATTGCAAGTAAAAAAGGTCACATAGTGAGATTAGCTAGACCCAAAATCTATACATTTCAAAGAAGATCTATGCTGGGTTGTGTGTTTTCACTATAGATTACATTTTAATTCACTTAGCACCACAAAAATAAAAACAAGGAAGAAAACTTCCCTGACAGTTAAAACTACATGGATATACATAAACACATATGTGCATGTATACAGTCTATCGTGCTTTATGAGAACAAGGAGGATAAATATTAGGAAATGAAAATGGAATGGTGCAGGTAAAGAACATATGAGTTATGAAAGAGGATATAAAGCTAATTGTTTCTTTGATTTTTCTTTTTGGTTGACATGTCACATGCGGTAAATTGTTGGTGTGTTTATAGCCTGCAGTTCAGAAAGCCATTAGAAGTTAGCATCAACACTCACTCCAGCCACCTGCCAAATCTCTGAAAAAGTTCTCCTGCCAACATAATAAGAATAATCATAAGCAAAAAGAAGAGATATTTATAACATGCTGTGAATACAATGTGAAGACCTCCACACAAAAGCCAGGTACTAAATTAGAACAAGAAGCTGGCAAAATGCTAGAAGAACGGGGAGAGCATTACATTAGTACAAAAATACTTATAGATGACTGCCCTTTCCCTAGATATCTGGCTACCAAAAAAGAAAGAAAGAAAGAAAGAAAGAAAGAAAGAAAGAAAGAAAGAAAGAAAGAAAGAGCAAACAAAAGATAAAGAAAGGCAAGAAGGAAGGAAGGAAGGAAGGAAGGAAGGAAGGAAGGAAGGAAGGAAGGAAGGAAGGAAGGAAGGCAGAACAAGAACACAGCCCCTGTCTTCAAGATTTGTCTTCTAATGAGAGAAACAGGTCCATGCACAATTATCTACGTTATGAATCCTTCACACAGCAAAAGGCTCATTAAAGAGAAGTTGGAAGCTTCAATGGGTAGATAATATTGAATGGAGCCTTAACAAGTAGGTTTGACATCAACAAGAAGAGAAAAAGAAAGTAGCAACTGATCAAGGTCAGCTACCACGTAGGGGATCCAGGGCAACATTTGGTCATAAGAGAAGATATGAAAGGGGTTCCTGAACACAGAGGCCACACAGTGCTATCAGAAGGTCTTCAATATATGCCTAGCACAGGGATTGTTCTAGTTGAAGGCATGATCTAGATGGAAGGTAGCAGACAGTTCTAGACATTCCTCTTTGTGAACAGGGTACTAATTTTAGTTTGAGAGGACAAGCATATATGGAAAAAAAAAGTCACTTACCTTCTCAAACATGGCTATGAATTTCAGTTTGTGCCACAGAAGCACAAACAAGCTTTTAGAAGATATTCTGGAAGGTTTTTTTAATGGCAAAAAACACGGCTGTTGTCTCCTATTTCATTTTCCCATTTATTCTCTCTAGTGTGTTTTCAAAGATAGCCATCTCTCAGCTAAGGATCCTAGAGGGAAGAGGGAAAGAGCCTGATCAGGCATCTGTGAGGGCTCGGAGCTGCCTGCTGCAGTCTCCTTGCTGTGAAGAGAGAAACACACTTGTTTAAACCAATGCATCTGACATGAATCCTGATTGACAGTAGTAGCTCGTGAGAAAAGTAAAACGCGTTGAAGGGGAAAAGCTCTGTCAGGGAGCTTTAAGCCCTACACACTGTAAGGTAGACAACAGAACTCTCCAGATCTTCCCAAGTCTGCACTTTTCAAAGGATCCCGGGATTTTTGCTTTGTTTTTTTCTTTTGAAGAATTAAATGTTCATAGGGGGTAGCCATCCACAGATCAGTCTAATAGGTATTTCCTGTGTCCCTTCTATGTTCAAGATTGTGCTGGATGTCAAGAATACAAAAAAATACACAATGTTGCTGACTTCCTCAAGAAGTTGATGGTCAAATGGAAACAAAGATGCCAAAGGGAGTCAAAACAGGGTCAAAGATGACTGAGTGGGTAAAGGGATTTGTGGCACAAGCTAGATGACCTGAGTCCCATTCCCAGAACCCACATAAATGGGAAGAAGACAACACACTATAGAGTTGGCTCCCAACTTCCAGACATGTGCCATGGCAATCACAGACGACCTCCTAAAGTTTTACGAAGCAAAGCACAAATTGTCTGGTTTGAAAATTTTCACAGAGAAGGAAAGTACTGTATTTCAGCTGCCTCCAAAAACCTGGACTGTAATTTGGTTGTTGTCCTGTAGAAGTTTTGTTCATGGGACTTTATACCAGGAGCGTGGAATTAAGGGTACACATCAATCAAACGTGTCTGCTAAGTAGCTGAAACATACCATCTTGAAAGACATGATTACCATAAGAAGATGGATATGGTTGGCTACTCTGTTTTGACAGGCTTCTGCCTTCAGTTTTACAAGCCAGTGCACCCATGAAACATTTAACTTCTCCAGGTTGCAGAGCTGAGGGATGTGTGGAATATCGCCTCTTTACGCTCTCATAGCTCCAGAAGCAATCTGTAAACTCTACTGACTGCACCTGAATGTTTAATATGAACATTGATTTATTTCATTCCAGACATTCGTCAAACACTCTTGATTGCCTACTGTGTGCCAGACCCCATGGCAGGGTGCTGAGTTAACAAAATAGAGTAGCAAGGTACTTGCCCTCAAGCTCCTGGAAACCTGATCATATAAAAGGAAACTGCAGGAAACAAGCAGGTCCCAGAGAAACGAAGAAAGGGTGTACATTGTTAATTCATAGGAAGCTAAGCTGCCCTGATGCTATTAGACTTCAAGAGAATCTTGTCAATAGTATTACTTGGTGTGGAAAGGCATTCTGCAACAATATATTAGACTATTAACTCTTTGTCTTGATATGTAGCCACTAATTCAGATTAGGTGCATAGGATCTCCCAGGTAGCTAACTATACCCTCAGGTTCTGTGAACCCTTCTGTACCACAAAGTTAAAATGGGCTTTTAGTGGGGGCAGGGGCCCCCTGCTATATACCTTTTCATGACACATGCAACATGCTCTAAGACCTTGAGTCTCATGATCATTAGAAGTCATTTCCATATTTTTTTTACCAGTAGTGTGGTTTCCAGATTATGATAAGTATTGCTACAAAAGTTTTTACGTCTTAATATTACTTATTCTTAAAAAATTATTAGATGAGAGAGATAGCTAAGTGCTTAAGAATATTGACTGCTCTTCCAAAGGACCCAGGTCCAATTCCCAGTACCCACATCGCAGCTCATAACTGTGTCTAACTCCAGTTCCAGGGGATCTAACACCCTCACACAGAGACATAGACTTGCAGGCAAACCACCGAAACACATAAAAATAAATTTAAAATTATGCAATGAGATAAAATAATAAAGGTACTTTTCTACTGGAGTCTCTACTTCTTTGCCTCTGCAGCAGCTGGTTGAGATTTTCGGGACATTGGTTATTGTATATCTAATGACTATTTCCTTAGTGTAATAGTATCCCGTCACTGCTGGTGAGCAGTGATTCCTGCTTTTATTAGGAATTCTCAGGATTCTGGGAGATGGCTCAATGTATGAGTATGAGGATCTGAGTCTAGATCCCAAGCACCCACATAAGAAGGTAGGTAGGGTTATTCATGCTGATAACTCCAGCATTGGGGGACAGAGCCAAATGGATCCCAAGAGCCTGCTGGTTGAAGGTTAGCTCCCTGTTTTATGATAGACAATACAGGGCAATACACTGTACAACAATAGAAGAAGGCACTCAATGCCTTGTTTTGGCCTCTGCATGAGCATTTGCACACTCATATATATATATGAGTGCATGATATATATATATATGTCATATATATATATATATATATATATGCATGATATATATCCCCTAACTCAGTAGTTCTTAACATGTGGGTCATGACCACTTTGTAGGTCAAATGACCTTTTTACAGGGGTCACCTAAGCCCACCAGAAAACATGGGTATTTCCATCACAAGTCATAACTGTAGCAAAATCGCAGTTATAAAGAAGAAATGAAAATAATCTTATGATTGGAGGTCACCAGAACATAAGGAACTGTATTAAAGGGTCCCAGCATTAGGAAGGTTGAGAACCTCTAAAGTTACAGAAAGCTATGAGCCTCCTGATGTGGGTTCTGAGAGTTGAAGTCCTCTACAAGAGCGAACTGTGTCTCCAACCCCTCAAAGACCACTTTTGAATTATGAAGTCGATTAGCATTTATCATATTTGACTCACTCGGTACCCCGTAAGTGGAGATACTCTGACATTTTTGCATGGAGTTCAAAAATCACCTTGACCAATATAACCATGCTAGTTCGCGGTAGAACTGGGTGAAGCAACTTGAGCTCCTGCCCACTGGCACATGCTACCAGATACTTTGCCAATGCCCACAGTCACAGCCTCCCTCCTCCCCTCACCATGACCACACAATTTCAGGGAAGAACATTTGTCCACACAGATCATGTTGCCTTTTCTGGTTCAAATGCCTGGTGCAGGGTAAAAGCTATTTTCTAAATCCTGTAAATCTTGTCAGCTTAGATTCGGTGCAACTCTGTGATGGAATGAGAAAATTACAGATGGCAGCAATGGTTTGTTTCTTCGTGGAGGAAGCAGTTCTTATCCACTTTATTCTGTCCTTTAAAGTTTCCTCTTGGAACTTGTCTTAGATCACTTAGCAAGAGAAGCTAGAATGAAAAGGGCCGCCCAGAGGTGGGATGGGCATCTTTAATGACATGTCATCATCTGAGGCTCCATTGATCCTGTCCCAAACTAAATCCTTCGTAGCTTTGCACAAGACAATAGAAATAAGAGTAAACATACCGTCTCTTCTTTGGGGGGGGGGGGGAATCACATTTCAGCACTATCATTAATGTGATAATTTGCTAACTTCCTGTAAGATTTTCTGTGGAATGGTTCTTTGTTAACCAAATCCTGTCTGTTCTTCAAAAAAGATAACATTTTTTCTGCAATTCTTGTTCTACAATTCCATTTCCCTTAAGAACTTCCATACCTAACTTTTGCAGCTTAGCAAATATGTGTTCTTAACATACTTGGCTACAACTTCAGTACCATGAGGTATATCCTTATGAAGTATCCAGATCAACTATTTTTAGTTTATCCACAGAATTTTGTAGGCAATACCAGATTCTGAACTTAAAAAAATATTTCCACAAGGAAACCATGTGCAGCCTGGAAGTCCCAGGCACCACTGATCTGCATTTTATCTCCATGAGCCTGCCTATTCTGAATGTGTCACAGAAATAAAATCAGACAATATGTGATCTTTAGGGATCGGCTTCTTTCACAATTATCTCCAAGGCCCATTCCTTGTAAGGGTTTGATAGTTTTCCATCACACGGATGTACTGCCTTTGGTCCATCCACTTATCAGCTGGCTGATGTCTGGGCTGTTTCTACATTCTGGTTATCATGAATGGGTCATATGGTAACCCTATTTAAACTTTTGAGGAATTGACAAACTTTCAAAGTGACTGCACAAGTTAATCTCACAAAAAAACTAATGAATGTTTGATATTTCCATATCTTCAACAATAACTCCTTAGATAATATTGGTATCTTTTTCTATGCTTATATACCATTATTGTATACTTTAAAAAATAGCTATTAAGCCTCACTTTTAAATTGCATTGCTTTCATTGTTCCCTATGTAGTTTGAACACATATATCCATTTATCGGTTATGTAACTCATGTGTATTTTTTTCTATCCTCTGGGTCATTGTTTAGCTTTTTTGTTTGCTATTATTTGTGACACAGAATTTTGATTTCCTTCCTTTTTTGCCATTTGTGTTTTTGATGTTGTACGTTCAAAACAATTGCGTAACACAGTGTTTTCAAATTTTACTCCTATGCTTTTATCTAAAATTTAATATTTAGGTCTTGAGTTTTTACCTATTATATCTTTTGAGATAATTTTTCATATGCTATGAGGTACGAGTCAAGATACACTTTTTATGCATAGGTGTCCAGTAGTCTCAAAACCATTTATTTAAAGGACCATTATTTCCCTCTATTGGGTTGTCTTGATACCTTTGAAGAATATCATTGTTCATAGATATATGAGTTGATTCTGGACTATCAATTCAGTCACTTATGTCTATTCCTTTACTTATACCTAGATAAGCCAGTATTCTAATTCATCATAAATTTTTTTTGAGATTTTCTTTTTTATCTCCCCTCTTCTTTCTCCTTGGAGCCGAACCTATGGCATTACAATGCTAGACAAGTATCCTGCCTCTAAACTATAACTTAAGCCACTACATTTCCATAGATGCCTCATCAAGTTAGGGACAACTTTACTATATTCTTAGCAGGCTCGATATTCTTATCATAGAAGGATTTAGAATTTGGCATAAGCCTTTTCTGTATCTACTGAGATAACTACTTTTTAAAATCTTTATTAATGTGGCATATTACTTCAACTGACTTTTAAATATTAAACCAACTTTCTGTTTTTAACCATGGTGTATATTGCTTTTTATATGTTATAGATTTAGTATCCTGGTATTTGCATCTATGTTCATGGTAGATACTGGCCTATATTTTTCTTGTGGATTCAGAATGTTGCTGGCTTTATTAAATGAGGAGGAAAGCCTTTCCTCCTCATTTAATTTTTAGAAGGCTTTGGTAAGGATTTGTGTTCATTTTTCTTTAAGTGTTTGTAAAATTCAACAGTGAAGCCACCTGGTCCTGGGATCTTCTTTGTTGAGTGTTTTCTGGATCAAGAACTTACAAGCAAGAGAACAATATGGTGAAATGGAACACAGCTGCTGGATTTTCAAGAAGCAGCTTAGGAAGCCCAGGTAGCAGAAGCTGAAGCGACTCCCTGCTGCTTGCCTCTTAAAATTCCCTTTGTCAGATTCATGGCTCTTCCTAATGTGGAACTTGCTTATTCTCTCAGACTTGTTTATTTCTTATTACTGTTTCCTTCACACTGTAGGCTCCATGCATGCCAAACTAGTCACAGAAATAGGTGCTCTTCTCCAGGCCGACTGACAATACATCTATATCCAATTTTTCAGGAAATAAGGTCTCTATCATTTCTTAACTTTGTGCATAAAACCCTTGCTCCATGATTTCTGGTGCTTTTGTGTGTGATTGACAGATACCGTTTAAGGGTCACCTCCAGTGTCTTATGATAAAGACTTATTTCGTTCTCCAAGTGTAGTAGAGAAGAATATACATCCTGGGTTACTTTTGTTTGTCTTTCTATTCCCTTCCTATCATAAGTACTCATGGCCAGAACCATGCTTGATTCATCTCTTTATTCCAAACTACCAGAGTGCATGACACACGGTACGCATGTAATACATATCTGTTGAATTAATGGAGAGGCCCTTTCTAGAAAGAGATTTTCTCCTTCGTTTTGAATAGCTGGGATGTTATCATGATTCTCTGTATTTCTCACAACACCTGGTGCAACACAGATAAATGTTCACTGTAGTTAATGCTACTGAATGACAAATTAATATTATAATGTCAGCAACACATTTTGAATTCCCATAAAAAGGCACCATAAAAGCCTCAAAATAGCTATAAAAATGAAATGATAAAAATCTATTTGGATGACATCCCTTTTTGAAAACACAAAACCAATTCTGTTGTGTTTTGATATATAATTACACTTGAAGGTTTGGGATGCAACAGAGCTGTGTTTGGGAATTCTGGTGATCATAGCATCACCGCGTGATACCAGGGAAGGGAAAATCCATTTACAAAGCTTACAAAGCTTTCCAGTGACAAGCTTTGTTTTCAGTGTCTAGAAGCAATTCCCAGGGCTGTTTGCTGAAAGGTCTTAGAATTTAGGAAATTCAAGAGCACTGTGGGATTACCAATGACGGGAGCAGATCTGCCATTTCTTATCTTCCCCCTTATTACAAGAAACAAATGGACGGGGAGAGTGGCAGTCTTGACCGTGACTTTAGCAGCACCAATGCCACCTAAGCAAGATTAGTTCTTTTAAACATGATCTTAAGGCCCATGTTACCCAGGGTTCTCCCTCTTCCTCTCCTCTTTTTCCCTTCTCCCTCCCTCCTTCTTTCCTTCTCCCTCCCCTCTCTCCCTCCCCCCCCCCTCCATGTGTGTATGTGTGTGCGTATGTAAAATGATACTGTTTTAAAGGATTGTCTCTTACAGTCACGGGGTCTGGCAGATCCAAACCTTGCTAACCTATCTGGAGACTTGGGCTGGACTTGAGTCTGAAGTTTGTAGGTGAGGTCATAAAGCTGGAACTCAGGAAGGTGCTGGTGCTGCCATTTTGAGGCAGAACCTCCTCTTCTCTGGAAACCTGTCTTTTCTCTTCAGGTGGCTGGAAGAGATGCTGAACACTATTCAGGGTAATGCTTCTTTACTTAAACAATCAGCCATTTCACAACATCCCGGATGAGTGTGACTGTGTAAATACTCTAGACTAGCCAAATGGATACAGAAAACCAATTATAACACTTAATTCTCTTGACCACACCATATGTTCAAGCCTTTCATGTCCACACTTAGTTGCTACTTCTGTTCAGAGAGTCCTGCTTTTCTCTGCCTTTTAATGGCTGTTCTATCCTTAATACCTATCCTGGATTCTCCCCTCCAACCCAGGTAGCATATTTTTATTTGTCCTGCCTGTACCTATGAGGACCTATGAGAGGTCTCCTTGCTCTGTTTCATATTATTCTTAAATATATTTGTGGCAACTGTTCCTGTCCCTGCGTCCTGAATTGCTCCAGAGCATGATGATTCTTTGTTTGGTTTGGTTTTAATATCTTTGTTCTCCACAGGTGATGGATTCTCATTTGTATACCCATCTTTATCCTCAGTTGGCCAAGTACTGCGCCAGCCTCCCAGGATACAAAGATCAATTAGACAAGCATCTCATTCTCCGAAACTGCACAGTTTTGTGGGGAAGGCAAAAAAGCAATCTGTAGGTGTTCATTGGTATTTGTAGACTGAGTTAATTTTTGATGGAGAGGTAGAGTCACTCCCCCTCAGCGTCCCCCAACCCACCCCACGTAAACACTCCTGCTAACAGACTGCATTAGCCAGACAGTGGCTTTTAGGGAGCTGGGAGTTCTGTCCTCACAAGACTTCTGGGGGAGCGGTGTGTGTGGCGTGATGTGAGGAGCATGAAGGAGGCCAGCAGAGCCAAAAATAGCTCAGTTGCTAAGATGCCTGATGCATGCCACGCTGGTAACTCATTATTTGGGTTTGGAATTAACCTATCCCAAAATGCATCTGGAAGGAATTTCAAATACCTGTGCTGAGGTCTCTTTCAAAACCCCTTCTCTTCTTTCTTTTTCTCTGTTCTTTTTCTTCCTCCTTTAAGACTTAGCCAAATCGACCTCCCTGAAAAGCTCAGGTGGCAGGGGCTTCTCCTCAGGGTCCACAAAGCTCCTGATACATTGGGGCTTTTCATGCTTTCTTGCTTTTCAGCTTATTGTTTCCCTGCATTTCCCACTAGAGTGAGGCCTTTACAGAAAATGTATTTTTGTCTTTATGATCTCAACATTTGCCACAGAGCCAAATACTCAGTATAATGTTCTTTTTTCTTCTTTCTTTTTTTGTTTTTTTATTTGTTTATTTCTTTTTTGTTTTTTTTTTCGAGACAAGGATGTAGCCCTGGCTGTCCTAGACTTGCTTTGTAGACCAGGCTGGCCTCAAACTCACAGAGATCCTCCTGCCTCTGCCCCCCGCCCCAGACTGCTGGTATCATAGATGTGCACCACCACACTCATCTTATTAGGATGTTCCTTACAGGTGTGTGGAAAGACCATGTAGCTCTCTGCGGCATGCATCTGTCATTGCCTTTCTGCTCTTATAGAATGATCTGTGGGCACATGTAAGGGACAGCTTGATGAAAGAGAACTGACAAGTAGCTACAGAAAGAGTACCAAAAAGGGGGGCCTCAGAGAAAACATTATGTGCCTGGGGTTGTTCTAGACCCTGCTGTCTGTTGCCATCTACGTGTTTCATTGGTGCATAAAATATTATGAATCAACTATGTTCCTGTCTTCATTTTGTGGCTAGAGTGTGCAAACTGCAATTCTCAGCAACTTGGAGGAGTCTGTCAAGACTAAAGACTGCTCCACATGCTTCATTTCTAAGGGCAAAAATGATTCAATACATCTTTCCTTCTGCCTGATGAAAACACAGACTCCTTCCCCTGCCTCTCCCTCCCCCTTTCTCTTTACCCTGTCTCTCCTTCCCATCCACTACTCCTTCCTCTAAGTTTTAAAGAAGAAGTGAATAAATACAACTAAAAAGCCTCCCCTTCCCTGCCAACATACACCTAGTTCTCCTGGTTGCAAAGAAACACAGATTTACAGAAGCTTCCTCCAGTTACAGGGCTGGAGTTTGAGAGATGCATCCAGGCCAGGACTAAAATCAAGACAGAAGCCAAGGAAACACAGGAACCCACTCTTGCCCATTTTGTTTTGCCTTGCTGAGGAGCTCTGTCTCTCATGATGCTTCTCTCCCCAGAGTTCCTCTGCTTTCCGTTTGCTCTGCCTCTGTACCCCTTCTACTTCACATCTCTGTCACTAGTTCTGCTTCCTCACCATTTCATATGCTCCATTGTGGCTGCTCCCACTTTCTACCACATCAGGCCATTTCTACATCAAACAGATTTGTTTCCACACACATGGTTCATGGGCAACTAATGTTAATATTTCTACAAATATAGCTTTAAAACTAACTTAGGACTGAACAAAAGATTTATTAACTGGCCTTAATATAACGAATAGCTAATTATATGTCAGCCTGTTCACTGTCACAATTGGATTTGTGTGTGTGTATATGTGTGTGTCTGTGCACTAAATTTATAAGATGGCAAGAACCATGGTACATTTTAGACATCTTAGCACAGTTTTTTACTACTAAAATATAATAACTTTGGTAAATTATAACAAAAAGAAGTTTATTTTGGCTAAAGGGTTTGACCCACACCTGTGAAGTCTTCTTGATGACAGCCTTGAAGTGGTACAGAGACTCTTATGATGATGGAGGGAAGAGACAGAATGAAATGAAACGACTTTGATGGCAGACTCATTCTCAGTCTAATCCACCAATCTGTTAATTTCATGAAATGATGGTCACATTCATGAGGATAGAATCCTAATCTCTTTTAAGGATCCCACTTGGTCTCACCTAATATCTTGTTATGAGGTTCACTGAGAGTTTTAGAGGAAAACTTCTCATCCCGTATAAGATACTACCACCATGAAAAGACTTAACTCTGCCCTTACAGTAACAATTTCTAATCATCACCCACAGTACTGACCTGCCAGCTACTCTACCTTCTCAAGAGTAAGTCTACCTTCTCAAGAGTAATCTTCTCCAAACAGGGAGCAAGCCATGATATCCCCTGCTTATTGTCACCAAAGGCATTCATTATCTAATTGGTACAAAGGTAATTTGTACCAACTTCTCTGGTTTTTCATTCTGACCCTGTACAGTTTCCTAAATCCATTGTTATTCAGTGAAAGTTATGCTATTACATGCCCTTGACTTTGCATTTGTAAGAATAAGGAGAGATGGGGCATATGGAATGAAAGAAAGATAAATTTAAGAACCAGATTGATTGAATTTTGTGTCTAGATGGCAATGTTTTGGGAGTCTTACTGTTTGGGATCCACTGTTGCCTTTAACAAAGGAGCATTTGGTATAACCTAACAGCAGAATTCACAAGTAGCATCTGCATCTTCATCTGGCTTTGGATTTGATTGGACTGAATGAGTGAAAGGAACTGAAATGGGTGAGCTCATTGGAACACCAACAATTTCTTCACTTTTCAAACTCAATAGCTATTATTGTGGAAGACAATGCCACCATTATAAGCTGAACACAAACAAAATGCCATCAGGACATTTATGATGTCATCATAAATATTTGAAATGGGGACATGATACAATGCTTTGTGAGATGCAATTAGAGCGAGTGTTCCCTTAGTTCATATTATTGAACACCTGGTTCTTGGGATTTACAAGACATATTTATTATATTGCTCAGTTCCTAAGGCATCACTGGGTCTCTATCTTCAGAGTAGATGTATGTATTCTGTTGATGTTTCTGTTCTCAGTGTTCTCTCCTGATGCCACACCTCTTATCTGATACAAACCTCATGCCTCTTCCCTTATTTACAGTGAAGCCCACAGCTGTCTGTGTCCTCCCTCTCTACTTTCCAACCTGATCTTCATGCTCACAACTCCACTGGAATTGCTCCCGTAGCATCAAGATCATTATTGTCTATTCATTTGTGCCTCCTGCAGACACTTTGCTCTCCTTAGCTTCAGACGTTTCGCCCCCAGTGACCTCTCTGCAGTGCCAGTGGGTGCTCTTTCTCCAGACGCATAAGGGCCCTCAATTCAGTTCTTGTCTGTCTCTTGTCACGTCCAAGGTGGTCTCAGCCGAACTCTGGATTTCAACCTTGCTTGTCAGCGGATGACTGCCATGCTCATATCCTCAACCCCGTTCTTTCCCAAACCTGTGAGCGCAGCGGTATCTTCCCTGTGTGTAGCAGGATCTCAAGCTCATAGCTCAAAAGTAGGAGCCAGGAGACTCTGCTGTAAGGAGGTATTCTGCTTCTTACAGGGATGCTCCTCACTTTGCCTTACTCTTAATACTGTTTTTCCCTCAGCAAGGCATTCTGCAGTGAACAAGTTCTCACAGGCCTTGCCTTCCATGTAGACCTGGAATTTGACTATTGATTACAGCTTCTGCCTTTAACGACCAAGGCAAAGCCCCATCAGCATCCACATTGTCTTCTAGAATATTCACTGACTCGACTGTTCACTTCTCTCCTCTTCACCCCCTGCCCCCAATTATTTCTCCAGAGTGATTATTTTAGAAACCATACCATCCAATGGGTCACCTTCACACTCTTTGAGAGATCAGTAGTATTGCTTTTTTTCTGAAGCTGTTCTTGGAGTTTTATGTTTTGGCCTAATGAGATTACAAATATAAAAAGAAAAAACATGAACTTTTAAGCTGTTTTGGTCAATCCCCTTGTAAAGTGCCATGGTTCCAGTGACTGCGAGGACCCTGCCTGATGTCCTAAACCATAGCACACTTGGATAGTGTTACTTTTTCCATCTTACAGAATGCTTTAGAGACTCTTATGTACTACATATCCTGCCTGATACACATTTAAAATTTCTTCATGAAATTTGTAGTCAAATAAGCAGCTGCTGTCTGTTGTATTCCTACAATGTGTCTGGTACTTTAGGTCCATCCATCATCTTATTTGTTTATGGCATTCCTGAGTTAGGTACCATAGTACTTACTGTAGGTAACTATTATAGCCGTTAAGGTCCACTACCATTCCCTCTGGTAAGAGGTCTCTCTTGCTTATCCAAATACTGCAGGTTTTAATAGGGACATGGAAGTTGCCACCTGTTGTCTAGAAGCCAACAAATGAAGCAAATGAAGGCTGTCACATGGGACTTTTACAGTAAATACTAAAGCAGGGGAATGCCCTTCCTTCTCATCATGATGCTGAAGCACAGTGCATGCTTGTGTCCCTTGTATGAAGAAGCTGTAAGGGCGGACCTTGCTTGGCATATAGAGACTAGAGGCAGAGCAGAGATAGGTACCAAGAAGTATTGAATCTTTTCTGTTCAGTCTTGAGGTTGGCACTGTGTCTACCCTTTCATTTATTACAATGGCTTCATTATAAGGCCCAATAGTTCCTCTGTTTTAGTTGTGCCCACTTTAATTAGTTGCTTGGCACTCACAAATTCAAGATCTTTAAATAGTGCAGTATATTATATCCTCGCTTTATGGTTGCAAACCTCAAAACACAGGAAATTAAATTACCTGTTACTGATTAAGAAACGAAATGAAAATGGAATTCAGGTCTGTTCCAGTAACTCCCTTTCTACTATACTAAATTGCCATTATTTTATTTAGCACTCAGTAAGTAGAGTTAAACATATGACAGACTCTACTTAGTATCATTTTTAAGAGAGACAAGCTTCTGACATATCCACAAAACCGAAGAAAAGGTTCTAGCTTCTTCAGCCTCACACAGGTCCCTCAATAAGTTTCTTTATCTGTAAAATGGCCATGTTTGAATCAGGAGTCACTGGTGGTCTATTCTTCATGGAAGGATTTCTAATGTCATATTGATTCTAGGTGCCTCTGAAGATGCAGTTATACCCACTGTGTCTCTAGGATTGATTTAAATATGAAAACAAAGCACATCAGGAGGAGGTGCCTGTGTCAGACTTCAGGATGAGCCAAGTTGGCGTGAGGCCCTCCAGCAGTACAGAGAGCAGCACTGTCGCAACGCTGGGATGTTATTATTTCCACATTGCAGTCGCATCCTAAAGGATGGGTGCACTGTCAGGCAGGAATTAAAAAATATTCTCAAGCAGCCTTTTGGAAGATGAAAAGGCGGCTCTTTCCCTTTCAAAATTATAGTATAAGTCTTGGAAACTCATCATTCAGAGAGGTTATTATAAGCACCTTACCCTTGTTTTCACACTGAGTATGGAGCAATTCGTACAGAATATCAAGGCCTGTACTGATGACAGGTTAGAACTCAGAACCAGTGCAAAATAATAGACATAGTTATGCAAATCTGAAAAGCAGCACACATGGACACACACACAGAGAGAGAGAAAGAGAGAGAATGGCCTTTTTGTTTCCTTTGAAATGTGTTCTTAAACTGAATGCAGGAAACTATCCCCTGTGGGAGCTTTTGGTTATTTATCCAAGTCTAAAATATCAGGATACTGTTTCTGAATGAATATCTGGTTTAACACTCAATTTTTTGAATAAGAAACCAAGCCATCCTTTTAGAATCTCTTTTCTGCAGATGTCCTAAGTATTTGAAGTTCTTATTTAGATGGTCTTTCACTGTGTACAAGGTATTTTCCTGAAAACTACCCATCCCCCCCCCAAAGCTGTAGAGATAGTGGTGTAGCTAGTATGCACACTTTGCTTATCTGCTTGGAGTGTCACATGACTCCGCTGTCACTTGCATATAAAGCCCTGAGGTTCAGTGACTTACCCAGAACACACAGCTGCTGGGTTACAGCCTTGTTCTCAGGATAGGCCACCTATCCACTGTCCTCTGCTCAGATCTCTGGCAGTGTAAAGCCTCAGTGATTTATGGGTAAACATATCTGAGCTAGACTCTCAAATTCACCGGCCTTGTAAACATGACTTAATATTTTAGATACTTGATTCCATTGTCTTTGGAACAGAGTTGATGCCAACACAATTATAAACTTGTTACAGTCAGTGGGAATCTGATGCACGGATGTCTCTGGACACTCCAAATATTTAGTGCAAGTCTTAAATGTGAGGCGATTCCTGAGATAGTCTGAGGGTTTTCTGCCTCCTCACTTTACCCTACTGGAAAAATAACATGCAGGGACAAGCTTGTGATTTCAAGGGCTGTTGGGTGCCAAGGATTGTGCACTTGCCTACTTTGATTTTTGCCATTCTGGTACCCTGTAATCCCTTTGCCTAACACACACACACACACAATGCACACAAAGATAGATAAGTGATAGGTAGGGAGAGAGAGAGAGAGAGAGAGAGAGAGAGAGAGCGCCTAGCAATCTGTAGCATAGAGCGAGCGTGGAGCACCTCTAAACTCTACAATGCTATCATCCAGCACTAGTGACTAGATCTAATAGCTCTAGTAAACTCTGTTAAAAGATGCATCAGGCTTTGACTGAGCCAGCTAACTTCTCACTTTCTCCTAGTTACAAATCTCCATTTGCCTAAAGTCTGTACTGACTTCTGGCCATAGTGTGTGGGTGAGGTGATGAGGGCATTAAATCAACTGAAGGATTATGAACTGTTAGGCTAATAGTCAATGAGCTATCTATTGTGCTGTTGTGTATAAGAAGCAGAATATCCAACTCAGCATGACTTGAAGTCAGTTGGTCTCATTGTCATTATGGACAGGTCACTGAGCATCTCCTGAATTGAGCTGTCATTGCCTTCCTTACTGGAAAAGCCCAAACCCAGACTGTAAAGAACTGTACTCAGGTCCTTCCCTACCTTCTACTTGCTAAGTGCTGAGCAGCTTTAAATCTGTGAGGACTCATCTGCAGAATGGAAACAGCAATACTATCTCAAAGGATGTTTCAAGTAAAAGATAAGATTTACTGGTAGCTAAAATCACTGGACTCTGTAATACCTGGCATAATATCTGATATGGTGCTCTTTGTTAAGATGGAATCTGAACCTCAGTTTCCTTTATGATACAATGGAAATAAGTATACTCTTACCACAAGATTGCAGTGGCAACTAAATGTAATGATACGCAAGAAAGTCCTTTGGAAACTCTAAAATTGCACTTAATAATTCTATTTTTAATTGCATGTTTATTTGGATAAGATTCTATAAGGATCATAATCAGCATGATTTTTGCTTTTATTATTTATAAGTAAAATGGCACTAATCCTGATTTTTTTATATTAAAAAGATGCTCATTAAAGGATATTGCTTGGAAGCAAAACTTCAAATACTCGGGTTTTGTTCAGAAGCACAGCATTTATTGTAATAGACATCAGCCTATTAAGTCATGCTTTAATGCTTAAAATTCTTTAGAGTGAAATCCATTTTATGATGTCATTAACACTACTAAGTTTAAAGGTTGGTGATATAAACAAGAGCTGTCCTGATTAAGCAATCACTGGGCCAGAATGCAAATGGTGGAGGTCCCCCACCGGTCCTGCAAGTGATCACCACTCAGCAGAACTGCTTGTTCAGGAAAGGCTGTTGGTCACTGAGGGGCAACCAAGCCTGAAACCAAGATCCTCTCCATCTGCAGAGCTCACTGCAACAGAAAGTCAAAGAAACCATTTGTAGGTGCAATCCTGAAATCAAGTTTTCCTGTATGTAACTTTTCCCCAAGCAAGAGTGTTCACCATCATTCCTTAGGAAGAGACTAAGAACCACTGTTACAGGCAGTGAGGTTTACTAGTCAGTGCTCACATGCAACAGCTCACACCACGCTGAACCTCAGTAATTAACAGCAGCCATGAGAATTCATGAAATACTTCCTTAGGTTCTGTTTCAATTTTTAAATTGAGAACAAAATAATCCTTATTTCAGAGTATTATTAATTTTTTAATTTTAATTTTTATTAATTACAATTTATTTACTTTGTATCCCCCTGTAGCTCCCTCCCTCCTCCCCTCCCAATCCCACCTTCCCTCTTTCTTCTTCACCCATGCCCCTCTCCCAGTCCACTGATAGGGGAGGTCTTCCTCCCCTTCCTTCTGGCCCTAGTCTATCAGGTCTCATCAGGACTGGCTGCATTGTCTTCCTCTGTGTCCTGATAAGGCTGATCCCCCCTCAGGGGGAGGTGATCAAAGAGTCAGCCCCTAAGTTCATGTCAGAGACACTCCCTGTTCCCATTACTATGGAACCCACTTGGACACTGAACTGCCGTGGGCTACATCTGTGCAGGGGTTCTAGGTTATCTCCATGAATGGTCCTTGGTTGGAGTATCAGTCTCAGAAAAGACCTTGTGCCAGATTTTTTGGTTCTGTTGCTCTCCTTGTGGAACTGCTGTCTTCTCCATGTCTTACTATTTCCCACTTCTTTCATAAGATTCCCCGCTCTATACCCAAAGGTTGGCCATAAGTCTCAGCATCTGCTTTGATACCCTGTAGGGTAGAGACTTTCAGAGGCCCTCTGTGGCAGGCTCCTGTCCTGTTCCCTGTTTTCTCCTTCTTCTGATGTCCATGCTCTTTGCCTTTCTGAATGGGGAATTGAGCATTTTAGCCAGAGTTCTCCTTCTTGATTAGTTTCCTTAGGTATAGAGATTTTAGTAGGTTTATCCTATATTATATGTCTAATATCCACTTATGAGTGAGTATATACCCTGTGTGTCTTTCTGCTTCTGGGATACCTCACTCAGGATGATCTTTTCCAGTTCCCACTATTTACCTGCAAATTTCATTATTTCCTTGTTTTTTATTCCATTGTGTAGATGCACCACAATTTTTATATCCATTCCTCAGTAGAGGGGCATCTGGGTTGTTTCCAGCTTCTGTCTATTACAAATAAAGCTGCTATGAACATGGTTGAGCAAATGTCCTTGTTGTGTACTTGAGCATCTTTTGGATATATGCCTAGGAGTGGTATAGCTGGATCTTGAGGAAGTGCTATTCTTAATTGTCTGAGAAAGCGCCAGATTGATTTCCAAAGTGGGTGTACAAGTTTACATTCCCACCAGCAGTGGAGGAGGGTTCCCTTTTCTCCACATCCTCTCCAGCATGTGTTGTCTCTTGAGTTTTTGATCTTAGCCATTCTGATGGGTATAAGGTGAAATCTCAGGGTCGTTTTGATTTGCATTTCCCTGATGACTAAGGATGTTGAGCATTTCTTTAAGTGTTTTTTTGGCCATTTGATAATCTTCTATTGAGAATTCTCTGTTTAGCTATGTACTTCATTTTTAAATTGGATTACTTGATTTGTTGCTGTTTCTCTTCTTGAGTTCTTTATATATACTGGCTATTAGCCCTCTGTCAGGTATAGGGTTGGTGAAGATCCTTTCCTAATCTGTAGGCTGTCGTTTTGTTCTGATGACAGTGTCCTTTGCTTTACAGAAGCTTTTCATTTTCATGACGTCCCATTTATCGATTGTTGCTCTTAGCGCCTGAGCTGTTGCTGTTCTATTCAGGAAGTTGTCTCCTGTACCAATGAGTTCAAGGCTCTTGCCCACTTTTTCTTCTAACAGGTATAGTGTGTCTGGTTTTATATTGAGATCTTGGATCCACTTGGACTTTAGTTTTGTGCAGGGTGATAAGTATGGATCTATTTGCATTTTTCTACATGTAGACATCCAGTTAGACCAGCACCATTTATTGAAGATGCTATCTTTTTTCCATTGTATGGTTTTGCCATCTTGTCAAAGATCAGGTGTCCATAAGCCTGTGGAATTATTTCAGGGTCTTCTATTCGATTCCATTGATCCACCAGTTATATTCTATGCCAGTACCATGCAGTTTTTAGTATTGTTTAGTATTTAGCTCTATAGTACAGCTTGTGATCAGAGTATCATTTCGAAGACTGAGGTAAACTTTGAAAAATAAAACCCCCTATAGGTAATACCTATTATTATTATTATTATTACTATAATTGTGCTAATATTAATACTGTAACATTTGGTGAGAGATCAAATCAGAGTTCATTAATTTTTTTTCTAAGACTGTCAGTGAGTTTCTCTCAAGAACCTCATTCCCCTCCCCTAGTCCACTGATAGGGGAAGTCCTCCTCCCCTTCCATCTGACCCTAGTATATCAGGTCACATCAGGACTGGCTGCATTGTCCTCCTCTGTCCACCCCATTGAGGGAGGTGATCAAAGAGCCAACCAGTGAGTTCATGTCAGAGACAGTTCCTGTTCCCCTTATTAGGGAAACCACTTGGATACTGAGCTGCCATAGGCTGTATCTGGGCAGGGGTTCTAGAGATAAGGGAGGAAGGGTAGAATTGAGATGGAGTGAGGGAGGGGGCTACAGCTGGGATACAAAGTGAATAAACTGTAATTAATATAAAAAGCCCATTAATATTCTGGAAAATACAGTAGATTTTTAAATTCAATTTATGATTGTAGATGAGTTATTTCAAATCTGTATCTTCAAATTTTTATCAGTTTTCCTATAAACCAGTATTCTCATGAATGATGGCTTTATCTGTATAGTAGGCAACATGTTTACCTATTAAATTTGGTAATTAAAAAAACTTCAAAGAACATTTTTTCTTCAGCTGTAGTAATTAAGGTAAAACAGTTTCACCTTTAAAGAACTTACTTCAGAGATACCAAGGAATACATACAAACTCCTCCACACATGCCAGAAAATAAATAAAAGTACAAATGAGCTGAGCAAGATTTCAAAAACAAGTTCAACACATAAAATTAACTGTAAGTCTCTACATTAACAATGTGATCAACATAAGAATTGAATTATGAAAGTAATTATGTTAACAGTGGAGGGATTTATGGGGGGATACAAAGTGAATAAAGTGTAATTAATAAAAAAAGATGTTAATACAAAAAAAAGAATGATAAAGTAACTTTAAAGGAAAATTTCCAAGGATGTGCAACAAAACTTCTCCATTGAAAACTGCAACACTGTTAAAAGAAATTCTAAAAGAGCCAAGTGGAAAAGCATCCCATATTCATGGATTAAAAGACAGAAGGTTTTAGATAGCATTACTTCCCAAAGTTGATTTGCACAGACCTTAACAACCAGTTTCTTTTCATGAAAACTGATGAGCTGATTAACATAGAAATTAAAGGAATGTAGAACAGCTGCAAAGAACACTGTGGGGAGTTTGAGTTTTCCAATGAAAAGATTACTTAAAAAAAACAACAACAGTATTTTACTAATAAAACAGAGAGATCAACAAAATAGCATCAAAAGACCACAAATAAACCTATACATGTATGATCAATCTGTATTTTTTTTTTACCAAAGAGTAGAGACAATTCAATGGGGAGCTTTGTTTTTTGGTTTTTCTTTTTTTCCAAAAGGCAATGCCAAGACAATTTCATACAGCACAAAAGAATGGAGTTGTACTCCTAATTATATTGTAAGCAAAAATTAACTCAAAATAAACCATATATCTAAAATCCATAAAGCTTTTTACTAAAGCTAAAACTATGAAGATAGTCTAAGAAAATATAAAAGTAAGTAAATGACACATAGCTATAATCCTAGCGGGCGGGGTGGGGCTAAAGCAGAAGGATTACACCTACTTGAGATGATATTGGGCTGCATGGTGATTTCCAATGTAGCCTGGATTATATTATAAGACCCTGAATGAATGAATGAATGAATGAATGAATGAATGAATGAATGAATGGGCAGATAAATAAATATATAAGAAAGATATCCATTACCTTGGATAAGTCCAGTTTCTTATCCAATCATATCTTATTGATATGATTCTCAATATACAATAAAGAAAAGATAAACTAGACTTAACTAAAATTAAAAACCATGAACTTTCTTTGATTCTAAGAACATTATTTAATAAGTAAAAAGACGAAAGTAGATTTTTTAAAAAGTAACTGAAAAGACACCTCCAAGAACGGGCAAAATGTAAATGTGCCCATGAAGGGACTTGCTTCCACAACATACTAGGAACTTCTAAACTCAGCAATAAGACTCTACATCACGCAGTTTTTTAAAACAAGAACATAAACACATATTTTCCTTCTTTGTTTCTGTTTCTCGATCTCACAGCATCGTGAGCTAACGGTCTTGTACCAGTTTGGTCAGGCCTCTCTTGGCTACACCCCAGGCGTTCAGCAGAAAATCCAAATCTTCATTTCTCCAAAGAAGATACACAAGTGGCCAATATCCACATAAAAAACTGTCCTGGATATCACTAACTATCTAGGATATGCAAACAAAACCATGATTTAGACCATCACTTTGCATCCCCTCAAATGTCTACAGCTAAGACAACAGACAACAGCAAATGCTAGAGAGGATACAGAGAAATTAGAACTTTTCTACAGAAACGTCTACATGAGTGATCATGTTACAGAAACATTATTCATTAAAAATAGCCACAAACAGCTGAAGCAACATAAATGAGATTTATCCAGATGAGACACTTTTTGATAATAAAAAAAAAACAATGAAATGCTTATACATACTACAACATGAGTGAAGCTTTCTGTTGAGTAAGAGAAACTACATAGTGCACATGGACAATTGTCCTAGTTTCGCTTCTGTTACTGTGATAAAATATACTGACAAAGAAAGCAACTCATGAGAGAAACTCATGCCTTACTCTGGTTTTCAGTTCCAGGTTAGAGTGAATTGTGGGGAAGTCAAAGCAAGAGCTGTAGCAGAGAGAAACGAATGTGCATGCGTACTTGTGGTCAGTTGAATTTCTCTACTCGTACACAGTTCAGGACCCTCTACATAGGGAATGGCATGTTCACAGTAGGCTGGGACTTCCCACATGAATTAGTTTAATTAAGGCAGACTGGCCCATAGGCCAATCCCATGTAAATGATTTTTTACTGGGACTCTTTCAAGCCTATTCTTGACTGTGTCGAGTTTTCAATTAAAACTAACAATGATGTATGTAGACAATATATATGACATATATAAGAATGATCTATAGTACATATGCATACTGCATGATTTAGTGTATGCCGTATGTTTATGATAGGCAAAGCACTGAAACAGAAAAATTAATAGTATCTATCAGGGGCTGGAAGTAGTGATGGACAGAGACTGAATCTTTTTAGGCATGGTAACAATGTTAGGAACTTTTTAAAGGTGTATTGTACAACAAGTGAACCATAACTTAAGATATTATTTTAAATAAAAGAAGCACAAGCTTTTTTTGTTCATCACTTCAAGCTGCAAAAGAAAATACAGTGATCTCCCCCCCCTTTTTTTTTCAAAAGTTAAATCCTAATCTGTCACTGTGATGAATTAGCCACATTTTGTCTTTAAAAACTTCTTGTCAAAGATTTCCCAGGTGGCTTTTGTAAACTTATCTTTCCTTTCTAACCCCAAAGCAATCTTTTAGTAGCAAATTCAAAAGTCCCTTTGCTACCTGATTGTTACCTGATCTCGATCACCAGAATCTCCTTCCTCCAGATCGACTATTGCTTAATAACTATATTGATTAATCCCTTACCGCTAGAAAATAGGAAGCCTTTCCTACAAGAGTTACTATGGGGCAAGGGAGGTGGCTTTGTTAGTTAAGTACTTGCTGCACAAGTAAGGAAGGCCTAAATTTGGATCCCCACATCCATCTAAAATCTATGCACGGTGGCATAAGTTTATGACCCCAGTTTTGGGGGACAGAAACAGCTGGACCTCACTGGGCAGCCATAAAAACAAAACTGATGAGTCGGGTTTAGTGAGAGGCATTTTTCTAAAACCAAAATAAAACAAAGCAAAAACACCAAAACCTAAAAAACTATCAAGGAAGATCCCTGACATTGACCTCTGGCCTGTACATGAGCATATTATCCTATACGTGAGTTATCCTGGCCCGAAATGCTGCTTTTACAAAAAGAAAAGAAAAGAAAAAAAAAACCACTTACATTTAACTTATTACTAATTAAGCCAACTGTCTTCTGTTTTTTTTTTTTTTTTTACCTGCAAACCTGTTGACTGACATTCATCTCAATTTATGAATTAGTTAATTTTTCAGCAAACACTTATTGAGCACCTACAGTATACTGGGCATTAAGCAGACCCTGACAATCAGTGAAAGGGTTACATACTCTCTTTCTTTTGAGGTGTCCTTGTGCAATGATTCAAACATGATGCATATTAAATCCTATATTAGTGACAGATACTATGGGCCAAGTACCGATTGCAGAAGCAGGAAGACCAGGCTCAGCCCTATTAAGAGTCCACATTAGAGCAGTATTTGAGAAAATATGAATGGAAGCTCACACAGAGAGGATGCTCTGTTTTGTTTGGGGGGAATTTGTGTTTGATGGTGTTTATGACACCCAGTCTCACTTTGTAGCCTAAGCTGGCCTTGAACTCACTTCAATCCTCCTGCTTCTGACTTACAAATACTGAGATTTATAAATGTGTGCCATGACTCCTAGCTGAGAAAAGCCTTGTTTGCTTGTGGGTTTTTTTTAATTTAAAAAATACTAGGAAAATGGCCACTGAACATTTTCTGAGGCAGGAGAATTCCGGGCATAGGAGCAAGCCCGTGGGTGAGTTCATGTGTGAGAGAGGGAATAGTAAGCTGAGAAGACAAGATCACAGCTGGAACTTGAGGGTAACATGACTTTGGCTCCACTGTTGAAGATAGTGGAGGTGAGCTGCAAAGTTCTGGCTGGTGGATGATCTGTGATCTGGATTTTAAAGTAATTTTCTGGATGTTCTTCTGAAAGCAAATTATAATAGTGCAAGGGCACAAGAGCAAAGTCCAACTAGAAAACTGGTTTTCATGTGTAATCTTTGACCTTCTCACAAACATACATACATACATACATACATACATACATACATACATACAAACACATACCAATTGTTGCCATCACGGAAAATGAGGTTTTTTTTCCCCTAAGGTCGGCTTCATTATGACATAATGAAGGCCAGGAAGCAAAGAAGTGGAAGAAAACTGGAAATTAACCAAGCAACCCTTCCAGGAACTTGGATACACTTAAAATACCCCATCATTGGAAAGTAAAATAGGAAAGAAAGAAAGAAAGAAAGAAAGAAAGAAAGAAAGAAAGAAAGAAAGAAAGAAAGAAAGAAAGAAAGAATAAAGCCCAAAACAATACCAAAGGTGACAACAAGTAAAGTCTAACTTCTCATTTGACTGCAGATCACTATTGCTGGTAAAAGCAATGACCATATTCTACCCAGAGATCCGGAATGCTGATCCCCCTGGCCTCCCTGTTGAATGTGTATGGAGAATGTTTTATCACTTTGGTTCCCTGGGGCAACCTGAGCGTCTTTAAATCTTTCACTGCCGCACTGAGTTAACGGTGATCCTGTGTCTTGTAAAACCGTTGCATCTACTGAAAGACTAAGCTTCCCGGGCCAGAGATACAAGTGTAAATGCACAGCAGCATGCTGGGAGCAGCCAGGAGAGCCCACCGAAGCCTGCGAATTGAATTCATTATTCCAGCCTCACTGTTATTTCTTTGTGTAACACAGACATTTTCTTTGCTCTGTAATCCTCTGCAGTGAAAGGACTTAAAATCTCTCCAGGGTTTCTCCGTGCGCTGTAGTCTAACATATGTCATTCAGGAAACCTGACCCGGTGTCTTAGGTGTTCTCTCATCGTGTGCTGAATGGGCTAAACAATGCAGAACGAGTCAGACAGGAGGTTCAATGGCTCAAAATGCAATGCAAAGGGTGGAAGGAGAGACTTCGTTTGATTAATGTGAACTTCGGCTAAAAGAAAACCCCCAAATATGCTGACATGTCACCAGGCATGGGAGAGAAAACACAGAGCGGGGGACAAAATAAATACTGTTTAAAGGGGGCTTTCTGCAGTTTCGGATACTCAAATTCTTTGCTTCTCTGAGGTAAACTGCATGCGGTGCTACACACCCCACGGGAAGCTCTCATGCTGCTTTGGCTGCACGTCAGTTTTCTCATCTGATTTCTAAAGGAAGCTACTTGTGTTGGTCCCCTGCAACCTTGTGTGTCGATTGCTAAGTCATCCCCACTCCCGTTGGAATGCTCTCTACCCTGCAATGGAAAGTGGCATGCCATCAGAGAGAAAAATGAACGCACAAAGAGCTCCGTAGAAACTCTGGCAGCGTGAACACAGGGAAAGGCATGGAGATGAGCTAAGTTGCTACGCGGTGGGCTGACAGTGTACCGGTTCAGGATGCTGCACGTGAGCGACTTGCCTCCTCCCAGGCGACACTCGTGGATATGGTAGGTGTTGCTGTAGCCGCAAACCTGATCTGACACTTCGCAAGCAGAACTGGGAGGTGGCTTCATGCTTAAACACGAGTGATGAGGAATTTCAAATAAGCGGAAGCTTAGGAGGGGGATGCGCGCTTTGCAAATTTATACAATATTTTAAGCATAATAAAAGTTTTTACTCTTTTTCATATAGTAAAAGTTCTTTACTTCCTGATTTTTTTTTAATTTTAGGAATGTAGAATAAGTTGAGTGGAGTTTTTCCATAATACTAACTAATGGGCTTATTCGAGCCAGAGTGAAATTTGTGAATATTGATTTTTTTTCTTGGCTTGAAGTTTAAAATAAGACTTTATTTTAAAAAATTCTTTCATATATTAAACTCTTACAAAAAGAAGGTAATGAGCAGTTATTACAAACCTGTAAAGACTTTTAAAACCATGCCTAAATACATATTTTATGTGGTTCGTGGATTCTGTTTTTAATCTTCTACTTTTTGTGAATTTATTTTGCCAGTGCCAGGAACGGAACCTGGGGAACACTACTATTGTGCCAAAGCCAACCTCTAATCGTGTACCCCTGAGCTATGAAAGAGTCTTACAGTAGTTTGCACTGTTTCAAATATGTCTGTTGTCTGTGAACTGCAGCTCCATTTTGTGGGCTGAAGGTTTTAAAAAATATGGAATTATAGGTGGGTGAGAGACAAAGACTATCACAGACCAGAACCAAGCACGTACTTGTTGGTTTGACATGAATTGATTAGTGCCACCAAGCAATTCTAGATTCACGTTTTCCCAAGGAATTTGCTCGTATATTTTAAACCTGAGCATTGTATCCAGTGGTTGTAGAGGAAGGATGGTCAGGGTAACGACTTACCTGTCCTGGGACTACTTGCTTTCAGCAATGTTGCTGAGTATAAGGAAACCACTCTTATTCTTCATTTTGAATATAATTAGTGTCAAATATATAGTGTCAAATATATAGTGTTGAATATAATTATGTCAAACCACAATTTTTTTTTATAACATACTTTTTTCTAGAATGTAGGAGGCATGCAAGGAAAAGGAACTTAGAAGTCTTATTAGTCCCTCAAAAATGTTGAATTTAAAAGAGAAATTTGATCATAAAAAAAAAAGAACAATCTTCCTCCCATTTTAATAGAAATGTGTTGGACCATGCTCTTTAAATGAGATATAGAAGTCTGGTTCAAAGAACTCAACATATACTAGCCACTTCTGTCTCCTTCTTGTTATGTATCCCCTTTGCGTCAGTTAAGGCAGTCCGGTGCTTCCCTGAGCAGATCATCAATGTTCTGCAAAGAAATGTCAAGGGGCAGAAGACGCTTGTCTTACTGCTGCGCAGGTTTCTGTGTTTTTTTTTGTTTTTGTTTTTGTTTTTTCAGAACTGTGCTATGTGAACGATGTAATTGTAATGTCTAGAAAGTGGACTATTTTAAGAAGAGAAAGGTTGAATTAAGCTTCTTTGATCACAAATCCTCTTTTGGGATGAAATGCCTGTGGCAGCTCAGTGGGCCACTGTGACATTGTTCCCATGAGACAAGACTTGCCTAAATGAACCTGTTCCATACAGCAGGAAAGCCCAGCTTCTTGTGTGCCAAATGTTTGAGCTTGGACGGGTGAGGACTTGGGTTTTCTTGGCTGTAAATGGGCTTGTAGCGCTTGCCTTAAAGTATTGTGAAGACTGGAACCCAATAAGTACCCCAAACACAAGCTTGTGTTAGAAGCCAAATTAAAAAAAAATAATTTGGGTATGGTGTGTCTGATTGTGGTATTTAAATTATACATAAAAGTACTTAGCATAGAATTTGGTTCAAAGAACTCAATATACACTAATGATCATCAGCTACTGCCCTGGGATTCCAGAAACAATGGTTGTATAACTATTAGATAGGATGAAGTCCAAAATAAATGAGCAGCTATAAATTGGGGTATTACATCAGTAATACATGTATGCATGCTTTACTCTGGCAACACAGATACGCTTGAGTCTAATAGGGTCGTAAAAGAAGTGACTTGTTACTAGAATATCAATGGAGAAGTAAGCCACAGGTAAAAGGAAAATCAAAGACAGATCTTCCACTCACGATACAGCAACACTGGATTCTCTTTGGGGGTGGGAGGGGATACTGCTGTCCTAAATCACAAAAAGTGAAGTGACGGCTTGAACCAACACCGAAGAGGCAGACCAAGCTTGAACTCACAAAAGCGTCAGCTTTGTTCTGAGAGCCATGATGAGCCCACAAGTGTATTCAAACAGGAAATGCTGCTGCTCAGTGAGATACTGGCCTGGTGCCGGAGGCTGGTTGGGGTGGTTTCTATGGAAGCCAGGGGTACTTCCAAAGAAATAGAGTTGTGTTCTATTTTAACAGGGCAAAATTTAGACAAGTGCTGCTAAAGCCCACAAGAGTCTGTTTGCCGTTCTCTGTAATCTTTGAGGTGTAGCAATGGCAAGTTGGGAAATGGGATCACAATTATACTGCTGAATTATAAGTACTAAAACATTTTCAAATTTTGACAGTGGAAGATTTAGAAACCTGCATAAGACACTTGATAAACCTTCTACACTTAGTGACTGATCTTTTTTATATAACTCCCTAAGAGTTAAGAGTGAATTTATTCCGGTCAAACCCATTTGACTTACATAGCTTTTAAGGTTAGTTCATCTATGTAGTTTTGTTGTTGTTTTTTGGGGTTTTTTGCTTTGTTTTGTTTTTCTATTGGACCACAACTAATAGCAAATTTAGATGACAAATAAAACTGCACTTTCTTTTTTCAGTTACACTCACATTGGTTAATTCTATGTAAACAATCAGTCTAATACTCTACAGGAGAGAGACGTTAAAGTGATCTGGGAAGAAATTCTTCAATAAGGGAAGTCATTTGTATAGTAAAATGCATCCATTCCCTTACTTCACACTCATCTGCTCTGGTCTGTGCTACTCTGTAAAGTAGGTTTCACCTACACTTAGTGTATCCAGTAGGTCAGATGATGAGATTAGCTGAGTGCCATAGCCATAGGAACTAAGTTTCTAATTTGTTAACATTCCCAGAAATGAGTAAATATTTATTCTCTGAACTAAGAGAAAATCCATAGAGTCTGGCAGAATGTATTTGCCACTGCTCAAATCTAAGCAGAAGCTAATGGTCAAACCGTGCAGAAGCCAGTTCTAACAACCATTAGGTTATAAGCCTGTGTATGGTTCTGACGTGAAGCACAGCTTTTCTGTAGCTCGGAAATAACCCTTTGCTTTAACAACCTCAGCATCAGGAGAGGGGGAAAATATCCTAAGAAAACCAAAACCAAAAACCTACCAGAAACTAGGATCCTGTGATGAAGAGAAAAGCCAGTGAATTCTGAATACCCATAAAATCTGAGTGTGCTATCTTTTGCTGATAGGCCCTGGTAAGTACATACAGAAGAAAACTTCATTTCAATAAACAGCTAATGTATTTATAGACTCCCAAGATGATTATTTTTGGTGCTGTAGATTGCTTCCTTCTCCTGAGACTTTAGCCATACACACAAAAAAAGCAGAAAGACGTGTCTACAATCCTGCTTCCACAAGAAATGAAAATGCACACGATGCTTGAAGAACTACACTCATGTTTTCTTCCTCTGCTATTTAATGGAATTTCCCACAGCCTACTTAAGCAGAATGTGCACTTATGTCAATCATCCATCATTCATCACAGACTCACTGTGCTCTGCCTGGAGTTGGCTGTTGAGAGGGTTGAGGGCAGACATAAGAAAGAAGTATGAATGCACTTGTGTTGACTTGGGGACAGAAAAACAAATCCTATGAGATTGTTTCCCCAAAGAGTCATGCAAAAGACGTTTTCCTCAGCAGACAAAAGAGCAAGAAGGAACATGTTCTTATTCAATCTAAAAGGTACCTAGGACGTCTAAGCTGGTCAAAACAGATGGCTTCGACTATCAGTTCAGTAGAAGATCTAAAATTATCCTCAGAGTTGATTGCAGGAAGGGATGTTAGTTTGCTCCTAAGCCCTTCCTTTCTGTCAGAGGTATGGTTTCCTCTTTATTGCACAGTTGAATCAATAAGGACAAAGTTCCCCAAGCTGACTGTAACAAAGATCCCAAGGCTGGAGGTCAACTGGCAAAGCATTAGCAAATCAGAGGGTGATTCTGAGAACTCTGCCTATAAAACTACAGGCTCGGCAGGTCTTGCTCTCAGTACTGGTTAAAGGTTGTAGGTCCATTCATTTTTATCCACTCCTGCCTGAAATGCAGCTTCACAGAGTAAGTACTGTTGGGCTAATCACAGCTGGTCCGATGACTAACGTCCCCCTTTTTAGGATAGCACTGGAATTTAATGTCTTCATGATATTTAAAAGACTTGGAAGAAGTAAACATTTTACCTACACTCCTCTACTAATCCAAATGACATCACAGATGAAACTAAACATTTTAAAAAACAATCAAGCCATAAATGTATCTATAGATCATTTTATCTGTGTTTGTGTCCACAACTAAAAGTGAAATTTTGAATTGCCATGCCTATCACATCAATTATTAGCAAAGCAGTACTAAAAAGCATTTCATGCAAATTAACTCAACTTCAAAAAAAATTATTTAAATTCATGAATGATTCAGCGTAGGTGGTATGCAAAGCAGTATCCTAATCACAGCTACCCTCACAATTAATCTCCTTTTTTTTAATGTTATAAACTGCCTTTGTTCACTAACTCACATTATTGAGATTTGTTCCCCTGCCGTGCTTACTAAGGAAGGATTCTTTACTGAGGATCGATCCTTGCCACATTTCTGTCCAGGAGGTCATTATGCTCTAGTGTGTGAAAATGACCTGAGAAAGGCCATGGAAGAACTGAGCATAGAGAGTGAGCTCAGGCTTCACAGAGGAGGCAGCATCTATGCCTCATGTCTCCGGGGGCTGAGTGTGAGGGAGGCCCGCTAGATAGACACAGGCAGAAAAGGGCATGGCTGACTCTAACCAAGATAAAGCCCACAGAATGGTCGCTTCTATATTTTATTTATGTATGTCCCCACACCTCCCATACCACTCTCTACTGTGAAGTGAAATGTGAGCTCCATGAGACACGGAATTTTCCCCAGTCTTGCTAATTGGCACATGGATATAGATATGTAGCTATAGATGGTGTAGACAGATGTATCTATATGTACACATATGCTTACAGTAATACTTAGCATATAGCAAATACTCATCAAATACCTAAACTAATGTGGGTGGGGAAGGTCAGGGGTGGTAATGTACAGCTTGAAATGTATTCCCATCCAGAAATTTCAGTGATTTTGTTCATATGGCATACAAACAAGCCTTGGTCTTTTGCCCTCTTATTCCTAGAATGCTTGGCCTACAGCGTGGTTTATTTGCAAACTAAGATGTTGTCACTTTCTTTAAGCCAATGGCAGTGAAGTTTCCAAGCCCTGAATCATCTGGCTTGCTCTGAGCTGTATTGTACGCTACAGTTAGAACATGGCCAATCAGAGCTGTGTCTAGCACACATGTAGTAAACATTTAGACACTGTGACATTTTAGGAACTTTAGCTCAAGGCCCTCGGTGTTTCACTGATTTCCAAGTGATCAAAGGCTCTAGCAATGCCATTCAGTGTTTAAAAAGTGGGTGTTGCAATGGCTCATGAGCTAGATGAAGCTTTACAGTGGTCCACATGAGCTTCAGTAGGAAGCATTTTTCAGTGAAAACCCAGTGACATTTCAGTCCATCCTCAAAAATCACTTTCTAAGACAGGATATATCTTAGACTTAGAATTCAATGTTAAGGTACTTAATCTTTTTTTTTACAATGGCAATTTTTTTGCTTTGTTTTGTTTTGTTTGTTTTCTCTTAATTTTATATTAGTTTGTTTACATCCCGAGGGTGCCTCCTCCTTCCCTTCCTCCCAGTTCCTCCCCTCATTGCCCCTCCTTCCCTTTCTCCCTCTCCTCCAGAGAAGGGGACCCCCCCCAAATTAGCCTTCCCCAGCACCTTAAGTCATATAAGAACTACTCTTATCTCTATCCTCTGAGGCCAGACAAGGCAGCCCTGGCAGGGGGAAGTGATCCAAAAGCAAGCAATAGAGTCCATGTTAGAAATAGACCCTCACCACCACTCGCCAGGCACCCCATATGAAGATCAAGCTGCCCGTCAGCTACATATGTACAGAGGACGTAGGTCCAGATCATGCATGTTGATGTCTCAGTCTCTGAAATCTCCCCATGTGACTGGGTTAGTTGTTTCTGTTGGTCTTCTTGTAACGTTCCCATCCCCTCCAGGTCCTTCCATCTTTCCCCCAACATTTCCTCAGGACCCCCAGAGTTCCGCCCCATGCTTGGCTGCAAGTCCCAGCATCTGTCTTGATCTGCTCTTGGCTGGAGCCTCAGAATGGCAATTTTTTTAACAAGGGCATTAAGAGCATGTGTGTATGTATGTGTGTCTTATATATTACTCAGAAAAAGTCTAGAGTAGGGGGCATACTGTGAAATCACCCATTGATGATTTTTTTCTTTCTTTCCTCAAAAACAACCTCTAAATAAATGAAGATATATCATATTGGTTAAAAATAGAAAATGTCGACTTTTGCCAGAGTAGCTTCTGTCCACCACCCTGTTCCTCAGGGGAAACTATACAGCAATGTCCTATCTCTGCCTTACAGATGAGTCTTTGATGACGTTGATTTTCCTGGAACACATACTGAGCAAAATCTGAATGAAAATTCAGTTCTGCATGACTCTAAAATGCTTGCTCTTTCAGCATGTGTGAAATGCAATTTGCATAATTACTGATTTCTTGGTAATGATTTTAACTTTTAAGTTATCATTTATAAGCATATAAATATTTAAATTTTAGTTAATGAGTATATTTACATTCTTTTGTGACCTTTGTAAGCAGAAAACACTTATTACCCGGTTTGTTGATGACTAATGATCTTGTCTGAAAATATTTTGATTGCCTACTACAGCAGTTAACAAATTTCCCTGGTATTTTTCCCATGGGCAAGGGACTATATAATATACTCTGTATACAGACATTGTAGGACATGAGTGGTAGATACAGCTCTTCTCATTAATTTTGGATAATGAATATTATATGTTCAAGACCCAATTGATGAATATCAATCATCTATAAGTGAGGATCTACCTTGATTTTTTTATTCCTATTTTCTTTAAAATCAGTGATTTGATAGTGTTTGTCAGTCTTATCATGGAAACTCCATGGGCAAGTCAAAGAAACATGGGATGGTAAATGGATAACTGCAGCCTAGGGAAAAACCAGTGCATACTTAGACATCAGTGACCCTATTTGTCAGTAGACAGTTGAGAGTATACACAATAGTGAACAATACAACAACATGAAGGTAAGAAGCATAGTTTACATGGAGAAGATCCAGTAGCGAGGCTTAGAAAGGGAAATCTGCTCACTGACAAAAAGGAGTACTCCACATTGTCTAACCATTACATCAAAAAAAATGTGTTATAGGGAGAAAAAGGTATGCTAGAATAGATAGTTAACAAGCATGAGTTATTCTGTTTGAACCTACAATATCTAGGATGGTAAATTGTCAATCAGTATTTACTAAATGTATGATTCAATAAATAATCTAAGACATCCAGCTCATTCAGATTAATCTTTCAACAAATTTGCTCAATGTGCAGGCTGGATAGATGCTCACATCTAGCTGTATGGTTTGACAAGGTTCATGATGCACTTTTTACAATGACAGAAGACCCTTGGAAGGTGTCCTCTCTAGAAGGCAGAGGCTGACAGATCTCTGTGAGTGTGAGACCAGCCTGGTCTATAAAATGAGTCCAGGACAGCCAGGACTACTTAGAGAAACCCTGTCTCAAAAAAAACCAGAAAAAAAAAAGAAAAGAAAAAGAAGAATGTGTGCTCTCTGTTTTCAATTACAGCCTCTACCAGGGAAAAAACACCCTACTCCCAAACCACACCAAGCCAAGGAAGTCAGAGCTCATTATCCTCAGCAGTGTTCCTTCAACTCCTCCCTCTCTCCGAACCTCACAATGGAAAAATTTGACATAGAAAAGTATGGACTTTGAATCAATTTCTTTAAGCCAAATTCTAGAACTTAAAGTATCCTTTATCATGGCTCTTGACTCCAGCAAATACCTATGTCCTCTGTGGAAACAATGCCCAGACCCTAGGGCCTACTGCCAGTGTGTCCCCCATATCATCTATCCCTGTTCCACCAAAAGGTAGTTAAAACTTTCTCAGTGAGATAGAGCTGGTCAGATCAGGAATGATGATGTCGCGGAGCCATGGAGCATGTTCTAACAACCTCCGGCCATTCTGTGCCTAGGTGTGGCAAAGACATGCATAACCTGCAGTCATTACAGAACTCAGGCAGGCAGGGAGGGAGGAGGCAGATATGAGTGAATGCAGTCTGTGGTCTGGTCAGTATCTGCCGTGACAGAGGCTTAGATTAACAGGAAGCAGCGGGTTGAGATGAGGTAAGGGACAGAAGATATGTGCAAGCATGAAGCAGTGCAGCAAATTGAGAGCCTTGAAAGATGATTTCATGGTGAATCCTGACTCACACAAGGAAGGGAAAGATAGGAAATTAATCAAGCAGCATACCATGTAAGGTCTGTTGAGATATACTATGAAACAGAATTTTTTTTTCCCATAAAAGCTTTGAGAAGTCACGGAGGTCTTGGGCAGGAAACACTGTGTCTAGACCGGTGATTTACAAGGATGACCAAGGAGACTAATCTTAACACTGGAGAAACATTAATGAATAAGGCTGTAGCCATAGTCCTTAGTGGTGACATAAAGTATGAGACCAGGAGATAGAAAAGAGGAACCCAGCTCAAGAAAAGCTAAAGAGGAAGAGTCCTAGCAGCTAGGTAACCTTGCATTTAGACCTGTTTAAAGTACTAGCAAGCTTTGGCAGGCCACTGGCTCTGAGTTGCTTTCCCACCTCTGTGAAATGGCCCTAATTTGAATGTTTTTGTTTTGTTTTGTTGTTTTTGCTAATGATAGTGGTGATTACCTGCAGGAAGTAAGACTTAATTCTCATGTTGCTAGCTGAGAGAGAGAGAGAGAGAGAGAGAGAGAGAGAGAGAGAGAGAGACCACTAGCACATCACTTGGCACTAAAAACAGTAACACACTATTTTATACAAACATCTGAAAACAGCAATGATCACATTTAGAGTACCTGAGGTGCTTTATTCATGTGTCATTTTAGTCCCTCACACTGTGCCCTTGCAGTCATTCAGGGATATGTACTAAATAGGAGATGGACTTGGTATACAGGCACATCTATTAGGTCTCCAGGCCTGTCTGAATACTATTATGCTAAAAGCATAAATGAAGACTTCAGTGGTGCATCAGTTAAGATGCTCAGCTGCATAAATTATCTGTTTCAAAACCGAATTCATGGAAGAGTGCTTAAAACAGAATTTATTTGTTTAAATCCAAATAATAAAGAGCACTTTAGGTCCCTGGCATGGGTAAACATGACCCATTTGGCAAGATATTTGTCATTTTCCATTCTACTTCAACCAAACTGTCAGTGTTGACACTTCAGCACGGGCTCTCCTATTTGTTCCTCATTAAAAACCTAAGTCTTTACTGGATGGCCTTTCCTATTTTAGAGTCTGTTTATCAGATCTGTCTTTATGTCATCTGTGATATTAGCTGATAGAAAGCATAGGAGCTGATCTACTGCTTTGAGGGTGGGAGGTTGGTGGCTGAAAGGCATCGCCCGCTGTCCTGGACCAGTTTGACTTCCTCAGCTAGTGGCTTTAGAGCCTGTTTGTTTTAGCCACACAACCCTGAGTCTGACATTTGATGTCTTCTGCTTCTCCATGTGCAAACTCCTCTTCATTTCCATATTAAATGCATGCTATCACTGTCACCTGCCAACAAGCTTTCCAGGTAGAAGGGCAAGCAGAACTACTGTGGGCTCTGTACCCATCTCCCTGATGAGGACAGTCTTGCTTAGCTATCATAAGAAACTTTGAAAATAAGCAGACACCCTACCTTGAGGATTTGTTTGCTGCTTTTTGAGACAGGGTTTCTCTGTGTAGCCATGGCTGTTCTGGACTTGCTTTGTAGACCAGGCTGGCTTTGAACTCTCAGAGATCCGCCTGCCTCTACCTCCCTGAGATTTGGGATTATAGGCGTGTGCCACGGTGCCCTGTTCCACCTTGAGGATTTTTACTAGTTAGATTGACTGAGAGTGAGATATCTTTAGTAGTTTAAGATGATTACTTTTAAAAATAGAGAAAAAAGGATTAGAGACCTCGTTCTTAAAACTATATCATTAAGTGTTGTGTTTTCAGCTTCCAATGTGCTATTATATGACCAAATATGGAGGATTATTCCTAAAACGAGAGCTTTTAAAAATCAGTAAATAATATGTTGTGCTTATCAACAACAAAAAAGCATTTGACTCTCTTTTCTTTCTTTTAGTTTTTATTCTAAATGATTTGAAAAAAGATGTTAATTCACCAAATATCAGTTTTCTTCTAGTCAGTTGCCGCAGGACTTTGATGCCACTGACTCCTTAAAGGAAAAGCAGGCTGTGTTAGTTTTTTGGTGACGTGACATGTAGACATTTCTTGGACACTGTCTTTTATTTGAGTTTTTGAGAAGGGTGGTATTTTCAATGCCTGAAAATTTAAATACAAACTACAGAGTACTCCTAAATAAGGTGATAAATGAAACATTAAGAAAATTGCTCCCATATTTTAATTAAATATTTTAGTAAGCAGTCTTCTGTTTAATTCAGTTTTAATTGCATTATTAATTGCTGTGAAGAATATATTCCTAGGGAAAGAGCCAAACCAATGTTCTAATTGCAGCTTTTACTGCTTTGCATGATAAAATGCCTTTGATTGGTGCTGAGCCAGAAGGACTTGATTGATAATATCTGTCTCGGATGTCACCCTGGGAGGAAAGAATAAAAGCTCAGTAGACTTGGTGCACTGCAGCTGTCTCTGCTGCTCCAATTTCTCTGTCCCATTGACGTCATTGGGAGGTTTCAGAGCCGCCCAGGGTGTCTAGTAAACCAGCAGGTAAATGAAAGGAAGAAACAGAAAAACACTGATTCATAATGCAGCCTTCACTCCAAAGAGGTGGCTGCCCCTGCCCTATTCTGTCAAATAATGAGGAGACTTTTTTTTTCCTTCCCTGCACACAAAAAAAAGAAGAAAAGAAAAGAAATATTCATCAGTTAACCAGAAATGTGGGAAAATCTCCACAAGGAATGTGAGTTTCATAAGCCGTTCCAAAAGCAGATTACAGTGCAACGAGCCACGTTTGTCCAGAGCTCTCAGATGTCATAACCTGCATCGAGCTAGTCTCTAATCAGGATCTGCAAAGCAGAAAGTGGCCTAGGAAACAGCTTCCCCTGGAGATAGGACTATGCCAAACAGTCTGGCTAAGCACCAACATCTTCTCTTCTCTCTCTTCAGGTGCAGAGAGTACTGAACTCAGGGCCCCTCCTAATAGACAAGAATACAGAGTAGATTTGCAGTTTTTTCCAGGAAGGGGTTTTTGTTTGGAGAATATATGATAAGATCTAACCTTCAAGACATCTTACCACAAAGAACCCTTTCTAAATCCTGTCACATAGCATTTTTGTGACTTTGCTGAACATTAATGTTAAAATATGTTCAAATGCTAATTTTTCATCTGCTGAGCAATTTGGCTGCTGGGAATAAAAACGAATGATCTCCACTCTCATCTTCTCGTCTCATCCTCACCAGAAATAGCAGGGGAGGACTCACAATAACCTAGTAGCTTTTGTTTTACATATGCAGGCAACAAACTCCATGACATACATTCAAACACAACTGAATCCTTCGAGTCCTTCTGAGTTTACAAAACATTACGGCTTTTATTTTCTAGATTTTAATTGTCAACCTTTCCCCAATCCGATGTTCTACCTTTGGTAGGTATTAAGCACTGGTTGACACGAATTATGTGCTTTCAGGAAAGAGATAAGTAGGGCATAACTACTGATCTTCATAAGTGTAGAAAAGTGAGGGAAAGACATGGATCAATACATACCTTTATCACAGGAAAATAAGGCTTGGAGTGAAGACAAAACATCTGACAGTGAATTTTGATTAAAAGGACATCTCCAAAAGCTACTTAGGCACTCAATGAGGTTTCTAGAGGTAAAGATGATGTGTAGTGTAGCCATTGTAGGCCACATGGTCTATGTGATCTAAGAAATGATGTGAAAGACTGACATGAAAGACAAAAAGTCTGTTTTGAATCACAATGCTGAGATCTGGTGAAAGCAAAGCTACTGTTGTTGGTGGCTCTTCTTAAAGGCTCTAGTAGTGAGGAAACAGCATGCTAGTGCTTTAATAAAATTGATTAGGAATAGTGTGTAAAGGATATGAGAGAAGAAAAAAAATCATAGTTCCATAGAAAGCTATGGGGATAAAATCAAGGAAGAGGGGGTCCTAAGAGTTCACTCAGTGAAATGCATTATTGAGCAAGAGCTGTCTGTCAGACAATTTGTAAGTCTGAGATTATAGCAATTACAGACAAGTTTTCTAAGTCCATCACTTAGAAAAGGTAGAAATGGGAAGGAGGACTAAAAGTCAGCAAATGCCACAAGGGAGAATGCATTTAACACAGGTGTTTTGAGAAGAAAATTCAGAGCTGGCCTGGAAGTTTCTGTACTTGGAAGAACAAGTCAAACAACCTTTGGGAAAACACACTTTACCAGGTGGGCAGGCTGTGAGTACTTCAGGGACTCCGGGCATGGGATGTGCACACTCTTCTTGGGGCAATGTGAATAAGCATCCATTTGCACCAACAGCCCAAGAAATTATTCCATCCAAGTCTAGGTTGGTGCACCAGTGAGTGTAAATATAGGAGCATTGGGGAAGAACTGCCTACAAGACCCTGGACAGGGATTAGCCACAGAACCACAGTGAAGGGTGACCTGCAGGACCATAAGCAGCTCACATGTGTGGCCTCATTAGCCACTCATGAGCTCCTCATGCTCTGACTTATGTACCTCATGAACTTCCCCTCCAGGGGATGTTAGTAGGCACAGTCATTAAAGGATCTCCTCTGGCTAATCAGATACTCTGATTTCAAGACAGCAATGGCATGATTAGCTATAAGAACAGGAAATACCACTGGCTATAGATGACCCTCATCATTAGCTGAGGATGCTTGCTTTAGTAGATTCTTCCTGTAGCACAATCATTTTTCAGAGGGGGTTAATCTGGTAAACTGTTTTCTGTTTTACTCAACGTTTGCACAACTTGGTTGAAATATATCCAAGTTATATTTTGATAGTCTTATACAAGTTATTTTCTTCAAATGTCATGAGCTTATCTTTCAATATGGTCATTGAATCTTGTTGCTACTGGAGTTCTTCCAGTATATTGTAAAAATTATTTCATGTGCTCCATGAGGAGGTCTTAACACTTGGAACTGAAGTGCCAGTGCCTAGTACATCACTAGTATTTCAGTTAAAAAACAATTATTGCATGCTCATAATCCTTTCTTCCTTTTTGCTTAGAATGTAGATTTAACTGAACTGCCCTCCCTTCCTGGTTCTCCTGTCCATCTTCTTGCATGTGAGCATCTTAAGTTTATCTGTTTATGTGATACTGTCCTCTCTGGCTACAAATCCTTAGGAGGTATGCCTTCTCCTCCATGTCTGTTCTGTGCTGAATGAAGTCTCTGTTACACGACCAGTCCTTTGGAAACAGAGGAAAGGTCAGTTCAATGAAGGTACCTGGCTTTCACAGCAATGGGAAAAGATTTCACTGTATCCCAATAAGATTCTCATTGTGCTTTATATCAATGTAAAGACTATTATCTCTTATGGTCTCTGTGTAACTTCCCAGTGCTGAGGTACTTGCAATGATAATAGCAGCAGCTGCTACAGTTTATTGAGTTTTGTATTTTTTTTTGTATGTGTCATGCTTGGTGTATCCTATGATAATACCTCAATCTGGTTGGCTGATCTTTTTTGCTGTTGTTGTTTTTCTATTTTTATGTACATTGGTGTTTTATGTACATTGCCTGCATGCATGCCTGTGTGAGGATGTCAGATTCTCTAGAACTGGATTTTATAGACAGTTGTGAGATGCCATGTGGCTGGTGGGAAGTGAAGCTGAGTTCTCTGGAAGAGCCTCCAGTTCTCTCCAGCACCCTGGTTCACTGATCGAACCATCACTTTGCAGATGAAGAAACAAATGGTTAAGTTACCTGTCTGAAGTCTCTCCGACCTTTGAAAAAGACTCAAGAAAGTGTGAGGGTTTTTTTTAACTTTTTAAATATTAATTACAGTTTATTTACTTTGTATCCCAGATGTAGCCCCCTCCCTCATTCTCTCCTAATCCTACCTTCCCTCTCTTATCTCCTCCCTGCCTCTCTCTAAGTCCACTGATAGGGAAGGTCCTTCTCCCCTTCCATCTGATCCTAGCTTATTAGGTCTCATTAGGACTGGCTTCAATGTCTTCCTTTGTATCCTAGCAAGGCTGCTCCTCCCACAGAGGGTGGGGAGGTCAAAGAGCCAGTCACTGAGTCCATGTCAGAGACAGTCCCTGTTCCTCTAACTAGGGAACCAACTTGGACACTGAGCTGCCATGGGCTACATCTGAGCAGGGCTTCTAGGTTATACCCATGAATGGACCTTGGTTGGAGAATCAGTCTCAGAAAAGACCTCTGTGTCCAGATATATTTGGTCCTTGTGGTGCTCTCGTCCTCTCCAGGTCTTACTAACTCTTCCTTCTTTCATATGATTCCCTGCACTCTGCCCAAAGTCTGGTTATGAGTCTCAGCATCTGCTTTGATACACTGCTAGGTAGAGACTTTCAGAGGCCCTCTATGGTAGGCTCCTGTTTCTTGTTTTCTCCTACTTCCAATGTCCATCCCATTTGTCTTTCTAAGTGAGGATTGATCATTTTACCCCGGGTCCTCCTTCTTGTTTAGCTTCTTTAGGTGTACAGATTTTAACACATGCTGTAGAGGTTGTGGAGAAAGGGGAACCCTCCTCCATTGCTGGTGGGAATGTGAACTTCTACAACCACTTTGAAAATCAATCTGAAGCTTTCTCAGACACTTAGGAATAGTGTTTCCTCAAGATCCAGCTATACCACTCCTAGGCATATATCCAAAAGATGGTCAAGTACACAAGGACATTTGTTCAACCATGTTCATAGCAGCTTTATTCGTAATAGCCAGATCCTGGAAACAACCCAGATGTCCCTCAACAGAGGAATGGATACAGAAATTGTGGTACATTTACACAATGGAATACTACTCAGCAATTAAAAACAAGGAAATCATGAGATTTGCAGGCAAATGGTGGGATCTAGAAAAGATCATCCTGAGTGAGGTATCCAGAAGCAGAAAGATACACACTGTATATACTCACTTAGAAGTGGATACTAGACCTATAAGATAAGAAAGTTGAGGCTATTTAAGAATTTTCTGCCTCTAAATTTTATGTTTAACATTTATGAAAAATTGCTAGTTGATACATAATGAATTAATAAGGCAAGATATGAATTTTATATGTACTAAGAGCTCTAAGGCATTGGTCCCATAGAAATAGGATGACTGTGTGCACATCTGTCAGTGTGAGAAGCTACCTGATTTTATCATCATAGTATGAATATAAAGAGAGCCAGAAGTTTCTCTATGGAACTTAGCGGTTTCTCTAATATCTTAAACATCTGGATATATTTTGAAACATACTCCATTTAAAAGTCTGATTTTGGTCTTTCAGAGTGAAACATATGTTTAATGAAAATGTTGCTGTGCTGGGAGACAGAGGCCATGAAGTCCACCTCTGCTTTGTAGTTCTGAAGCTAGGTGATCTTAATCTTTTACCCACATAGGGCCAGTTTCTTAGTTGTTAGCCGTGACCTACAAGGGAAAAATGTCTTCAGTTCCCTATGCCTCATCCTTGCTCTTATCTGTTGTGCTTCATTTGCTACTGAGAAAACACAGAATCCCATATCTACTTCACTTGGTGAGCTAACTACTGTGGTCACTATTTCCGTGAATATAGCAATCACTATGCAGGTAAGAGAAGACTCAAGGAGCATCTGAAGATGCTTTTCGCAGCTGAGCCCATCATATTGATAGTCATGGGACCAAACGCAGAGTGAGTAGCCATCTAGTCCACCTTCTTGCCTGGGGCCATGTGCCACTTGAACCATGAGAAAAGATTAAGACTCCTCACTTTCCATAACCCTGTGATTTTTCAAAGGAGATCCCACAAATTCCCTGGGTTTAGTTCCAGAACTTACAATCTCACCTGTTAGAAATCACTTTTCATAGATAACCTAAACACTTAGGGGCTACAAGTTGAACTCATTTTCTTCTGTATTTATTGGTTTAAAAAAAACACACAGTTGGCATAATTGCCTCTGGCATAATTGTTCTTGAAGACTGTTATGGAAATATTATTCAATTCTCATCCTAAAGCCACCTTCATGAACCTTGTGATCACTTTCATTCAAAAATTTTAATAACCTGTCTTTTGTACATTTGGCACTCTCAAATTTTCATCTTCTCAGATGTGAGACCCAGAACATTACATAATGGCATACTTAGCCATTGTACCCTAGTACATGCAGAGATGACTATGTAAACAGAATAGCTTAGATTCTATTCCTCTTTAACCAGCTGCAAGAATAACTTTTCTTTCTCTAGTAGGGATACCAAACATTTCGTTGACAGTAACAGAAGTTAGAAGAGTGTGTATTTCCTTAAAAGTTCCAAAGTGAAGGTTTGGTTTGTTTAGGGGTTAAGAGCCCTTGTTAAGGAGTTGTGAGCCTCTCGCAGAGGACCTGGGTTCAGTTTTCTTCATCCGCACAGTGGTTCACACCATACATTACGGCAGTTCCACGGTTTCTGACCCTCCTATTCTTGTCTCCATAGGCACCAGGTACATATGCAGTATACAAAACACTCATACACATACAGTAAAAGAAAATAAAAATGAAAGGCTAAAGTTATAAATATTATTGCTAAAAGCTAATAAATTAATAGAAATAATTCCATAGAAATATGTCCATGACTAATTTTCTCTGAATTCTTAATCCCATGATAATCTTCTTTAATGTTCTACTTTTTGCAGTTTTCTATAGAGAGACAAGGGTAACTTTTGTTATCAAAAATTTCTGGATTCAGGTCTAGATGTAAGTGATCTCAGACGTAAGTGGACCAAATGGGTGAATATATTCTAATTCCTGAGTTTTACTTATCTAACATTTTCCAAAGAAGATAATTATATATGTAAATATCAGTATATATAATTTATTATATGTTCTCTATATATCCCACTATATTTTTAGGACAAAGAATATTTCTTATTTATGTTTCATATCTCTAGTACATAGCGCAACTAAAAACGTAGACTAACATTTACTTAATGTTTGAAATTTACACACTAAAATTATGTGTGTGAAAATATTTCATCAACTCTTGAGCTCAACATAACTTGAATTATTACCACTAATAATTTTAAAAGGCTCGGTATTAGCCATGGGTTTAAAAAAATTGTTGAAAGCAGTTTGATTTTCTCTTGTTTCCAGGTGTGTATATTATCCACTTGTTATGTGTCTTATAAAATCTTATCTAAAATGAGTTTTGCAAAATGAATAATCAGTGAGGCATGGCTTCCATTTGAAGTTCAGTGCAGGGCCTTTTCTGATGAACAATCTGTGAATGGCAAATGAACTGCTCAGCATGATGAAGGCGATCCTGTGAAGGCAATCAAGTCACTGTAGCCCCACGTGAACAGAGTTTCCTGAACAATTTATGTTTTTCCAGGGTGTCCATGTTCTGTGTACATTTCCCTATGAGGGAGAGACAGTCATGGGTAAATGATAGATAGATCATCCAAAAATTTAAAGTATCCGACTTTATTTATTATTAGCATAGCTGAAAGAGTCTTTCAAACACTTCGCCTTTATCCATGAAAAAAAAATGGCCGAAGAGCCAGAGGAATACTACATATATTTTTATGTTAGTGATGTTAAAAAAACAGCGTTTATGAATAATGTCTTAGGTCTTTCTAAAGAGCCCCTTCTCTGTCTTTTTTCTTGGTTTGCAAATATTTGCTTCAAGATAAAAGATTTGGGGTCCAAGGGGCTCAAGTTGTCTTATCTCTGCCATGCAAGTAGATTCTTGGGAAAATTACTTAGTCTCTCCCACCTCGATTTTCTCTTCCATAAATGAGAATTATGCTGTTTGTTCAGAAGATCCCTCATGCAGTTGTGTCCTTGGTAACATCATTAATTCCTCTGCCTCTGTCTCCTTGTCCTTTTGACTGTCTTATTAGTCAGAGTTGGCTGACTCATATGAAGTAATTAGTAAGCATTAATAAAGAAATAATAAAATATAATAAACCAGACTGTTTGGTGGACTTGAGAGACCCAGCAAAAATCAGCTGAGACCCCTTATCAGAACATTTTATTGCATTTCCTTCCAAGGGTGATATTGACTGCTTGATAATGACACAAAGCTATAATAAATTTCTGAGAATGTGTAGCTTTTTGCAGAATTAAGTTTAAAATAAAGAATAAAGAACTTTAAAAATTTTGATTACAGCCTGCCAAGACTAAATAAAAGAGAAAGAATTTTGGCAGGGAGTCAAGAGCAACCCTTTCATGAACTAGATAACTATTCTTTCCTGTACTGTTCTTGTCTTACCTCTCCAGTGAGAGGTTAGCAAGCTTGGCCTTCACTTGCATCCTTTCTGGGACTCAGGTGCTGTCACTGGCCAGGCATCCATGAGCTGTGTGCATTTCCATATAAGGGAAAAACCAAGGGTGCTACCTAGTGTGTGGAAGGGGTTCATTACTGGTTTTCTGATGCTCTCTAAGTGCAGCCTTAGAGGACATGACCCCCAGGCCACCACACCTCTAGGGAGAAAATTAGTTAGTTGTCACCATGTGAGCAAAAGACAGTTTGGAAAGTTCTTTGCCTTTCACAGTTCTGTTGTAGATGAAGACCTTGGTAACTTGTTTGGTGAACGTTTGTCCCTAAGTGGAAAGTAAAAACAACAACAATACAAAAGTAGAAATTACAAAAAGGCTGAAATTCTAGAGAAGCCCAAGCAGGAGTTAGAGAGTTTTTAAAATAACAAAAAAGTGAATAGAAACCATAATAATTTGAAACCAGGCTGGTAATTGACTTTGCTAAATCAAATTTCAAAGATTAAAATCTGGATGTCTTAGGTTGCTGCAGTCCCTCTTGAATTTGCCATACAGGAATATCATTCTTGGTAAGCTAATTTTGATGGAGCTGGGAGGTATAGATATTTGTGAATCTCCCACTTAAGATCTAAATTAGATCTCTTTATTTAGAATAAAAAATGTGTTTGAAAAGCATGTGGGTTTTTTTTCCTCCAGGTTTCTGCACTTGAAAAAGGACTGTGTCTAATTATACACTCAGCCTAGAGTCACATTCTTGGCCGCAGCCGTGATAAATAAGCTTAATTCTCTCAACTAAAGCAAAATAACCTATAGCGGTTAACTCTATCATTTCAAATAACATTTGTTCCTATTCAAAAGGCGATAAAAAAAATCAATCAGAGTCTCATACCATATTCACACTTATTTATACAAGACACTTAAGAATGGTGTTTTTCACAATTAAAACTGAGTTGAAATTCTACAGAAATGGCCCTAAACTGTAAGAACTGCCTCTTCTCACTTTCCTGCTAATGAGGAGCCATATAAATCTCGAAGAGGGCCTAGCCTGAATCTTAGTTTTTCTGTTTGTGTATATTCATTTTGTCTTTAAAAAGATCATTTAAAAAACAAACACAAACAAAAAAACTTTATCATAATAAAAAGAAACCAAATAATAAATGTACAGAAGAAACCCAGAATCCCCAGCAACCTGGGATTTCTCCTGAGATTTACAGATTCGCTAGCATTTAATTTGATGACAAAAGAGAAGGCCTAACGACTTCATACTCTGATTAAATTTTACTGTCATTTCACTGAAATAGAAACATGTTTCTGTTGCATTGGAGCATGAGTGCACTGGAACCAAAGAAAGCAAGCAAGTCATAGAAATAAATGCTTTTATTCTCTTTGGGATTTGTTTTGTTTTGTTTTGTTTTCTGTTTTTAACTCAAGCCTATGACTACTACAAGATTTGGTACAAGAAAAATGTGAGTATAAATCAAGTCATCTGTAGCTTCATATTAATACACTATTAATATTTCTAATGTTTACTTGGATTCAGAGGGTAGTTAAGCAAGTGGCTAATGTTCTGCAGTACACCCTGCTTCCTCTCCTAGAGAGTCTTAGGTGTAGGGGTGTTTGTCTTTTGTTTTGTTTTGAATTTGGGTGTATGTGTGTTTAACTGTGGATCTCAGAGAAAAGCTGAGTTAAAATTCTATATCTTGTCTGTATGTGCACCGTGTGTGCAGAGCCTCTGGAAGTTGGACAAGGGCACTGGATACCCTGCCATTGGAGTTATGGCCAGTCATGAGCCACAAGATGTTCAGTGTGGATGCTGGGAACTGAACCTCTACAAGAATAGCAAGTGCTCTTAAGCACAGCCATCTCTCCAGCCGCAGAGGTGTTTTCTTTTTTTGTCTTCTTTTTTCGTTATTTTTTAAAATTCACCTTACATTCTCGTTGTAGACCCATTCCTCCTCCCCTCCCAGTTTCATCCTCCCCTTTTCCTCAGAAAAGGAGAGCCCCCTTTCCCATCCACCCCAGCTCATCAAGTTACATCAGGACTGAGTGTGTTTTCTTCCCCTCTGGTCTAGCAAGGCAGTCCTGCCAAGAGAAAGTGATCAAAAAGCTGGCAAGTGAGTCTATGTCCAATGCAGTCCCCACATCTCTTACCAGAGGACTCACATGAGGCCTAAGTGGACCTAGGAGGCCTAGGTCCAGTCCACATTTGATCATTGGTTGATGCTTCAGTCTCAGCAAGTTCCTCTGGGCCCTGGTTAGTTGACCCTGTTGGTCTTCTTGTAGATCTCCTGTCACCAACATGCCCCTGTTTCTTTTCTCCCACGTTTTCACAAGACACCCTACACATCACCCAATGATTGAGTCTCGGGATATGTTTTGAGGCACTGCTGGGTAGTACCTCTCAGAGGAGAACTCTGTCAGGCTCCTTTCGGCAAATTTAGCAGAGCTTCATTCATAGTGTCAGGGGTTGGCACTCTATGATAGGGTGTGTCTTTGGTTGGGCCAAGCATTGGTTGGGCATTCCCTCAATCTCTGCTCTATCTGCTGTATCTTTATCCCTGCACATCTTGTAGGCAGGTTAAATTATGAGGTAAGTTTTTGTAGGTGGATTGGTTTTCCCCTCACTCTGCTAGGAGACTAGTTAGTGGGTGTCCTCTTCAGTCTCTATGGCCTCTGCTACTAGGACTTCCTGCTTGAATACCCCTTATATCTTCCCAGGAGCCTACTGTGATGTGGTTTAAAAAGCACACCCTTAAGAGATTGGAAAACAGCTGGTGTAGAGCTCTGCATTTTACTCTCTATTCATTTCCAATACAAGTGATAATTTTTTTATTTTTTTTCTGTTTATCAAAAAAGTCCATTTACAACATGGGAAGCTTATGAAAATAACAATAAAGTATAAAACATCCATGGTATTTAATAAAAATGCAGAAAACATTAAAAACAAAATATCTATACATTTGCTATAGGTATAATGATATCTTAGAAAAATCTACACTAGAAATGTAAGGGACATTAAAGCGACAAGGAACATAAGATTTACTTGTGGGTTTCCCTCTCCTCTCTACAGCCTTTGATACTCTAGGCCTTTTAACCCATGTGACAGAAAACATGCCCAAAGAACAGCATAGCACTAGAATTTGTGGCTCACTTAGGCAAAAATCTTTCTTGACATAGATTCAGTGTTGTTGTTGTTGTTGTTGTTTTCCATACCTAGATTCTTTAGAAAGAACTACATGCGCTCACGTTGTTTATTGAATAAACCACCTTCTGGGTATAAGCCAGGCTGGGTGAGAGGTTTTAGGTTCTGATGTATAATAATGGTTGTGCCCCTAGCACCCAAAGGGACTAGGAGATTGGATCAGGACAGGCGTTCCAATAATTCTACCTTTGAAACCTCTTAATTCCTTCACTGAGAAGTAATTTCTTGAATGTGTCAAGTATTTTTCTTCTTGTTTCCCCATTATGGGAATTTTGTGAAGGTCAAATACAATTTAAAGAAAATTATGATTTTTATAATACATCTATTTCAAATTATATGAAAATTGATTCATGTTACTTTGGGTAGGTATAGTCCACTACTAAGTTAATATGCCCAAGAATTTATTGAAATTTAAATTGAAAAATTGTTCATCTTGAGCCGTGTATTAAAACAGATAGCTTAAATACCAAAAAATTTAATCTCGCTTTTACCAATTGATATTTTACTATGAGTATCGATCCATAATTTAATTTTAGCAGTAACAGCAACAATGGGTGGCAGGTACAAAGCACTGTGTTGTTAAGAATGTTCCTCACCTTCATGGTGGAGTGATCTTTGTCAGCTAGTGTTCAGTTTGTTATGGGTTATAAACCTTGTCATTCTGTGACATCATCCCGATAATGCTGAAAAGCACAGCACTGCTAATAATTGTCCTGTTTTGCATATGAAAAAAGAACCAAAAAGTCATTCATATGGTAAATAGTCCTGTCTTGTCAGATTTCAAATCCTGTTTCCTGAAGGCTACACCCTGATGCCTCCCATGGTATTTTTTTGCATTCAGGTATATTGACTGCTCATATCTTCTCTGAAGAACTCATTTACACAGTAGTCCTTCCATTTCCCTCTTCACACTAGAGGGACAGAGAGGAAGGCCATAATGTTGAGAGAACTGAACCAACAAAGGTTCCAGGGGTCAAGCATTATAAACTCTGAACTCCATGGTACTAGGAGGTGAGTAGTGAGCACAAGACGTTGGAATGATTAGTCAGACATGCTCTCTTTCCCCAGAGATATGCTTCCCTCTTCCCCTGAACTGCACTCATGCCAGGACAGCTTCTCTCAGGAATGCCTTTATGTTTCTCCATCCAAACTAAGTTCCCTCAAAGAAACTCTGAAAATTCTCTACAGGAAAGATGTGTAATTATGAGCTAGGCACAAATGGCCAACCAGATGGCTTCTGTCTACATGTTCTTGAGAAAACAGCATAAGGCATTCTGTCTCTGAGCATTGGGTCTTGTTTTATTTTTATTTTTTTAATTCTTTATTAATTACACTTTATTCACTTTGTATCCCCCCTGTAGTTCCCTCCTTCCTCCCATCCTAATCCCTCCCTTCCTTCCTCTTCTGCATATATGTCCCTCCCCAAGTTCACTGATAGGGGAAGTCTTCTTTTTCTTCCTTCTGATCCTAGTCTATCAGCTCTCATCAGGAGTGGCTGCATTGTCTTCCTCTGTGGCCTGGTAAGGCTGCTCCCCAATCAGGGGGAGGTGATCAAAGAGCAGGCAAATCAGTTCATGTCCAAGACACTCCCTGTTCCCATTACTATGGAAGTTACTTGGACACTGAACTGCCATTGGCTACATCTGTGCAGGGGTCCTAGGTTATCTCCATACATGGTACTTGGTTGGAGTATCAGTCTCAGGAAAGAACCCTGTGCTCAGATTTTTTGGTTCTGTTGCTCTCCTTGTAGAGTTCCTGTCCTCTCCAGATCTTACTATTTCCCACTTCTATCATAAGATTCATGGCACTCTGCCCAACAGTTGGCCATAAGTCTCAGCATCTGCTTTGATCGTCTGCAGGGCAGAGCCTTTTAGAGGCCCTCTGTGGCAGGCTCCTGACCTTATCCCTGTTTTCTCTTTCTTCCGATGTCCATCCGTGGTGGGCCTTGTTTTAGACTGTGCCAATGACCAAAGAATGGAGGTGTGTCTTGAGTCTCAGGACTCTATGCAGAAGAGGGGAGGAGATGGTAAGAGCCAGAGGTGGGAGATGATGCGGAGGAAACAGTATCTGATACAGATATGAGGAACAGATTGTCTGTTTTGAACCTATACAGGTCTCATGTGTGCTGTCCAAGACTGAATACACTTTGTGTTAAAGGGTTAACAATGTTTGTGCTCACAAATTCAGGAAATTCTGTGTTTTTCTCTATACCCGGAAATGGTAATATCACTGGTTAGGTATTATTATAGAATAAAATTTTCCCATGTTCTCAACTCTTTGTGAAGTAAAGAGTTAAAATATGGCTTATTTTGTTTTATTGTCACTCATGCCCAGTCCTGTTGTTTCTTCACTGTCTATGAATATATTTTTATACTTTTCATGTTACCATTCCCTACTCCTAATGTGTGCCTTCATAATGAGATTGTTGTAATATTTGTTGATTGAAACTCATGAAAATTAGATGTCTTAATGTGATTTAAAATGTTATTCTCATGCATTTAGGAGCTGATCCCCTAGTATTTACACAGATGGCATTTTGCTGCTGTAGGTAACTATAGGTCACTGAGAATACAAATTAATTTTCCACAAAATAAGACAAGCTCTTTCAAGCCAATGAAAAACATTTCAAAATAGAAATTTCTTGTCTGATCACAGTTTACTTAACTCTATCTAGTAACTGGCAATAATCTAAGAAGTGGGAACAAGTTTGATGAACTTTTTGAAAGGTTTTTTAAGTTACTAGGAAATAAAACCTGCTTAATTTCTCACATGTACAAAGGAGACAAGAATAACCACTATTTTAGGATGTGATGCAGTCCCAGTTAAAATGGTGAGTCACCGCCAGCAGCAGTCCTAATGACAGAGGAGTCTGTTTAGTGCCGTTCTCTAGGCTTCACACATGAAGCCAGGCAGAAATTATATAATTATTCCTCCTGGGTGGATCTTCTTATTGGCTTGTAATTACTAAATACGCCTTGAGTATTTTCATATCCTGAAATTAAGTCTTCAGAACTGTGTAACGAACCGCAAGGTTTGATCTCATGTTGTTTATCATCTTATATTTGATTTTACCAATTATTATGTAGCTTCCTAAGTGCTAAAATGTGACCTTTCTATCTTCTGGATGACTCAATTACTTAGACAAATCTTAAATAAATCCCAAGGGAAACCTTTTATTTGTACAATGACATGATGTACTTTCCACTGCATGCAATGGCTTCCTGTGCAACTTATGCAGCTGTCTTCTTGATTTTCCATGTTTTCTATGTGTGCTTGTCTTAATATTTCTGGTCATTTTTGGAACATTGTTCATAAAGGCACCAAACTGTCATAAGTTTGTCTTATAGAAAACTTGAGGAGCTAACAACAGCTCTCTTACATAAAACAGTATTTATCTATACTGTCTGATTTTACTTTCCCCTTCCACCTATGCCCCAACTGGAAACTTAGTTGACTGTATGTGTGTCAAAAAAATGAAGACTAACTAGGTAGGATACCCCTAGATTTTATGATCTACTGGCTATAAATATCACTTATTCTAGCCAGCTATTTGAGAGGTAGATTTCAAGGCACTAGTGTGTGCTTAGGCATTTAAAGAATCTCCTAGGATGGTTATACAGGTAACATCAAGAGAAGCTACTGTAACTCCATTCAGGAGGTTCTCATTCTTTTGTAGCTATCAATATTGAAGAGCTAGGCCCTGCTTTAACAGAAAAGTTAATTGTTCTAATAAACCCCCTAATTGCCTATGACATACGTTTTGCTCTTCCAAAGATACATAAATATTACAAGTTGAGATTCAATTTCCTTTTTGTTTAATGGACCTCAAGGAGTGGGTTAGTGAAATAACGTTGAAAAGATATTAATTTATTAGCTATCACTTAAAACCAATGCTAAGTGTTGGGCTTGTATCATCTTATTTGATTTTTATAGAAGCATTTTTGAGGCACATACACTTCTATTTCCAGATGAAAAAATGTAAATTTAGGGGACAGAATCGCATGTCACAATTTTTCAGATAGTGTGCGGCAAACAGGGGCTATGACCCCAGTGAGCATGTTCTAGAGGATTAGAACATGCTCAGGATCTCTCACCAGCACCTGGTGATGTTCAATAACATATGCTGGGAGACGATTCATTAGGCTTGTGACAGACCACCTTGCGAGGTTCATCTGTATCTTTTTTGTTTGCTTTTTATGGGTAATAGCCTTTGGAGCTGATGGTTTCTTCTTATACAGCAATCTGCCTATAAGGAACTGCTAGCCCATAATTTTCCAAGAAAGAATGCTGTATGTTATATTCCTCATGTTTCTTGTGGCACCATGAATCCAATTCTATTTCTTATTGAAATTGTTATTTATTGATGTTCTACTCCAATCTGGAGTATGCTTTTTTTTTTTAACTTCTTTATAACATAAAGATTCAATTTGCAATCACTTGCACAATTTGCTCAAGGCTACGGCCTATCTTATTGACTAGAGCATGGGTTCCTGCTCATGCTTTTTGTGAACATCTTTCTCTCATGCATTTGCTTATGCATTTACAGCAGCTACCATATGCACTGCAGGGTATTCTGCCAGGGTGATTGTGCTGCTCTTTGTGCCCATGGTCTTTTCCTTTCTCATGCCAATCTTATCCATCCCTGTTTCAGTCACACTCTTCAGTTTCAAGCAACAGAAACCAATCCCAATTATCGTTGAAAACTTGTCATTTATAGGCATGATACAGGGTAACCCATACAATCAATAGGATCCTATAAAAGGAGTTTCGACAGACAAGTAGAAGCAAGGAACATTAGGCACCTGCCAGGACTATGGCCAAGGTCCTATCTCACTCCCAGGTTGCTCCTGGCACAGCTGTTGCCATGACTACTTCTATTCCTGCTCCTGGTGATAAGACCATAAATGGCTATGCAGGTCTCACTTTCCAGAACTTAATACCCATTTGCCCTCCAACAGCTGCACCCAAGAAACTCAAATGAGGCTACTAGGGTTGAGCAGGAGTGGCATGTCAGAAGAAGAATACACATAGGAGAGGCAGGCCCAAAGCTTTTGTCTTGTAATTGTGTTTCATGATGACAGAGTATCTGCAGCAGCATATGACAGTCTTCAAGGATAAGGGATGTGTAAAGCAACCTATACACAGGCTTACTGGCATTGCACACGGTATAACCATGATATTGCATGGTCTTGTAAGACTCAGAGAGTGGCCGTGTCTTCTTAGTTGTGCAAAAGCCAAACATTCTATAGGAAATCTTCTACAGGAAATTTCAAAGAGCATAGTCTCCAAAAACTCTGGATGATATTCTGTGTTTAAACACTCACTACATTCGCCTTTATCTCCACCCCCTTCTTTCTAATTCACTGAGTAAATAGGAAGACTGCCATGGACTATCAGTTGTGAACATCTGCCTCAAATACTCTTCTTGCCTGTGGGTGAATTTTCTATACTTCTATCAAGGGCCAACTAAATAAAAACATTGTATATTGCTGTGGATGATGCTGGCTTATTAATAGTAAATAAATTATCATTGTCCTAAGTTCTGTGAATGCAGTATCTCATTTGACCCTCTCGGTAACATTGCACATAGCTACTTCAGCTTGCCTTGTTTGTTTTGTTTTATTTTGTTTTGTTTTTAATGAAGTTCCCCTAGGCTCTCTTAGGGGAACCAAGCAAGTTGCCTGATATTCTATAAGCATTAATGCAACATTATAGTAGAACAGGGCTTATAAGCCTCCTATTTTACCCACACCTTATAGTGTTCTGGAGTGTGTCACAGAGAACAACATTGTTGTTCAGTCAGCCCATCATTTCAATTACCTGAGGATGTTCCAGCTGCATTTCAGTTCATGGACATTCTTATCAAGTAGAAAACCCAAATCTTCATCCATGATCCTGTTTCCATCCATCCATGATCCACTCATGTACCTAATCCCAAGATCCCAAGTCCATTGCAATGTCGTGCACCTGGCTTGCCTTCTACTGCTAGACTCAGAGTACTCAAAGCCACTGCAAGAGGATTTCTCAGATTCCCTCAACATTTTCTCCTGTACCTTTTATGTAGCAGCACCTACAACCCACAGCTAGTCTCTTCTTTCAGAAAAGACAATAGGAAAATACATCTCATGAGGTTCAGCTCCCGAGAAAACTTAAATTTCTTTCTCACTGGCCTCCAGGTTCCTTTTCTTATTTCAGAATCTTATATCATAGAATCTCTCTCTATCAATAATAAACCTTTGGCTCCTCCTTTGACCACTTATAACCTAAAGCAAGACCCTTTGGGCTTAGATTTTCATTACTTGTCTGTCTTGTAATTTACTTCCCATTTTTGGCTACATAGAATCACATAAATGCACGCACACATATACATATTTACATATGTATGTATAAATAGGTACATATACTATTAAGCCTCAAGCCACATCCAACGTTTGTCATAAGTCACCTTTACTCTTATGATATTTGTTGTTTGCAGATCTGATAGCCATTTCGGTCAGTGTTTTATCTTTGCTGTATACCTCTGCCATTTCTAGTATGTGTGGGATCAGGGTGGAGGTATGTGTGGCTGTGGGTACAGGAATTGGTATGGGTATATGACACCTATGAATGCATGTGTGGAGGCCAGAGATGAATGTCAAGGGTCTCCCTTGATCACTTGCACCTTATTTTTTGAAACAGGGTTGTGTTTGTTTGTTTGTTTGTTTTGTTTCATTTGTTGGTTGACCTGGAGTTCACGGATTGGATAAACTGGCCAATCTGTGGGTCCCCAGAGTCATCCTGTCTCTGCCTCCCTGCACTGGGATTACAAACACCCAAATGGCATGCCTGGGTCTTTGTATGGGTGCTGGGGATCCCAACTCAGCTCCTAATGCTTGCACAGTGAGCCATTGCCCATGGAGCCATTTACCTACCTCCTTTATACTTTTTTTAAAATAGAAACCTGTAATTGAGTACCAGAACCGACACCATGCCATTTGAGCATTTTTTTTTTCTTTCAGCATCTCCCCTCTGAAGCTTGACTATATGAACAACCACTGACTGTATATATTAGGACTCCTTTTCTTGTTTTCTACATAGAGGAGACATTTATATCTGGAATTCCCTGTGTTCATTTAATTTTGGATCAAATATGGCTTTTGGCTCAAGTGTATACTTACATTTCCCCTTCTCACTCAATTCTGCATCACATTACCCCGATGGTTATTTCTGAGATATAAACAAGAATTATCTATTGTTTCATTCTCTTTTTCTTCCCCCCCCCATTTGTGTGTGTGTGTGTGTGTGTGTGTGTGTATGTATGTATGTATGTGTCACATATGTGCAGGTGTCTGTGGAGGCAAGAAAGAGGGTGTTGTATTTCCTGGAGCTAGAATTGAAGACAGTTGGAAGCTGTCCAGTATGGGTTCTGGAATGAGTCTCAATTCTCTGCAAGAGCAGTCCCCATTTTAAACTGCTGAGCCATCCCTTCAGCCCCCAATTGTCTCATTCTTAACACATATATATGATTCCATGATTCCCTATCACTCTCAGGAGAAACGTTTTGAGCAATTATCGTGATCTATCATTTACTGCTGCTTGTCTTTCCAGACTCTTCTTCCAGCTGTACAACTAACTTCCTGCATTTTTCTGTGTAAAAATATTTCTGTCAAAAATGAAATTGCCACCCAAAACATACCTGTGGTAAGAGACATGCTATTATCTGGGGAATAAGACAATGGAAGCTGGGCCTGGAGAGACAACTCAGCAGTTAAGAACACTGGCTCCACTTCTAGAAGACCTGGGCTCTAGTCCCAGAACCTATATGGCAGCTCACAACCATCAGTTCCAGGCGATCTCACCCCTTCTTCTGGTCTCTGAGGGCACAAGGCATAGAGGTGGTACAAAGACATACATGCAGGCAAAGCAAAACACTTGTACACATAAATAAGTAAATAAGCAGCTCAATCAATTAGTCAATCAAATCTTAAATGGTAATGGAAGCTAAGCAGCAATTCCTTTTTGTTAAGTGGTAATGTTTCTTTGATTCTTGGTCTGTGTAGTTTCTCCTCATTCCAAGGCTTCAGCACACATTTAGAATTAGTCCTATGTTTAATCTGTTAATGAAGAAAAATTCTGACTGTCATAAAATTCAAAGGTACATTCAGATCATTTATTTATCCCAACATTCCTTTCAAAGTGTTTTGTTTTTTTTTTTAACTTTGAGCAGTTTTTGCAGGGGCAAGAGGCAGTAAGTTTTTTAAAAGTTACAGAGACGAGGGATTTGAAGGTGAACACCTATTTGCTGGGTACATATGACTGGTGAGGTATTGGATGGAAAAGTTATACACATATTATCATAAAAATTCTAAAATTCCATTAGATATTTTTGTCGTGGGTATCTTAAAAACCACAGGGTCCCATATTTGACGAAAAATGTCTCATTTAATCTGAACATCAATATTATTGTTTTACAAATAAAAAAGTAGGTAGATTTAGGAGATTATTCAGCCCAAATTTAAGCGGCAGAAGCAGGATTGAGGCATGGTCTAAATAACGGCGAACATTGCACATTATAGACACTGCTTTGGATTTTTAATTAATATCTACTATTGGGGTCCCAAACTGCCTTAACTGACTAGAAAGTCCATGGAAAACTAGATGAAACTGAAGATGATTGTCCTCTCACATAAGCAGGTTTGAAGGAGCAAATTCCAGCAGGAAAATCAGGTGAAGCTCTGGTCATACCTCCAAGAGTTTGACAAGATGGAGTACGAGGGAGATAGAGGCTGAAAATGAACGGGGCAATACGTGAATGTAAAAGAAGGAGTCTAGACTCTAGTGACATGAAAAGAAACTTGCTGTGACAGGTAAGAGGATGTTTTCAAAGAGAGGTAATGGGGTTTTGACAAGCAGCTAGAGCTAGAAGATGGAGATCTCAGTACAGACAGGACACAGAGGCCTCAGACATCTCTCAAGTTGCGGGTCATAGGCAGCCAGTCCATGAAAAGATTATTATAGCATAAACCAATGCCAGCAAATATTCACTGAGGGTAAATCATTTTGACAGGCAGTGACTTTTAGAGGATAATACACTGGTCAAAATCCTAATGCTGGGAAATGCTATTAGGAGATGAGAGAGCTAGCAGTAACAATGTGAAGAACCCTGGACTTGATACTGGAAGTTCTAGTTTCTGGTTGTGCCTCATTAGAAAGAGGAAGAATTGCATCCCTGTGGATCTGTGGCTTCACACAGCGAAGATTCATATGGAGGTTTGAAGAGAAGGAGTGAGATGTAAGCTATCCTGGTTACTGGGGCAGGGAGGTTGGGAAACATGATTTTTGTTGTCGGTGGTGGTGTTTGCGCTTTTGTTTATTCGATTATTTGCTTTACTTTGCATACTGATGCAACTTCCCCTCCCACCTCTCCTCAAAGTCTCTCCTTCTCATCTCCCCTCCTCCCCACATCTGCCCCTCTTCCCTGTCCTGGTTATCTGCTCATGAAATTGCACTTAATCTACTACAGAACAGATGGAAATTTCTGTTAAGGTCAGGCTGGTCAGTTTCATAGTATGTCTTTGTCTCCTTTAATCTACTTAATATCTTCCTTAGCCCCATGGACATTATATCTTGAAAGCAGAAATGAAAAGGTGACAGAGTACCAAACTGTCCCCATCTCATACGGTACTGGGCTGGGACAAGGCCTGAAAGATCAAAGCCAACACTCTAGCTAGTGAAGCACACACACATACAAATAACATGACATTAGATAGGAGACTGGAGACGTCAAGGCCTGTAGATTACACCCCCTAAAACTAGCAATGCTCACACAACTCTGAAGTGTGTCTACAATGTTGTTAAGGAATTGCATCAGAAGATAACAAAAGGAAGAAGGTGAGGAATGAAGTACAAACTGAGCATCCTTAATGAGAAACTCTGAAAACCTTGGGAATCTTTGAATCAAGCAAATTCTATGCAAGCATTCCAAAAACTGAAAGGCATCAAATCTCAAACCCTTTTGGCCCCAAGCATCCCACTTGACTTGTATGTTGGATAGTTAAATTTATGAGTCTCTTAGCATGGCTCTCCAAGCATGTTATTTGATTAAATACTGCCCAGGAAAGATCTGTGATGGTATTTCTGGATGAGATTAACATTTTTCTTGGTTGCTTGAGTGAAACATTTTATCATTCCCTCCAATATAGGCAAGCTTCATTTCCTGTTGGTTCTATTCCTTTCAAGAATCCAGACTATTAGAATACATTTTTTAATTAGAAAAATTATTCTTAGTTTATTCCCAGTAGAATTGGGATTTTGCAGCAAGTGATTGCAGTCATGTTATAAAAATAGCACCACTAAACATTGTTATGAATATTCAACTACATTTGTGAATTATTTGTGTAACATCAGTTGAGTACAGTTCTAGTATGTTGAGCCAATAACTTTTAAAAATATATTTTATCAAATGTGCATCATATCATTAGACACAGCGAGCATTTTGGGTATGATCTTACTGTCCTAAAATATATGGGAAAATGTCTCAGAGGGTTGATTTTTAGTTAAGGACAAAATTTGAGGCATTTACTTCCAAAGTAGCTAGTTCATGGTAAACAAGAAAAGAAAGGAAAAGTGATGCTGAATAAACAAACTCCTTTGGACAAAGAAAAGACATGGCTATTTGTAGAAGATTGTGTTGGGATCAATCGAATCACTGACGTGCCCAGGTCCTTTCACATTTGACTGTTATTTTCTGGGTATTACATCTTCAGCTTCAGGGTTATTTGACTGAATAGTAAGGTGAGTTGAAGAGAAGTAATGCCTCTGGGACTCCTGTCCCAGCCATAAGTTCTTTGTCTTTGCATGCCTTCCTTCTTCATCACCTCCAAATGTATTTTCCCAACCTAAAACTGATAGCTGGCCATTGAGCGCAAGACAAAGATACTGGGGAAGGTTGTTCTTGGCTTTCCTTTCCCAGTCTCTGCCTGAGTATGTCATCATATCCACATTTAGTCCGAGAGCATTCATCTTTGAAGGTTAGGAGAAGATATTACACGTGTTTGCTCCAACATTGTTGCATTCATTGATCAGGCAGTGACCAGAAAGCACATCTACCTGGGATGTGAATGGCAGTTGATAAAGCTGTTCACAGGTAAAATATTTAAAAAGTATGGAATTAATAAGGGATTCCAAAATGTCCAAAGATTACTGGGAAATGATTACTGCTGGTAGTCATGAAGATCAAGAGACGGTAACATGGCTAATGTGGTATGGGATACAGTGGCTTCAGGATCTCAGTGCCAAGCAATGAGGAGCAAGAAAACAACTGTAGTGATTTATTTCTCCTCTCTCTGGATAGTGTCTCCATAGCCAAAAGTAGAAGGTAAGGGAACCATCATTGGTCACCTAGACAACAAAAAATGGTATGGGATAGATTGAGGATGAGCTTAGAGAGTGGCAAAGGAGAGTAATCAACAGGGCTTATAGGGTTTAAATTGCTTAGACTGTTAATTTTATCAGCTTTACATTTATCAATGAAATATTATTTAGTCAAAATCTTTATTTCTCTGTGGAATCCTAGGTTTGATCCTATAATTACTATTCATTATCTACAAATATAACCAGTCCTGAAGGTACAGTTGGGATCTTCCAAACACTATATCACTTATTCATTACTATGGTATTGAGACTATTTGAACCCTATTTTACGTTGAAAAGGAAGAAGAACTGAGGCTGTGAATGAAATAAGGTTCCCCAGGTTCTTGTTACCAGTAAATATTCCCAATCCATTTGCATTTTCACAGGCACAGTTTAGCATGAATGTACTGGGTGGGAGCTCTTTAATATATATCACATATCCATTTACCATTCATCAGCTTTACTCTAAATCCTTCCAAAGGGTATTCTGCAATACGGGATTGGGAGTTAAGTGACTGAGTACTCAGCCTTACCCTTTATGTGAGCTTGAACAAGGGCCATTAGCTCTTTGAGCCCAATGGTAACTTAAAAAGTGATATCCTGATCATAAACTTAATTTTAAAATCAATGAGATTGCAGTTCAGATGCCTTGTGGAGTTCTCTTTCCTAAAATCTTGACCCTGTCTCAGTTCACTTCCAGGGGTGTTTAGAGTGTAGGTAACCAGCCACTGGGTCACTCCTGATTCCAAAAGTCCACCCCAACTTTCTGTAGACTTAAAAGTAGGGTGAACATTTTAGCCAGAGTCCTCCCTCTTCATTAGTTTCTTTAGGTGTACAGATTTTAGTAGGTTCATCCTATATTATATGTCTATATGAGTGAATATATACCATGTGTGTCTTTCTGCTTCTGGGATAGCTCACTCAAGATGATCCTTTCCAGTTCCCACCATTTACCTGCAAATTTCATGATATCCTTGTTTTTTTTATTGCTGAGCAATATTCCATTGTGTAGATGTACCACAATTTCTGTATCCGTTCCTCAGCTGAGGGGCATTTGGGTTGTATCCAGCTTCTGGCTGTTACAAATAAAGCTGCTACAAAAATGGTTGAGCAAATGTCCTTATTGTGTACTTGAGCCTCTTTTGGATATATGCCTAGGAGTGGTACAGCTGGATCTTGAGGAAGTGCTATTCCTAGTTCTCGGAGAAAGCACCAGATTGACTTCCAGAGTGGTTGTACAAGTTTACATTCCCACCAGCAGTGGAGGAGGGTTCCCCTTTCTCCACAACCTCACCAGCATGTGTTGTCACTTGAGTTTTTGATCCTGGCCATTCTGATGGGTGTGAAGTAAAATCTCAGGTTCCTTTTGATTTGCATTTCCCTGATGGCTAATGAGGTTGAGCATTTCTTTAAGTGTTTTTCTGCCATTCGTATTTCTCTATTGAGAGTTCTCTGTTTAGCTCTGTTCCCCATTTTTAATTGGATTACTTGATTTGTTGCTTTTCAACTTCTGTAGTTCTTTATATATACTGGATATTAGCCCTCTGTCAGATATAGGGTTGGTGAAGATTCTTTCCCAATCTGTAGGCAGTCATTTTGTTTTGAACAAACTAATCAAGAGGGAGGACTCTGGCTAAAATGCTCAATCCCCAACCAGAAAGGCAAAGCAGATGGACATCAGAAGAAGAAGAAAACAGGAAACAAGATAGGAGCCTGTCACAGAGGGCCTCTAAAAGGCTCTGCCCTGCAGAATATCAAAGCAGATGCTGAGACTTATGGCCAACTGTTGGGTAGAGTGCATGGAATCTTGCGAAAGATGTGGGAAATAGTAAGATAGGGAGAGGACAGGAGCTCCACAAGGAGAGCAACAGAACCAAAAAATCTGAGCACAGGGGTCTTTCCTGAGACTGATACTCCAACCAAGTACCATGTATGGAGATAACCTAGAACCCCTGCACAGATGTAGCCAATGGCAGTTCAGTGTCTAAGTGGGTTCCATAGTAATAGGAAGAGGGACTGCCTCTGACATGAACCGATTGGCCTGCTCTTTGATCACCTCCCCCTGATGGGAGAGCAGCCTTTCCAGGCCACAGAGGAAGACAATGCAGCTAGTCGTGATGAGAGCTGACAGACTAGGATCAGAAGGAAGGAGAGGAAGACTTGGGGAGGGGCATTCGTGGAGAAGGAAGAGGGAAGGAGGGATTGGGAGGGGAGGAGGGAGGGGTTTATGGGGGGATACAAAGTGAATAAAGTGTAATTAATAAAAAAAAGAAAACAAAAGTGGGGTGAACCCGTCTTATTGTGTTTTCAGCAGGACTAATGCCAACACACTGCGTAGCTTCCAGAATCAGGAAAAGAGGATGTTTGACGCGTCTTATTTAGTGTTCTTGGTCAATTTGTGGAAGCAATAGACGTTTCCAAAACTAAATTTTGACCAGCTCTACCCTCTATGAGTCTATTCTTTTAATCTCCTGCTTTCGAATTTTACTTCCACCCTTAACTGCAATGATACACTTTTTTTTTTCAAAATACAACCAGTAATTGGGCTATAAAGTCAAAACATAGACAAAAGAACATAGACAAAAGAACAGGCTGTAATTCCTCTGTCACACCCCATATAAGGAAACCATGAGGGAAAAATTGCATTTCATTCTTCTGTATAGCAGGCCTCTAGCAGATACAGCAATTATATTTGCTGAGTAAATCTATACTGTTGACTATTTATTTCATAACCCCATTGTGTGATAGATCTCTCAGTATTTAAATCTTATTTAAATCCTAAGTATCATTACTAGTACTATGTACATACAGTCATTTATTAAATGGGCTTTTGAATTATTTTAAGACCATTAAACATAATTCATAACTTTTCTGGGTATAGCATTTGAAAGGGACCTTAGAGGATGCCTAGGGTTTGAAGGATAGGAAAGCACTGATAGCTAAGTGATGAAATAATGGAAAAGACACAGGTGCTAAAACCTGAATTATACAAAAGGAGCTGGGAGAATCTGTTTAGCTGTTGGTTAGCTTTTTAACTAATAAATTAATTTTACATCCTGACTACAGTTTCCCTTTCCTTCTCTCTTTCTAGCCCCCCTCCCCTCTTCTCTTCTGCCATCTACTTCTCTTTCCTCCATTTCTCTTCAGAAAAGAGCAGGCCTCCCATAGATATCAACCAGCCCTGGCATATCAAGTGGCAGCAGTACTAGGTGCATCCTCTCCTGTTAAAGCTATACAAGGTAACCCAATAGGAGGAAAGGGTCCCAAAGCAGGGCAATTTAGATGGGCAATGAGAAGACACTGAGCACTGTTGATGAAGGGACTGGCTTCTTTACATGGTGTTATAGGAAGACTAAGTAGGCGATATTCCACCAGTTACATAAAAGTAAAAGCAAGAACACTACAGGGAGCAACATGATATTTACCCGGCAATAATCGTGGTGCCTTTGTCAGAGTTGTGGGTCTTAATTGGGGGTTCACTGTCAAGTGCATGAATCATGAAGGAAGAGGCAGTGCCCATCAAAACAGCAACTCCCCTGATCAGACCGAGGAAAAGGATGAAGCTTGGTTATAATCAGTCATAGTTTCGTCTCTCTTGTCTGTCTGTTTCTCCGTTTCTGTCTTTGTCTCTGTTTCTCTGTTTCTATGTCTATGTCTCTGCCTTTCTTCCTCCATTCTTCCTTCTCTTATCTTTACCATAGAAAGGAGAAATGTGGGTGAAGGCTCACTGGCAAAACTTTGAGCTCAGTAATTACTGCTCCTCCTTCTCCTTGCTCATCCTCTGTTTGTACAATGTTATGTTCTTCCTAGATGAGAAATCTTTTCCAATATCAGTGTTCACCATCAACTCTTGGACCAGCAAATCTTAATCATTCTATGACCCTTCTAGGAATTCTTCCTCACCTTTCAAGAAATGTGACCTTGACAGAAATCTGTTGTCAGAGTTTTGCGTGTGTCCTGTAATGTTCTCAAGAGCAGAGATGTTATTTATCTATCTTGGCAACTTTAATATATTAATAGGGTGGGTGTTTGACATAACAAAATGAAGTAAATCTTGGTTGAACAGTTGCATGGTCACAGTGATAGCAGTAGACATCTATTTTTAAAAGCTGTTTATTAATTTTTAACTGTGAAGATCAAATCATGTATTTTCTTTTTTGAACTAAAAATAGCCACTGTTAAGCAGACTGACTTTTTTTTCAGGCTGTAGAAAGCTGAAGGCATGGCTTTTTTTGGCTTCTCAACATTTAGTATTGATGGATAGAATAGCAAAGTTTAGAAGGCATGCAGCTCAGAATTGCTACATGAGTTTATTTTTTAAATCTCTAAAATGTATGTCTTGATAAAAGCCAAGTAGTTCTTCCTAGGAGCCTATCTCAGAGGCAGATGTATAAGCACTAGTGCTTGGCAATACTAATGCCATTTTGCTAAATGGACATGTCATCACAGCTCAGTCTAAATACCTGTTTGTGTCCATAGACTATTGCTGCTCTCAGCCTTGGTCAGAGAATCTTCTTTTCACAGTGGGTGACAGTTGATGTAGAGAAATGTAACTGGTCAAGGTGCTGAGGGCAAATTACTGTTGAGTGCTCAGCCCAAAGGGAGACATCCATATCAACCTTTCCAGGGCACAAGAAACATTGTGGAAGTTGGGAGGGGTTAAAACAAATTTAAGAGCCAGAAGATAGAAAGAAGTGCTATGAAATTCTGTCTTCTGGGCCTGACATGGCTGTTGTAATCATGACCTCATTGCAGCTGCTGTTACCTATACAAAATCTGCACAAGACTGGACCTATCAACATTCTGTCTTGGATGATGGAGGGGCTCCTAAGGCCCCATGCCTCCCTGAGGATCTAGAGGCAGCTAATGGTTTGAAGAGTTGAAGTGAGAGACATCCAGGTGCCCTGGTGCAGCAATATTCTCTCATGCAGCATGCAACTGAGGGGCTTCTAAAGTAGATATTAGTTGTAAAAGCTGATATTCAAACTTCAGAGTAGCCCTGTATGATGCTTGTGTGTGTGCTAAGATAGACAGCAATGGTGGGGTCTTCTGTATTATAAATTAGGTTGCATACTCTTCCAAGTTGCTGGCATGTTTTTATACATGAGTTATACTCCCCCTCATACTAGGAAGCTGCCTTTGCTTCTGCTGCTCTTCTTAATGCCACAAGCATGAATTTACTCTGACCAATATGGCAAACTTGGAGCCTTAGAAATGTGTCCAAACATTCTTGCCCAGAGCTTTCAGGAACTGGTCAGTAGCATCCACTAGAAATGATGCTTCCTTGAAGGAAAAGAAGTAGAAAATGTTGCCCAGGCACTGGGAAAGTCATTGTGTTGATATTTTCATTGATTTTTCTAAACAAGTTTTGGAGTCAAAAGTAGCAAGCAGCCATATAACTTTACTGCTATTGATAGTAGCACCACCAATATTTACATGTCTCTTAAAGTACTTGGTTCAGTTTGATTTCTTACAGCAGACATTAACGTTGCCCAACATATGCAGAGGAAAATTTATTGAAATGTTATTGAGTGTCCTAAAAGGCATTGCAAGCCCAGAAAGCAAGCTTAAAGTAGGTAGTAACCAACATGGGCCTAGAGATGAGTCAGGCTTTATGGACGTCTCCACCCAGAACCACCTGAGAAGGGATGATCTTGCTGCAATGATCCTTTCGTCTCTTGCTCCTTTCAGCAGGCATCAAATTCCCAGGACTGGGTGGCTCATTTGGTCTAGATGGGATGACCATACCTTGTTTGGTCACACAGGACCTCATTAGCCATTATGTCAGATGATTTTAACAGGAAAAGAAAATTTTCTTAAGACAAAAATTCTGTTATCATTAAAGTGGAAAATGAGTGCTTGGGAACCAAAAATTAAATCCTGTGGGCTTTATTTTCCATACAAATATGGAAAACATTTTCTAATTTTTTAGCAGCCTTCTGACACACACAGCTAATCTTATAACTCTTTTATAGGTTAGGTAATTTAAAATTTCATATATCAGATGAGCCTCTCCCAAATGATACAACAATTAAGTGATAATAATGTTCAAGACCAAGTCTCTTGTCACATGGCTTATGTTTCTGTATTACATGCCCTCCTGGTCCATCTTTCCCCTTCCTCTTTCTGCTCCCCTCAGCCTCTGCCGTTATCACTCTCCTCTCCGTTTTCAGAGTCAGAACAGCAACAAACAAACATGGCTGGAGAAAACCCTGACCACACCTCTCAGGCTCGTCCAGTCTCAGTGACCACAGGTCTTCGACAAATAGCCAAGTTCCCTTCTGTTTTACTGTATGCCAATTCACCATCCTCTGTCTCCAAAACAACTATTTTAGAGCAATTGTTTTTTTAGCTCCCTCCGACTATATTTACTTGCCAAGCTCTTACTCAAAAACTTAGAATAAGTCACAAGACAACTAATACATATGACACAAAATCTTCCCAAGTCTCCACTGCACACATTTCTTTTCACTCCCTGCAGCTGTCTCTTCTTTCATTTTGATCATCAGTCTCTCTTTCTGTGTGTGTGTGACAGTAAAGAACCTCAGTGAACTTTACCACCGTTAATTTACTGTTCCATGTCTGGTCTCCATTTCACCACAAAGGTCTTTGAAAGATTGTATGTATATTTCTCTGCCTCCTATTTTTGTGCAGTGAGTAACAAGTTGGGCAAAATTCTTAGCCCAGGAGCCTTCATTCAGGAGCACACGACTAAACCAATAAGGGGTTACACACAGTGGCTAGTACAATAGCATCAATAATATGATGTCATGTGGAACGTTCGCACAGCAGTGGTGCTATTGATTGAGAAGACAAGGAGGGCTTTCCTGAGGAGCTGATGTTCACTCAGAGGCTTTAAGATTTAAACAAGCAACCCTGGGAAGAAGCGTGGAGGGATATCGAATAGAACCCACAGCAAGGGCCAAAAGCCCACAGCAGGAGCAGTTTGATTTATTTAAGAATAGAAATGTAAACACGAATAGGATGGATGAAACTGTAAAATGAGACCAGAAAGGCAGCACAGACAGTATCATGAAGACTCACAACACTGTAGTAAGAGTGTTGGACTTTTTTCTGATTGTGCTGTTTGCTCATAGGTAACACTTTTGTAGACATCATTAATATTGACTTTTCTCTTCAATGCTTTGAAAAGGCCTCTAACCAAATGGCTCCATGTTAGCTACTGTCACTACCTCTTTGAATTCTCTTAGCTCACTTTGGTACTGTTACACTAGAACACTTATTGTTATTCCAATACGGCAGATATGTGCAGGTGTGTGCCCTTGTTGCTTCCTTGGCCTGATATTCAAATGTTTAAATTTAAATTATCCTGGTGGTTACTCCCCCACTTCTCCTCCCCTTCTTCCCCCACCCCCTTCTTCCACCATGCCGTGTTCCCTGCAGTGGCAGCATCAGATTTGTTTCTACTCAAATGGGTTGCTTATTACGGGAGGCACAACAGTGGCTGAAGCCAGTTCCCCTGAAGTCGGCTTTCCCCATTTAATAAAGATCCGCTGCTCACCTACCTGCGTTGTCAGCACACTGACCCCGCTGGGATTATTTTGGACTGCAACAGACACTGCCCTGCTGCAGTGACACGGCAATGAAGGCTGCATTTGTCTCCTGCAACAGGAATCCCAAGGGTGGGAAGTCTAAGACTTTATGTCACTCAGTGCTGTCACCAATCTGTGGTGAAAAGGTTAAACATCTTTTCATTTTTCCTCTGTCCTTCTGGCACTCAGCTCAGTGTTGAATTATTGCCACTGAGGCCTAGGATTAAAAAAAAAAGGTGATAAAAAAAGGATTAAAAAAAAAGGTGAAGGAATTCTCCATATTAAAGTTTGTTTTCTATATGGTGACCATCTACAAAGGTGGGTGGTTTTTTTTTAATTTTATTTTTCTTGAGCTTATGATATAATTACCTTATCTCCTCTTCCCTTTCATCTCCCGAAACCTCATATATATTCCGTCTTGATTTTTTTTTCAAATTCATGGCCTCTGTTTTCATTAGATGTTCTTATATACGTTTTTGTTGAACTTGCCCAGTCTGCATAATGTTACTTATTTGTGTGTGTGCTTGAGGACTGACCATTTGATATAATATAACCAGCAGGTGTGGTTGTCCCAGGGAAAACTATTTCTCCCATCCTCCCTTAATTACTTGTAGTTCTGTGTAGGGTCAAGGCTTCAAGAGCTTTCCCCTCTGCCCCTATTAGCATGTCTATTTGTGCAGTCCTGTTCAGCTCATGTTTACGCAGTCATGTTGATGAGACTTATGAATCTCTCTTCTAACATTTCTAGAAGACACAATCTCACAGAAAATGTCTACAATCTCTGTCTCTTACAATATGCTTACCTCCTCTCCTGCAGTGTCTTCTGAGCCATAGGTGTGGGAGTTGCTTTACAGATGTGTTCCTTGGGACTGGGCTTAACTCCACATTTTAATTGGTTGTGGTTTTTTCTGTAACTGCCTCTGTCTGTTGGGGGTGGAGGACTACACTTACAGTGGGGACAAGAACAAATATTTAGAACATGTTTACGCTGGCTTAGTGGAGTGGCAAGTTGTAAATTCTTCCAAAAGATCCAACTTAACTAATGCCAGGTAGTTGGCTAGGTTTCCTGTACCAGACACGATTAACCTCATGTGGCACAGCCTTTCGTCCAATTAGACAGTTGTTGGTTGCTGCCAAAGATGTGTGCCACTACTGCACCATTAATAATGTTCTGCCATGTTGGTTATTGTTGTGGTTCATAGGTGTCATAGCCAGATAGGCCTGTTGGTTGCTTCCAATAGTGTATGGTGCCTTCTGGTACCATAAAAGCTAGTCCTTAGAAGGCGGTGTTCACCTCAGCTCCAGTGCTGGAGGCTCTGGGCTCTGTGTTTTATGAGCATGTTGTCCCAAGCATTAGGAAATTAACACCTTCTGCCTGCGAAGGGCAACCACGACATTAGCAATACTTTATAATGTTTTGGGGTCTCTTGGATAACCATGACCAAACAACTCATAGAAGGGCTTATCATGCTTGCTGTCTGGGTTTTTATTAGATAGCCTATGGCTCTTGGAGGGAGCATTGTCATCCCAAATTTAAATATATATATTTTAAATATGTGGGTGAGCCAGGCGTAGTAGCATACACTTGTAATTCCAGCACTTGAGTAGAGAGAGGCAGGAAGATTTCTGTGAGTTCAAGGCCAGCCTGGTCTACAGAGCAAGTCTTAGGACAGCCAAGGCTACACAGAAAAACCCTGTCTTCAAAAACCAAAATGTGCGTGTGTGTGTGTGTGTGTGTGTGTGTGTATGAGAGAGAGAGAGAGAGAGAGAGAGAGAGAGAGAGAGAGAGAGAGAGAGTGTGTGTGTACACTGACTTATATATATCATAGGTATTTTAGGTAGTTAATAACATGAGTTTTTTCTACTTTTTCAGACATCCTCACTGTTATATTACCCTCATCTCTCCTTCTATATATTTATCTCCCTCATCAGTCTCTATTTATCGTTCACATTTCCATGTAAGATCACTTTTAGTCTTGATTTCTTTTCCACCCTCTAACCTGGCAATGGTCGCATTTTTCTTTCCTGGTCTATGCAGTCACTTCAGGATATGTGCTCATATGTTAGGATTTGAGCTAGGAGCCTCCAATGACAGAAAAGTTCATTGTTTGTCTTTCTGAATCTGCATTACTTCAAATTCAATATGATCTCTTTAGTTCCACCAATTAACCTGAAATTTTCATAATTTCATTGTACTTAATGATAAATGAATATATCATACTATATATGTACGCAATTTTCATTATTCATTCATCAGTTGAAGGACACTTAGATTGTTTCTATTTCCTAGCTATTGTAAATAAAGCACCAATGAACATGGTTGAGCAAGTATCTGTAGAGTAGGATATTCAGCCCCCTGGACATATGCCAAGGGTGGTTTAGCTAGGTCATATGGTAGACTGGTTTTCAGCTTTTTGAAAATTCTCTACTCTGATTAGTTTGCAGTTCCTCACATCTCTACCAGCATTGGTTGTATGTTGTTTTGTTGATTTTTGCTTTTGTGACCTGGGTAAGATGAATTCTCAAAGTTGGCTTCATTTGTATTTCCCTAATTATTTACAAACAATTGTCATCTTTTGAGGAGTTTTTTAGTCATTATTTTTTCTTTTTGAGAATTCTCTGTTCAGATACCAGGCTTGTTTTTTGAGTGGGTTGACTGGTTTTGTTTTGTTTTTTAACTTTGTTTTTTGAATTTTTTATATTCCAGATTTTAATATAATTAGTGTTCTCTTCAATTATGTGGGCTTCGTATTCACCCAGTTGATTGTTTCTTTAGCTGTGTAGATGCTTTTTAGTTTTATAAAGTTGTGCTTGTCAAATATTGACCTTAATTCTTGGGTAAATGGAGTCCTAATAAGAAATTCCTTTGCTATACTTACACCCTACAGGGTGCTTATGTTTTCTTCTAGCAATACTGAAATATTTCAGGTTTCACATTTAGATCTTTAATTCATTTATAGTTAGTTTTTATGCAAGGTGAAAATTTTAGGTCTAATTTCATTTTTCTGCATGTGGACCTCCAGTTTTCCCAGCAACATCTGTTAAAGATGCTTTCTTTTCTCCTATGTATGTTTTTGGTTTCTTTGTTAAATATTAAATGGCTGAAGGTAATGTACTTATGTTTGAATCTTCAGTTTTATTCCATTGTTCTACTTGTCTGTTTTTGTGCTAGCACATTTTTTAGTAATTTATTTATTTTTATATTAATCACAGGTTATGTACTTTGTATCTCAGCCGTAGCCCCCTCCTCATTCCCTCCCACTCTCCCCATCCCTCCCTCACCTCCTCCCTGCCCCCCTCCAAGTCCACTGATAGGGGAGGGCCTCCTCCCCTTCCATCTGACCCTAGCTTATCATGTCTCTTCAGGGCTGGCTGCAATATCCTCTTCTGGGATCTAGCTAGGCTGCTCCTCCCTCGGGGGGTGGGAGGGAGGGCCAAAGAGCCAGCAATTGAGTTCATGAAAGAAATAGTACCTGTTCCCCTTACTAGGGTACCCAGTTGGATACTGAGCTACCATGGGCCACATCTGAGCAGGGGTTATATTCTAGGTTATATCTACACATGGTCCTTGGTTGGAGAAACAGTCTCATAAAAGACTCCTGTGCCCTGATCTATTTGGTCTTTGTGGAGCTCTTGTCCTTGCCAAGACTTACCAACTCCCCTTTCTTTCATATGATTCCCTGCACTCTGGCAATGGCTTGGTTGTGAGTCTTAATATCTGCTTTGATACATTGCTAGTTAGAGTTTTTCAGAGGCCCTCTGTGGTTAGGCTCCTGTCCTGTTGCTTGTTTTCTCCTACATTCAATGTCCATCCCATTTGTCCATCTAAGTAAGAATTGATCATCCCACCCTGGGTCCTCCTTCTTACTTATCTTCCCTAGATGTATAGATTTCAGCATGTCCATCCTATTCTATAGGTCTGTATAAGTAAGCATATGCCATGTGTTTCTTTCTGCTTTTGGGATACCTCACTCAGTATGATCGTTTCCAGGTCCCACCATTTGCCTCAAATTTCATGTTTTCCTCCTTTTTAATTGCTGAGTAGTATTCCATTGTGTAAAAGTACCATAATTTCTGTATCCATTCTTTGACTGAGGGACATGTGGGTTGTTTCCAGGTTCTGGCTATTACAAATAAAGCTGCTATGAACATGGTTGAACAAATGTCCTTGTTGTGTACTTGAGCATCTTTTGGATATATGCCTAAGAGTGGTATAGATGGGTCTTGATGAATCACTATTCCTAATTGTCTGAAAAAGCGCCAAATTGATTTCCAGAGTGGTTGTACAAGTTTGCATTCCCACCAGCAATGGAGGAGGGTTCCCCTATCGCCACAACCTCTCCAGCATGTGTTATCACTAGAGTTTTTGATCTTAGCCATTCTGGTGGATATAAGGTGAAATTTCAGGGTCATTTTGATTTGCATCTCCCTGATGGCTAAGGATGTTGAGCATTTCTTTAAGTGTTTTTCTGCCATTCTACAATCCTCTACAGAGAGTTCTCTGTTTAGCTCCATACCCCATTTTTTAATTGGATTACTTGATTTGTTGCTTTTTTAACTTCTTGAGTTCTTTATATATACTGGATATTAGCCCTCTGTCAGATGTAGGATTGGTGAAGATCCTTTCCCAGTCTGTAGGCTGTCGTTTTGTTTTGATCACAGTGTCTTTTGCTTTACAGAAGCTTTTCAGTTTCATGAGAGATCAGGGATACAAGGCACATACCTAAATGTTGTAAAGGCAATATACAGCAAGCCTATAGCCAACATCAAACTCAATGGAGAGAAACTTAAATCAAACCCACTGAAATCAGGGACAAGGCAAGGCTGCCCATTGTCTCCATATCTTTTGAAGATAGTACTTGAAGTCCTAGCTAGGCAATAAGACAACTAAAGGAGATAAAAAGGATACAAATTGGAAAGGAAGAAGTCAAAGTATCACTATTTGCAGACAATATGATAATATACATGAGTGACCCCAAAATTTCAACCAGAGAACTCCTTCAACTGATAAACACCTTCAGCAAAGTGGCTGGATACAAAATCAACTCAAAAATTCAGAAGCCCTCCTGTACACCAAAGGCAAAAGGGTCGAGAAAGAAATTAGGG
>CM053754.1:29584611-29648471 GCA_028658305.1 Pachyuromys duprasi | reverse complement strand
CTCAACATAAAACCAGACACACTAAACTGGTTAGAAGAAAAAGTGGGGAAGACCCTAGAACTCATTGGCACAGGAGACTACTTCCTGAACAGAACACCAACAGCACAGGCTCTCAGAGCAACAATCAATAAATGGGACCTCATGAAGCTGAAAAGCACATTTTGTTTTTATTACTATTGCTCTGTAATATATCTTGAGATCTGGACCACTAATCTCTCTAGCATTGTTGTTTCTGCTCAGAATTCCTTTGGTTATTTGGAGTCGTTTATGGTTCCATATGAATTTTACCACAGGTTGTTTTTTTTTTTTCTTGTTTCTGTTAAGAATGAGATGTGGATTTTAATGGAGATTGCATTGAATCTGTAAATGCTTTTCGGTAAAATGGTCATTTTCATAACATTAATTTTTCGAATCCATTAGCATGGGTGTCTTTCTACTTTCTTATGTCTTTCTATATCTCTTTCTTCAGAGGTTTAAAGTTTTAATTGGTAATAATCCTTGATTAAGTTTGTTCCTAGACATTTGATGTTTTTTGAGACTATTGAGAATGGGAGTATGCCCATGATTTCTTTTTCTGTATGTTTGTTTTTGGTACACAGAAATGCTTTTGATTTGTGCAACTTGGTTCTGTATCGTGCCACATTGCTGAAAATGTTTGTTATTTCTACAAGTTTTTTGGTAGAATTTTTAATAACATGCCATCTGCAAACAAACAAGAAGTTTGGCTTTTTTTCATTTTTGGATCACTGTAATTCTTTTCTCTTGTCTTATTTCTCCAGCTGGTGTTTAAAGTACAATATTTAAAAGGAGTGGACAGTCCTGTCCCATTCCTGACTTCAGGGGGATTGACTCAAGTTTTCTTAAAATTCACAATGATGCTGACTGTAGGTTTCTCATATGTAGCTTTTATTAAGTTGAGGTATGTTCTCTCTAGTACCACATTCTCTTGGACATTTATCACAAGGGCCTGTTGGATTTTGTCAGAGGCATTTTTCTATGTGCATTGAAATTTATCGTGTGATTTGTTGTTTTTAAGTCCATGTGTTTTTTTACATTTTATGTGGTTTATTACATTCAATAACTTACATATGTTGAACTTCAGGAAGACTTTTCAATGTATATATGTACTCTGTTTACAAGTATTATATTGAGCATTTTGGGATCTATGTTTATCAGGGATATTGTCCTGTAGTTTTGATTTTGGTGGTGGTGTTGTGTCTTTACCTGGTTGTGGTGCAATGGCTGATTTTTAACTATACTTGAACTCTTAACCCACGACAATTTCAGCATGATCTGACACATTAGTTTAAAGGAACATCCAAAACTCCTGCCTGCATCTCACTGACTATAACTATGTCCCTAAGGCATCCTTAGTTTCCAGGCAGATGAAGACCTTATGAGCCTTTAGACAGCTGGATCAGTGCCTACCACCCACTATTTGGCTGCTCTTAATTCACTAACCTTTTAAAAACCTAGTCAACCTCCTCGATTTAGGCCACCCTCTCTGGAGCTTCAGTCCCTAGGTGACCACCAGTCCTTCGCATTTTCAACGAACTCTGCTAAATTTCCGCTTCACACCTTAGAAGCTTCCCTACATGAAGGAGGACTTTCTGGGCCTGTTCTACCTATCTTTACTTACAGATATTGGAGAACTGCATGTTCAGATGAGACAGGATGGTAGGCTACCATGGCCTGCCCCTGCCTCACTCTAAAAAGATCTATATGTCATTTGTGTGCTGCCATTTTGTTCCTGTGTTGTCAAGGCTGGAAAACCACAGTGAATAGCCATGTTGTTATATGTTGTTTAACACTACCTGCAATGGACTTTCAGCTTTCTTTTCTGCCACTACTTTAGTTTTGTCTCAGAGAACTGCCATCCATGACCCTTTAGCTGGCAAATGGCAGAGCCTGTATTAAATCTCAGGTGCCTCCTGCCCTGTACAAATCTCCTGGCTGATTTAGATCTATGATTTCTCACTGCTCATTGACTCTCTTGAGTTTCTCTGAATATTTCTTAATCATTCTGAAGATTGGAAGGTTTTTTTTAATTTTTTTAATCTTTATTTTTTAATATTCATTATAGTTTATTCACTTTGTATCCCAGCTGTAGCCCCCTTGCTCATTCCCTCCCAATCCCACCCTTCCTCCCTCATCTCCTACCATGCCCCTCTCCAAGTCCACTGATAGAGGATGTCCTCCTCCCCTTCCATCTGACCCTAGCCTATCAGGTCTCATCAGGACTGTCTTTCATAGTCTTCCTCTGTGGCCTATAAGACTGCTACCCACTCAGGGGGAGGTGATCAAAGAGCCAGCCCCTGAGTTCATATCAGAGACAGTCCCTGTTCTCCTTACTAGGGAACCTATTTGGAGACTGAGCTGCCATGGGCTTCATCTGTGCGGGGGTTCTAGGTTATCTCCATGCATGGTCCTTGGTTGGGGTATCAGTCTCAGAAAAGACCTCTGTGCCCAGATTTTTTGGTTCTGTTGCTCTCCTTGTGGAGCTCTTGTTCCCTCCAGGGCTTTCTATCTCCCCCTTCTTTCATAAGATTCCCTGCACTCTGCCCAAAGTTTGGTTATGAGCCTCAACATCTGCTTTGATCCACTGCTGGGTAGAGTCTTTGAGAGGCCCTCTGAAAGTTTTTAAGTAAATGCTCCCATTTAGAATTGGTGACGTGGATTTTCCATCTCCCATCATGAACTCTACTCACACTCGCATTAGGGTCTGTGGAATTGCCAGGAAAAAGGTTCTGGATGATGAGGACAGAGTAAGAGTACAAGGAACATAAAAGTGATCGAGCCCAGTGCTGTGAGAGTGTGTGACTCAGCTTGGTTAAATACAGAGCAACAGCGGTGGCGTACAAGTCTTGGTAAAAATCAGATCATGCTGGTAGAGCTCAGCTCTCAGCAGTGGTGATAAAGTAGAAGTTCAGATAGGGACAGATAAAATGCCACCTTCAGGTTTGTTCTGTGTTTTCAAGTTTTAAAACTTCATTGAGTCCCAAGTAAATGTGATAATCCTACTACAGAGATTTCAAAGGTCATTTGAGAGTCTGTGTCTTTTTCTGTCATGGTGGGTTTTTTTTTCCAAAAAAAGCAATGAGATTTGTAGTTTGTACACTAGCACAACTGTTAGTCTTTATATCAATGAAAAGGAAAATCTGCTGTCGCACACACAATCTTCCCATTAAGTATAAAAGTTACTTCTGCTTACATTAGATGAATGTTCCTGGAGCACCTCCCAATTCTACATTAAAATAGAATGAACTTGTAAGGCAGCATAGAAAATTAAATGAGTATCTGAGTTTCCTTGTCTATTATGGAATACTCATGCTTCAGAATAGAATTTTTTTTAATGTGAAAAAATAGTGAAGAAGTTAAGTGACTCACTTATAAAATTGAGTAGTGTGTAACAAATGTAGCCAGGCACCTGTGAGTCAGAAGTAGGTGGGTCAGAAATGTTGTATGAAGAGACCTTTGTTCTTTTGATTATTGAAAGTGATATTTTGGTTGGACCAGGTAACTTAGCAGTCAGTTAAGATAATTGGGTATTAAAGAGGAAATCCATATTGAGAGAATTGGTTGTGAAAAGCTAGACACAAGAAAATGGGGTTATTGGCAAAGCTGAGAAGTATTTTGTGGATGAGTCTATAAAACAAAGCAGCCCTTCAGACGTTCTACTTGATTGCTTGTGAGTCAGCAGACAGACCTGTAGGAGAAGCAGCTGGAAGAAACGCTTTGTAAATGTGTTTCCTCAGACTTAGATCTGAAGGTAGACACAGCTTCTGTTATTGAAAGATGTCTTTTTAAAGTAAGAATGCTCTTTCTAAATAGAAGTTGCAATAGGAACTGACAACTAAAGAGAAAAAAAAAGAAGTTGCATTGGTTTAAAATAAGAGGTAGATAGGGAGGTGGTGAGGACTTGGGAGGAGATGGGAAAGGGAAAACTGTAAGCAGAATATATTGTCTGAAAACTATTTTCAATATACAAACAAACAGAAATAAAGTTAGAGCTTCTGGCTCTGCTTCAAAACACTGCTTCTCGATCACACATTTGAAAAGAATGCTCCAGGCAGGAAAGTTGAAGTCTGTAACAAGGATTGAAGATTTCTGTGCTCTGTATTAGGGCCAAGCACCAGGAAAGGATGACCAGGGTTCTCCAAGGATGCTGCTATGGTGAGCCAGTCCTTTAAACCTGCCTGGTTCCTTCTCACCTTAGCACTAGTAGAGTTAGGCAGAGGGACTTAACTCTGGTGAAGAGCAAGCTGAGACCAACTCAGGAACTTTGTTATAAATTACAGGAAGGTTTAATTTATAAAGCTAATGACCAATGATGCCAGTGTGGCACTGATTGGGGACATTTCTGAGCACTAATGCAATCACAGTGCCATTTATATTAGAATGACGGCATTTCTGAAAGCCTTCAGATACAAAATCAATGCTAGTTTTATGTCAACTTGATACAGGCTAGAGTCGTTTGAGAAATGGAAATCTCAGCTGAGAAAAGGCCTTTATCAGATGGGGCTGCAAGCCTTAGGGCATTTTCTTAATTAGTGATTAACATGGAAGGGCCCAGCCCCTTGTGGGTAGAGCCATCCTTGGGCTAGTGTTCTGGGTTCTATGAGAAAGCAGGCTGAGTAGGCTATGAGAAGCAAACAGGTAAGCAGAATCCTTCCATGGCTCTGCATCAGCTACTGCCTCTAGGTTCCTGTCCTGTTTGGGTCTCTGCCGCGACTGCCCTGAATGCTGAACTGTGATATGGAAATATAAGCCAAATAAATATTTTCCTCCCCAAATGTCTTTTGGTTATAGTGTTTCATCACACAATAGAAACCCTAACTACAACAAATGCTAAATGGTTTTATAGGGACTATGTGCATTTTACATAATGGTTCCTCCTGAACTGAATACAATGGTATTGTCTGAATCTGTGATTCCTTGGTAGTGCGCGCCGAAAGCTTGGCAGCCTTCTCCATTCATTGTCGTTTGGGCCTTCTCTGCTGTTCTCTAGGTTTGTGCCCTGCTGCGTTGGCCAGTTGTCATATTTATCTTCTAGTTGTCATTGTTTCAATCATATCAGGGAGACATTGATGAATAGATAAAAAGATCGCATGGTATGAAATTCTCAAAAATATTTTAATTTAAAAAGTAGCAAATTGTTGGAAAAATTAAAAGAAAACAATAAAATCAAAATAATACACTGAATTTTTTGATAAGTCAGAAAAAATATATTTGGTGAAACTCAGTTATAGTTGTAAATATTAATATATATTAAGTAAACATTTTACTCCCTGTAAGTTTTTTGTCTGAGATATACATGCTCTGTTATGCAAATATAGCGTTCAAAATGTGCATCATGAGTATTAATTATTAATTTCTTGACAGTTGAAATTGGGTAAAGCAAATGCAAATTACCCTTTCATTTTTAATATTTTTCTGATGTTGTATAATAAATTGTATAGGATATATTTCTCTGTAACACCAATTCTTAAAAAAAAACCACAAACACACATTTAAAGCTTTGGAAACAGCATGCAAAAGAAACAAGGTACCAGCATGCCCCTTCCTAAACATCAGCTGACCTGGCGCTGAAGCATATGAACAATAGATTAATAACTGTTGCTAGGGAGGGTAAGACTGGGAGGAAATGAGGGAGGGGCTACAGCTGGGATACAAAGTGAATAGACTGTAATTAATATGAAAAATAAAAATTTAATATAAAAAGAAAAAAATAACTTGCTTACATTGCCATGCTTTGGGGAGCTATAAATGATTTATTATACCCAATAATATGTTTTTAACTTTCAGGAAGGCTAATTCTAGGTCGAAATTCTTCACAGTTATTTGTTCTTCCCCACATTTTAATTTTTTATGTTCGTAACGAACTTTATTGCAGTAAATAGAACATGCAAATGTTAAAAAACTAAAAATAAAGAAAAGGGAGTTAGAAATTGAATTTAGGAACTTTTCCACTTTTAGAGTTTGGTAAAAGATGAGAGAGGTCCAGGGGAACTAAGAAAAAAATTAGAAAAATTCAAAGTTTCTTGAGAGCGAAACGAAGACAAGCATGTTTTGAATTTCCCTGTTGGAGAAGGATGATGGCTGAGGGTTGTCCATGGCCTGGGGCAAAAGGTCCTGGATCCTCTCCTAAGGATCCCCTCAGGAATCCCCTAAGGAGCTGTGCATGACCCCCCGAGTGTGCTGTGCTGAGGTGAAGGCAGGCCTTGGGGAAATGAAGGCAGCAACCCCAAACAGCTTCACTGCCTACCTGTCTCCAGCCCTTGTGTTTAGCATGTCCTGAAGCTTTTCAGAGATCAAATAGCTACTCTAGTCTTTTCATAGCTTTCATTCTGTATGTTTGGGATTTACACGCAGTGTTGTGGGGATCTACAAGATAGTAAAGCACTCACTGCAATCAAATAGATTAACATGCCCGTGATTGTACATTTTCAGTTTTAGGAGAAGCTAAAATCTACTCATTTAACAAAACCCTCGACTGCAGGAGCGTTTTGCGAACTTTAATCCTTGTGCTGTATCTCGGATCAATGGGCTTCTTTGTCTGTCATTATTTTATCTATTTTGCCCTAAATCTCCCTCAGCATTGGTGTGGAAGATGCCACCCTTGTGCCAGCGGTCCTGGGTTCTATAAAAATGCTTTTCAATTTCTTCTCCTCTCCTCAGCATTCCTTTCACTTGAGAGCTCTCTCTCTCCCCCTCTCTCTTCTTCCTTTTTTAATACACACGTTTTAAATTGTTTTATTTTTGTGATTTTATTTGAAATGGATTTTTTTCCTACAATCTATTCTGATTCTGATCTCCTCTCTCCCTTCTCCTAGATCCTCCCCACCCAAATCCACATTCTGTCTTTCTCTATCTCATTAGAAAACAGGCATCCAAATAATGATGATGATGATGACAATTATAACAACAACAAACCAGAATAGGAAAAAACAAACAGAAAAAAAAGAGAAGAGGGGGAAGGAGGGAGGGTGGAACTAGTGGGGAGGAGGAATGGGGTTACAATAAGGATGTAAAGTGAATAAAAAGTAGAAAGAAAGAAAGAAAGAAAGAAAGAAAGAAAGAAAGAAAGAAAGAAAGAAAGAAAGAAAGAAAGAAAGAAAGAAAGAAAGGAAATGTAGAGGAAACACAGAGACAAAGGGAAACACATTCTGACACATAGAAATACCATAAGAATACAAAACTGGGAACCATACAATACAAGCAAAATATCTGTAACTTTAAAAAAATACATGAAATTCATTTTCATAGAACCCAGGACCACTTGCAGCAGGGTGGCACCCTTCCACGCCAATCGCCAATCAAGAAAAGCCCTACAGGCTTGCCTACCCCCTACTAGTGGAGACGTTTTCTGAGTTGATACTCTCTTCTTTCAAATAACTCCAGCTTGTGCCAAGTTGAGATTAAAACTGGCTGGCACACTTGTTCTCTGTTTGAATTCATTTCCACTTCTCTCTCTTTCTTTTGCTTATTTGGGATCCGTGTTCTTATTTCCTGAACTTCTTAAACTAACTGCTAAAGCCATTTACATTTTTATTTTCTAATAAAAGCACTCAGTGCTGGGGAATTGTCTGTAAATACTGTGTTAGCTGTATCTAGCAAAGCTTGATATATAGAGTTCCATTTTTATTCAGTTCAGAATCCTTATTTCCCTTCTTACTTGATCATTGGTCTTGAGCTATGTAGAACAGGTTTAATTTCTTAACACTTGGGCTTACTGTTAATTTCTCATTAAATTTCATTTTGTGACAAGAACAAACTTTGCAAGACTTGAATTTTTTAAGTTTACCAGGATTATTTTATTGTCTAGTATATCATCTGTCTTGGTTAATGTTCCATGCACACTTGCAAAGACTGTGTATTCCACCATTGCTAGCTGCAGTGTTCACCATTGTCAATTAGTTAAAATTGATTATGTTGTTCATGGTTTTCTGTGTCAGCTCTGGGCTACTGTGCCTCTGTTTACCAATCACTGAGGCTGTAATTCTGATTTTTTTTCTTTTTCCTCTCAGTCTATCCATCTTGCCTCATATGTTTTGAAATTGTTGCGACTTGCATAAATATTTAGGATTGTTTTATATCCACACAGAATTCTTCCTGTATCATTGTGATGTGATCCTCTTCAGGCCTGACAGTATCCAGGGCTATGAAACCTACTTGTTTGTATAAATTTAGCAATTCTTATTTCACTCCATTATCGTCATCTTGGTACATTTCTTTATAATCTTTTCCTCTGAACCCATTTCTGCCTTCCTGTGTAGAGTGGCTAATTTGAAGCTGCATTGTAGTTTAGACTTTTTATTTTCACCAACCTGAAAATGTCTGCCTTCTAATTATAGAACTCAGATGGATTTTACTTGAAGGTAATATCACCACGGTTGGGTTTGAACCTATGGTTTGTTCTCTGTTCGTTTTATTTATCTGTTCTCTTAACAAGTCAATAGAATTTAATTAGCCAAGAACAGTTTGTACATTAGACAGCTCTCGAAAAATCCGAAGGGCTTCACTTCATGTGACTGGGTAGTACTTACGGACAAATAATGGAAGTGAGCTCAGAATGGCCTAGTTGGTCACTGTTGGCTTTTGTCTTAGTTGAGCATGGTCTAACATCTTGAAGGCAGCTGTGATTACCTGTGGCTTGGCTACTGGACCTGGTGAAACTATGCCGTGTTCACTACTCAGTTAAATTAAAGATCATCACAGAAGGACCCAAGGAATGATGCATACTTCGGCAAGATTAAGTTTAATTCCTTTTATTCCATTTTTTATTTCTGTGCTATTTTGAAATTTTGTCTATTTATGCTACCATTTTTCTCTTTCCTTGTTTTATTAACAAGGAACTTTTAACTGTAACTTTTCATTTAAGAAATAATGATGGATGTAATATTTATAGTAAAATAGTTAGTTTATGAGTCTAACTTAACATGATGTGATACCATTTCATAGATACTATAAGGATCTTTCATAATGTGCTTCCATCTCTCCCTTCTTTGACTTTATGCCCTAGTTGTCCTATAACTTCTACAGACACATCTTAAAATTTTGACTTTCCTCTCAGTGATATTTGGAGAGATTTTAATAATTCAAAACCTTCATACTTTCATGCACAGCTAGATTTTCATCTAGTGTTACTTTCAGCCAGAAAGATTTTCCTCTAGCATTACCTGAACCTAATTTTTGTGGGTGATTAAGGCATGTAGTTTTCACATGGCAAGTGGAATTCATGGATATCATTTGGGAGAGGGTAGGTTTGCTTTAGGTAGAGATCTGCCAGTTCAGTTTGCTAGTACACAAAATGGAAGTGGTGATACAAGAAAGAGAGAATATGTCCTGAGTTAGAGAGAACAGTGTTCAGCACATAGAGGAAGCTGAACATGGAAGCAAGAAAACAGAAGAGATGTTTAAAGGTGACCTGCTTGTTAACATATCCAGTCAACATGGGTTTAAATCCAGGACCTACCATCAAGTAGCAGAATGCTTATCAGCAAGCTATACATAAACCCTTTGAACTTAAGTTTCTACATCCCTTAGAAGCAGGTTCCTGAGGGATGGACAGATGATTCAGACACTGCGAGCATTTGCATAGAGCATAGAACCTGGGTTCTATTCCTAGCACTCACATTGGGCAACTCACAAGTGTCTGAAACTCTGATTCCAGGGGCTCTGGCGTTCTCTTCTGCCCTCTGCAGCCACCAAGCATATAAGTCATGAATGTGTGTGTGTGTGTGTGTATGCAGGAAAAATATTCTACACATTAAAAGTTTTTTAAATAAATACATTTTTAAGGTTGCTTCCTCCCGTACAAAGTGATCAGGGCAGTGAAATGGGGGTGAACTATTGGGTGCTTAGCACCTGGCACGAGTCACTCAGTGTGCTCAGCATCTTTAGGAAAAAGAAGTACAGTTTTTCTGTGCAGGCTACCTAGGAAAGAAGAAGCAACCGTGGGATTTCGTTTTTCTATTTTATCTTATGTCTTTTCTCCCCCTCTTCTCACTGCTTCTTCCTCCCAAAGCACATATTTCAAATCCAAATGCCAGGCTGTCTCCAGGTGCAGGGCTCAAGACTGATAACATTTGGAGGCCAGATGTTAAGTGACGTAAACACTATTAATGGCTATGTGGACCGGAGGCTGAGGCATTGATTTCCAATTTCATGATTATTATTTGAGTTACTGCCATGCCTTCCAGCCCTTCTACCTGAACTGAAAAATAGATGTGTGGCTTCTCCCAAAGAGAAGCACAAATTAATTTTAAATATAAAATCCCTTAAATGTTAAGCAATGGCATTTTGAGAGCAGGATTGGGAACACATCTTCTGTACAGACCTCCTCATTTTTTCCAGTGCCTCTGGAAGGCCAGTGGCATCTGAAGCCTGCTATAAAAGCAATCTCAGGTTCAAAATCATAGCCACAAAAACAAAACAAAAACCAAACATTTCACATCTGTGCCAAGTGCTATGTCAATTTTTGTTTTAAATTTAAATTGCTTTAGAATTTGTGTGGACATTCACTTCATTAGAAAATAGATAAGTGGGCCTCCCCCACCCCCAAATGAACAAAAGTCTAAGAAGTTCGTAAGCTTGGTGTGCTGAGAATCACCGAGAATGTCAGTGGTGTTCAGTTAACCATTCCTTAACCCATGGAACAGGCAGTTGTTCAGAATTAGCACTGTGTCCCAGACAAATGCCCGACACTGCTGGTTAACCCATTTTAAGTGCAGGAGATGGCCCTATGGGGGTTAGAGCTGATAAGCTAGGAAGGCAATTTTGAGAAAAGTGAAAAGGAAAATGGCATAGGGCTGTGCTAGATGCTGTGAGGAGAGAGGAGCTGCTTAAATAGTAGTTTGAGAAAGAAAATATCTAGTAGGCAACTTAGTCCAAGGCTATAGAATATTAAAGCGGTCACACAAAGAACAAAAGGCTAAGCAATCTGAGAGGCCTGCATTTATTCATTCATCAACAAATCTTTATTTAAGGCTTTCCCCTGAGCTCGGGTTTGACCTGGTTCTCAATCAGAGAAGTCTGGAACTGAGTTCTACAGAACAGAGGCAGGCTGGTATGACAGATATGGTCGGGCACCACAGGGAGAAGTTTGGAATTTACTCTCAGGACTATACCATGATTTTAATTTTGTGTAGAATTAACCTTGTCCCCCTCTCCCTTTTCCTGTCCTTTGTGCTGCCCCCGTGCATGTGTGCATGTGCGTGTGTGTGCACGTATGTATGTGTAAAAGGTGTTTTATGTTCTTGAGAGCACAATCCTCTGGGGATAGATGAACAGAAAACAATCACACTGGACAAAGCTGTAATAGATGCAAATAAACAGCTGGATACCTATGCAAGTACAGCTGTAAGGGGTCGAAAAGCTCAGAGAGGAGGGAAAGCATGAGAAAAGCCAACTCAGCAATTCAGCAACCATTACAAAATGTAAACCCGACCATTGACCAACCCAGTTCTTCAGTTAAAAGTGAGTGTGGAAATTGAGAGGTGTCGGGAGCCAAATGACTTGCTATCACTCCTCCCCGCCCTGTCTGAGCTCAGAGAGTCCCATCCAAGGAAAGCGGGTCGGAGCTCTTCATCATTCCAACACTACCTCTGGCAAAGTCTCTCTGGGATTATTGCCAACTAATGTAATTTTCAAAAGCCCTGAAGGAAAGCTTCGGTGGTGAGAAGCTGCTTCTAGAATGCCCGTGAGCTAGCTGACCATCAGACCCTCTCTCCGGAAGGAGAGCCGCAGAGTGTTGAACTGGATTCTCAAGGCAGGATTACGAGAGGCTATCCTATTTTCACGGTGCCCAGAGACACTCCGCTTCTGGCTAGCGCATGGGCTCATCGTGGTGCTCTGTGTGATTATTGTACAGTTAAGTCTTTCATTAGGGCCACTGGTTGGCCCTATAAAGATGGATCACTATTATTCTGAGTAGCGGGGCATATCCCTGTCTAGCTTCGCTACTGCAGGATTAGATGGCACAGTGAAGTACTGGCCAGTGTAAGTGCCTAAGGAAATAGGTGAATGGTTAATTTATTGTTACCAAGTGTTAGGCAAGTGTTTGACTGACTTTCCACTGTGGTCTTTGACTGACAAAACCCAAATGGATCCATTTGTCGGATGAGAGACGGCAACGGTGGTATGTTGCATTCACCCAACAGTCATGCATGTATGTGTTCTGATATGAGAGTCAGCTCCAGGCTCTAGGAATACAGAAATGAATTCAGGCTTAAGTCTTTCTTCAAGGAGGCTGTGGTCTGGAGGAAGAGAGAAGACTAAGCTGAGGAAGACAGTCCAACACGACAGATTCAGAGTCAAGATTGGCTTGTGGAGGAAAGGACCTTGGGCACGGATTTCACAACACTATAATAAAATGAGGTCATGCTTTAAGGTTCTTCAAATGAAGTTTCATACTTTGGAGCCTTCATTCTTCCTCCTTTTCAAATAGGTCAAAAAAGAATAAGCCTAGCAAACTGTGAGGCTTAAATCATGCAAATGATGCTTGGTGAGTCATTTCTGAAAAGACAGCAAAGAGAAAAGTGGAGCTCACTCCTCAGGGCAGTGTGCAGCTCTGCTGACCTGGGAGTTTAATCTTTATTTATTTATTTATTTATTTATTTATTTATTTATTTATTTATTTATTTATTTATTTATTTATTGTGGGCTTTGTCTTTCCGGAAGGAAGATTTGTTAGAGTTAATCAGAGAAACTCTGCTAGAGAAAGGCTGGGCTGAAAAGAAAGTTCGTACTGATTCAGAAATAAACCATTCCTAGGATGTTGCTTTACGACTCTTCATACAGACTTGTGCAGGTAATTGGGAAACAGGAAAGCAACTCCTTCGGGACAATGGCAAGGCCGTTCTGTGACCTCCCAGTTCAACTGGAATTCCTGACGGAAGAGCTGCTCCTGGTTTAATCAAAGGCTTCATGCACATCTCATTCTTCCGTCCTTCATCCCTGATTTTTCCTTCGGGGCTCAGAAGGTAGACTCCTCATCTCCCTTAGGCCCTGGTGTAAATTGGAGGCCAAGAAACCCTGAGAAACAGTGGTGCCTTCTGCCATCTGCTGGCTCCTTCCTGTCACCAGCCCAGAGCTGGCAAAGTGAGGATTCCGAGGGATGGAAGGAGCCACTAGCCAAGGAGATGTGGGGCAGGTGATGGTTCTGCCTTTATCAAAAAAAACAAAGGGTTGAGAGGAGGGTTATTGAAGCTGGTGCTGAGATTCTCTGCGGGCTTGTTTCAGGGAAAACACAACTGTGTTTCTTTCCAATTTTACTTCTACCTCATTACCACATAAGGCTGATCAAGTAAAGTCATATCCTTAATAGATCCATTTGAAGGAAACAACAGAAGTTGGTGCTGATGATGACTGAGGTGAGGAAAAAGAGGAGAAATGTTCTATAATACATTACAGTATTCTTTAATTGGTCCAGGCAACTTTTTTCTTTTCTTTTTTTCTTTTTTGGTTGTTCTTTTTTTTTTTAAAGAATCTATTGTTTGCAAGATTCTGACCCAGACATCTGGGACACAAAAACAGATACTGCTTCCTCTCTTGACTATGACAATCTATTGGGAAGCAGTGAAATGGAGAATCAGTAGTCTCATGACATAGTCAGGCCAGCAAATCCATGGGTTCTGAGGATGCAGTCAAGCATGGCTAGAAAGTAGCTGGGGGGAAAGGTACAGGCTTTCTTTTCTTACCATGCGTCAAAGAACAAAATGCATTGACTCTGTCTAACTTCTGCATTGCAGTTTATATCATATGTAACCCCAAAATGATTGGAATTACACAAGAGGAGGGATGGAGGTTATATGTCAATACCAAGCCATTTCATAAGAGGATCCAAGCACCCACATCTGTGGGTTTTGGCTTGGGGTGGAGGGCCCCGGAATTGATTTCTTGACTACAATGAAAGCAACTGCATTACAGACAGAACTATGAGGGAGCACAGGGAAGAGGTAGGCATCAGTTTGGGGCTGCAGCGCCAGAGAGGGTAACTGATCATTTCGCTTGTGATCCAAGATGGTTTTAGAAGAGGGCCTTGCACTGGGGACTGCAGTCAGAAAGCGTCTTCAGTGGCAGGAGCATCGCTTCTGATACACAGCCACACGCCACACCTGCCACCACGCAGGCGAGAGTTGAGAGCTCCCACTACAGAGCCCAGAAAAGAAGCATCAGATGTTAGACAAGAAGCCGTTGATTGGGTAGGCAGAAGCCGTGAGGGCCAGGAGAAGCAGGCCCGACCAAGTAGATCTCCAGCACACAAAGCGCTTGGAGACGGGTGAGTAAGACTGCCAGATCAGGTCTCTTACCCTGGAAGAAAGGTATGTTTACCAGGACTACGGTCCACACGGTAGCTACGGGCAACCTCTTCCACTCAAGCAGATGGCCTACTCACATAATCAGAAACCTATGAGTGGGGTCCTCCAAATTTACCTGAAATGTCAACATAACTTCATAAATAACAGATACCTTAGCCACACCAATGACAGTACTACCTAGAATCACAAATAGGGTCACCAAATGAAAGAGAACATGTTCAGAAAATTGTAGTACCGCTATTGGATAAACAATTAAGTGGTACATGATAACTAGTGATTCCAGACACCACAGAGAATGGTAAAACCTTGTAAAAGCAATATTTAAATCAGTGTGAAAAATACATTCAGATGGGGGCTGGGAAGACAGCTCCGTTAGGAAGTTGCTTGCCACAGAAGGTTAAGGACCTGAGTTTGGAGCCTCAGAATCAATGAAAACCCTGTGGAAAGAGGCAGTGCATTCTGTAACTATGCTGTTAGAGCAGAGGAGGGATGGAGACAGGCAGAGCCCTTTAGCTTACCAGCCAGAAGTCCAGCCAAGTCAACAAGGTCCCAGTAAGTAGAGGACAGCTGAGAAAGACATCTAGCACTGACCTCCAGTTTCTACGTGTTATGTGCTGAGTACACCTCCTCCCCTCACATGCACATCACTCACCTACCCACCCACCTACCCACATACACAACATATACGTACACATATCTGGATGGAAAATACTAAACTACTAGCAAGGACACTTTGTTTCCTTTTTTACTGTGTTTTAGAGAGCTTTCTTATACTGCTTGTATAATGGTGTTTTAATCTAAAGAAGCCTAAAGATGAAATGTGTGCCCTGATTAAGGCAGAGACAGAAAATGCCCTAAATAAATGGTGGTTCTGTTTCTGTGTTTGTTTCTGCCTTTGCACACTCACTTTCCTTCCTAATTTCGGTTTGCGTGGTATTTTCATTTCACTAGTTAAGGCCACCTTCGGTCTCCCTGTTGGCCAACACCCTGCCTCCTTTTCTACTCTCTTGATCTGTGGGATGTATTGTGATGTCTTCCCACTAGTTTGCTGTGACTGGGGCTGGGGTCTGGTTAGTGATTTACGTTTGTTCTGAAGCTGTACATCTGCGCAGGCTGCTTTGAAACAGTGCCCCGGGGAATCATGAAAGGCCATTTGTCTCACTGGTACAGCTTCTTCGCAACAGAGACCTCTTCCTCGGCTTCTCCTGAATTCCAGCTCTCTTTTGAGTTTAGGCAGGGAAGAAGGAGAAGAATAAGAAGAGGACCAGGAGGAGGAGGAAGAGGAGGAAAGTGTTTTTGTGGGGAGGAATCAAGTACCAGCTCACCTGGCAGTTGTGATGGAGCTGCCCCAAGCCTCACTTTCATGCTAGTGTTTTGTGGACATTGCCTCTCACAGCAGGAAGGCTGACAGTGGAAAAAAGCACAAATGAGCCCAGCAGAAACATCATGGAAAGAGTTCTAAGAGTTGGTGGCCATGCCTACTTGGCAAGCTGCTGGTATAGATACAGAGAGCAGTGACAGTTAAAACACTCAGAGGTGTCGCATGGGCACTGATCCTAGCATTCAAACTGTAGACTGGCATCCCAAGAACTGATCCTTTGGCCTTGCGCATACTGGAGCTTCTAGGGAGATGGATAACTGTTGCTAAAGTATTCTGCTGGTTTAGTATTGAAGGGCTACAAATATGTACATCGAAATTAATAATAATAATGCAGTTGCACATGGAATTTAGAAGTTCATTCCACTCTTAGGCTTTGGGTAATCCAAGTTTTCATCTTTTAAGAACCTTCCCTCTTTGCCATTAAGAAGGACTCCGAGGGTTGGAGAGATGGCTCTGTGGTTAAGAGCTTCAGCTACCCTTTCAGAGGTCCCCCGGTTCGATTCCCAGAACCCACATGATAGTTTACAACCATCTGTAACTTCACTCCCAGGGGATCCTACACTTGCTTCTGGCTGCCAGGAAAAATGTCATGTATGTGGTGCAAGGCATATGAACAGGCACACACATGCAAATAAAATATTATTTTTTAAAGAAGAGTTCACAGACAAAATCAGGACCTACAGGTTCTATAAGATTTGGAGGGCACAAAGGATCCTTGCCCACGGACTAACTGTTAAGTTTCCGCACGGCAGGGTTACAATATGCCTCCTTATAGCTTCCCTTGTTACAAAGAAGGAGCCAGGGAGGCTGGCAAGAAAGTGAGTCCAAGGCACTGTTCAGCTGCCTGAAGCCTTGGGGAGTTCACTCCCACAGCCCGCAGACCACTGGGCTTCTGAAAAGGTCCAGCTTCGGAGTCAGTCTTGTAATCCCTAGTACACGCTAGGCCACGGTGGCACCTGCATGGCCCTTCCTCCAGGGATCCCTGCGTGCTGCTTCCCATGGGAGTTTGTATGGCGCCTGAAAGCGGCTTTGATCAGCAGTCTCTATGGCAGCTTCACACTCCTGTGCTCCATCATTTCTTCTTCTGCTCCAAGGAAAGCTAGAGCTCCAGTACAGCCTGCTACCTCCTTTCGGCTCATTCAAGATGGTACTTCATGTCCCTGGAGGATCACCCAAGAGTGGTCATAGACCAACTCGTACATACCAGCTACAACTTTTGCTAGAAAAGAAATGGTATTCCATTATCCAGCGTGCCATTATGGAACTGAGGAGGAGAGGAGCCTGAATCGCATAAGGCTGTAAAGAGATGTATTGTTTCAGTTGCCCATCGTTGAAGATGGTTCAAAAATAGGAAGTGGGAAATCTAGAAATAAACAATTCATGAATTTTAAACAGCTTTTATCACAGTAGTTCTTATTTCAATAAATTCTTGTGTGATGTGTGTAGTGTGTACACACTTGTACAGGGCAGAGGTCCACATTAGATGTCTTTCTTAATGATTCGCTGCCTTATTTCTTGACACAGGGTCTGTCTGCCGACCTGGGGCTCACTGACGTGCAAAGACTACCTAGCTAGATAGCTTCTGGGATCCACATCTGTACTCCCAGTGTTAGGATTCCAGGGGAGCCTCTGAGCCTAGCTGTTTACATGGGTGCTGGAGCTTCAGAATCGGTTCCCTGTGTTTTCACACAAAGAATTTTATTGGCAGAGCCAGGTCTCCATTTCTACAGTGTAGTTTTAGAATTGCCTCAGTCAACCTGCTGTGAATCTCTTACTGTGGCGGACTTACACACTTTATTAGTAGTGTGTCTGTATAGGAGGAAACGGTATGCATGGAACTAGCTGCCATCTCCTCATTCAGAGATCTGCCGAAGGTCTCAGGCTGTCTCGCCTCCATCTGAATGAGGACAGAGAAACCTTGTTTCCATGAACAAGATATTGCTGTATTTTTTGTTTTGGTTTTGTTTTATTTTTCTTTATATTTACCTTCAATGAAATGGAACCAGATTATATAGCTTGCGTGGGACGTTAGGACTACATGAAATGATATGCCGGAAAGCACCGTGTAAACGTAAGAAGTACAAGTAAAAATAAATAAATAAATAAATAAATAAATAAATAAATAAATAAATAAATAAATAAAAACAAAAAAACGCTCAAAGAGCAGATTAGGATTCCTGAGGGGATTGTGGCAGCTGGGTAAACATAAAGGAAGCTGAGTCTTGTGGCCGAATTAGATAAAAGATCATCCTCATACCCCACAGAACTCTTCCACAACCTCTCAGCAAAGTCTCAACAGGGGAACAGTGAGCGTTTGAGAGAAGCTGGGGCAGGTGGTTCAAACAGTGAAGGTTCAAGAGAAGCTAAGGGAAGCTGTGTATGCAGAAAGGAACACATCTGGCACAGGTGACTCAGACATGGCTGAGTAGTTAAGAGCACTGTCTGCTCTTCCTAAAAGGTCCTGAGTTCAGTTCCCAGCAACCACATGGTGGCTCACAGCCATCTGTAAAGTGAACTGATTCCCTCTTCTGGCATGCAGGTGTACATGTGGGAGAGCACTCATGTACATAAAAAAATTAAAAAAAAAAGCAAACATGGGAAGGACAAAGTGCTCCAGGGCGACAGCAGGATAGGGTAGAAGCAAGGCATGAAAACCACATGGCTCCTGTTTATGCTCAAGAGAGGAGCCTTTAGAAAAACAGCGGGCCTGCAGGCACCCTCCCCAAGTGAGGGGCATGGATCGGAATCTTCCTGACACTCTTCTGTGAGAGTCTATGCTGGCATTCTTCTCCAGCTCTGTAGTCTGGGACAGTAATTTGGTATTATCAGATTAATTAAGTCATTTATGTGGCTAAATTTACATATGAATATTAAATATCAGGCTGGGCCCTTCTAATCAGACAGCCAGCGTTTTCAGGGTAACACTTTGTTCCCAAAACATTCAGAAATATGCAAATGTGTCTTTAATGAGGCTGATATTTATTTAAGGAAGAACTCTTCCAGCTAGGAAGAAATCATTCTCATGATATCTGTGTCTGGCACCTATCGGCACCAGTGGTGGCCCCCTCTGGGGTTCTCATTAGCAACAAGCTGTTTTTTTCTTTTTTGTTTTTCTGCTTTCATTATGAATCTGTGACAGTTGCTCAGGCTGTGGAAAGGTCATGACTTTCGCCCTTGGGTCCAAATTCCTGGTTACTATTTATTAATAGTAATGAGTGAAGTTTGGAGAACTCAGCTTCCTATGAACAAAATGGGAAGGACTGCAGCCGAGATCCGTCCTATAGACTAAGCTTTACAGAGTGAGCCTGGCATGCAGTGCCTGCCAGGCGTAAGATCTCCATGTACCTGACCTGTCATCTGCAGTTCTGGACTGACTGGACTTTCCCGCTCTCTCTTTAAGCTTTGATGTGGAAAATGGCCCTTCTCCAGGTCGGAGCCCGTTGGACCCTCAGGCCAGCTCTTCATCTGGACTGGTTCTTCATGCCACCTTCCCTGGGCACAGCCAACGCAGAGAGTCCTTCCTCTACAGATCCGACAGCGACTATGACTTGTCACCGAAAGCAATGTCAAGGAACTCCTCACTTCCCAGTGAGCAGTAAGTAAAACTCTTCCTGTTCCTCTCTGGGTTTCAGCCTCACCTATATTTCAACCTTGTCCCAACTGAAGCAGCAGCCACCACTGTTGCCAACCCAAAAGAGGAAGGAGAGGAAACTGAACAAGTGACAACGATATCCATCTTAAGGACTTGCAGAATTTTGACTGGGGTCCCCAGGGTGTAAAAAGAAAACAAACCAAAAAACCCACGGACACAGTACATCTGAAAACTTTCACTGGGTTTATTTCCTGAACTGTTCCATTGTGGAATGGAAACCTTACCACCCTTTTCCAACCATACTTGAGTATATGGGTGTATGAAGCCTTGGGCCAGAACAAAAATGGTGGCTGGTTACCATTCTCACCCACTGGCCTTTGCTCAGTGGCATTTAGTCATGTGCCTCTGTCCCTTCTGTGAAACTTTATCATCATGCTAATCCACTGACTGGCTCCTCAGTGAGACAGCAGCCAAAGCACAGACGATATTTTTGTTTGACTGATACTAATTGCAGATAGCTGATTTTTATCAAAAGAATGACAACTGGTTTGTATTGCCTGCTTATTAAATTTCTGAACCCAAATGAAATTGGTTGCAAAAACCCATGACTTAAAAGGTTTCTGGGCATATACACTTAATCGTTTTTTTAACATTGTATGTTATAAAAATCTCAGTAACTCCCTAAAATCTGCAGTCTGGAAAAGTCCACTGGGTTCTTGTTCTCTGTTAGAAAGAAACCCCAAAAGATTCACCTTCTTGTGAAAGGGGCAAGGGATGTTTTAAAGTTGGCAGCAGGAAAATATTTTGCAGGGTCCCTCTGGCAGCAACTTTTTTTTTTCTTTTTTTAGTGTTCACTAATTGTTGATTTTATTTATTTTTTAATTAAATTTTAATTTTTTTACATTAATTATATTTTATTTGCTTTGCATCCCAGCTGTAGCCCCCTCCCTCATTCCCTCCCAATTCTACCCTCCCTCCTTCATCTCCCATGTCCCTCTCCAAGTCCGATAATAGGGGAGGTCCACCTCCCCTTCCATCCAACCCTAGCTTATCAGATCTCATCAGGAATGGCTGCATTGTCCTCCTCTGTGGCCTGGCAAGGCTGCTTTCCCCTGGGAGAAGGGTTGGTCAAAGAGCCAGCCACTGAGTTCATGTCAGAGACAGTCCCTCTTCCCATTACTAGGGAACCCATTTGGATACTGAGCTGCCATGGGCTACATCTGAACAGGGATTCTAGGTTATATTCATGAATGATCCTTGGTTGGAGTATCAGTCTCAGAAAATACTCCTGAGCCCAGAGTTTTTGGTTCTGTTGCTCTCCTTGTGGAGCTCCTGTCCTCTCCAGGTCTTACTATTTCCCACTTCTTTCATAAGATTCCCTGGCAGCAACTTTTAATAGAAGTACTCTAGCCTGGAGCTGGGGAGCTGGCTCAGCCGTTGAGGATAACACCTGCTATCCTTGCAAAGGACCTAGGTTTGGTTGCCAGTACCCACATGGTGCCTCACAATCATCTGCAACTCTAGTTCCGGGGGCTCCAGCACCCTCTTCTGGCCTCCATGGGTACCAGACACATACATGGTGCACATCTATACATGCAGGCAAGCACTCACATGCACACAGGAAAGGAAGAATTCGTAAATCTGTTTTTAAATGCAGTGTATAATCATAAAACATTCCAAAATCCACGTTGTTGTTTTTTTTTACTCATTTGGGAAAAATATTTGCTAACTTCCCTATGCACTTTGCAGTGTGTGAGGCTGTTGGGGTTTAAAAAAAAAAAAAAGGAGGGAAACAGTATGGAATGTCACAGATGGGTTAAAACCAGATCTCGTCCCTCAAAAGTCTGTGTGCTCTCAAGGAGACTCTGTACTAATTAGCAATGACAAGAGGGGCACACATGCACACAGAACTCTGCAGGAAGGGCAGCAACTCATCAAATGAGCATGTGCTGGGGGCACACTCCTTTCCCCGTGCTCTCTGTTGGCCTAACAGCCAAACCTTAGGCACCGCCCAGCCTACATAGTCTGGCTTTCGTCATGGGAGAGCAAAGGACATGCAGTGAGCTCAAGGTAAGCGCAGATCCCTCCCATGCCATTCCACAAACAAAAGGCAAGTGTTAAAATATACGTATTTCCTTAATTAATTCCTGCCCTAGTCATTCGCAAACTGATCCCAAACCTCACAAGGAATTTCCAGCTCACTGAGGCTGATTAAACCCCAGGTCAGATTCTCCTGTTCCCTTATGTGGGATAAAAATGATACAGAAAGTGTAAACTTGAAGATAATTTATTGCTTATAAGCTAGCTCTGTCCCTGGCGTACAAAGCTACAGCTGTGAAGATCTCTGTGTCCAGCAACCCTGTCCCTAGCTTTACCTCTTTGTAATTTCACTGACCAGTTAAACGTTCCCTTAAGTTTAGCACCTATGAAAGGTCGCCAACTTCACTTCTCAACGAGCAAGAATGACATGTGAAAATTATCTAGCATAATTCTTACCTTTTAATTTTTTATTAGTCTTTCCTTCCTTCCCCCCTCCCCCCACTTCACGTATGTGTGTATGATGCACATGAGTGTGTGGGTGACAGTGTAGAGGTGGAAACAGGATGTCAGGAGTCTTTCTTTACTATTCTCTGCCATCTTGCCTTGAGACAGTGTCTCACAGGGATGAAAGGTTACAGTTTGGCCTAGGCTTGCTGGCCAGTGAGATCTGGAATCTGCCTGCCTCTACCCATCAATGCTTGGGTCAGAGTCACACTCAGCCGCATGAAGTGAGGCAGGAAGAACTAAAACCAATACAGGACAGTAGCCCTGCCCTTTCCCACTGCTACAGTGTGTTTCTTGCCAGTAGATCCAAGAAGAGGGGTCACAGCAGCTCAGGCACTGGATGGGAAAATCGCCAGGATGGCTACTGAATGGCCTTTCCTCAGGAGCCCCTCCAATATAGCACAGAGCAGTCACAAATACAAATCCACAGAAAAGAGGAAAGCTTTGCACAATTCCACTGCATTTAATCCAAGCACTAGGAAAATGTTGGCTTTGAAATGTTCCTTACATAAATTGTCTCAGTAGACTAAATGGAAATTACTTGCAGGTTAGGCGAGAGTAGGTGAATGAATGAAAAAAAATGTGAATGGAAATGTAAAATGGCTTCAACTTCTAGCAAGGAAGAAGAGAGTATGATGAGGCTTTCTCACAAAAGAAAACGAAGTCTTCCCTGGGTCCCCAAAGGCAAGTGCTGCTGTGCTCCTGGCCATGGCAATCGGTTGGCCTGTCCTCGGTTCCTAGGCTGCAGTAATTTTTAAACAAACGCTTCCATACATTGTGGAATAGGTTTCTTAGTGGAAACCCAAATTACTAGACATCAGCAAGGGCGGTTTTCCTTTCAGAAATCTATGGCAGAAATTGTCCACAAGGACTTTAGAGAGCCCACCTGCAAAGTCATAGGGGGAGAGGCACCATATTTTTCTCATTTGATCATTCCATCTTGCAAAGCCTCAGATGAGGAACTTTCAAAAGCCGCCATGTGCAAAAGCTTATGTGTGTCCTAGGGAGAAATGTCAAGGGAGGTAAGACCTGAAGACCAGGACAAAAAGCACAAGTAATGGGCCACTTACACTTAGGACCTATTTATTGATGGACGACCAAAAAGTACAATGTGGTATCAAAGAAACAGATTAGACATACAGCAGTTTCACTTGCTTACCATGACTGTTAAGACATGGAATCTCTCTTATGGTCTAAACCATGTGTAAGTAAAAACATACATTGATGAAGTGTTGTTCATGTGCTAAAACACTTTACGTAAGTCTGTTCCTTTAGTGTCCATATGCTCAGTGTGACAGAAATTCAGGTGTTTTTTTTTTTCAGTTAACGATGAAAGCCTGGGGCATGGAATAAGAAGCTGGGCTTGAACCCCAGAAGTCGAGGTGATGCTACAATGCAAAGATCCAAAAATTTAAACTACAGGAAGCCTCAAATAAGAATATTAATCAATGATTTGCCTATCTTTCCAGCTATCAAAATGAATCATGTTCAGTCTTGCTTTTAGTGAATATTTACTTAAATGTAAGCATTTTGCTAATAAATAAGACAACTCTGTTCCTTCAAAAATCTAAAGGATTATTAATAAGTCTGTTAGTAGCTCTAATAACTTCAGAAATAAAGGCAAGACTAGAGAGGCTTGTAAAAGACTTTGGAAAGCCTGGCCAGGCAGGGTGAATGGCCTATTGGAGGAAGTCCAGCTGAGCTAGATGGAATAGGAAGGATGGAGGGTATGCACAGGAGACCAGCTTTTTAGCTGTAGGAAGGACTTTGGAGGGCTGAGGTTGGATAAAGCAACAGCCTCCTTGTTGTGAAAGACTGGGGGTTGTTTTTCATGCTACAAGCAAGTAGTGTTACAGAAGGCCATTCCAGGGACATTCAAAAGGTGTTTGGTAGCTGGGCGTGGTGGTGCATGCCTGTGATCCCAGCACTCAGAGATGCAGATAGGATAGGTGTGAGTTCAAGGCCAGCCTGGTCTACAAAGCAAGTCCAGGACAGCCAAGGCTACACAGGGAAACCCTGTCTTGAAAAACAGAACATGAAGAGAGAGAGAGAGAAAGGTGCTTGGTTTGAAACCTAGCTCAGGAGGAAAGATGAGCTGAAGAGTGAACAGAGCTAAATGAACAGATAGGGGGCAACTTTGGCCTCTTATACGTGTAATTGCAAGAATGGGGACCTACAGCAGAGAGAGCTTGGTCAGCAATTAATATTTGCAAATCAGGACTGACAGGGCTTAGCTGACAATTGTTGGATGAGGCAGAGGGAAGTTTTCCACCTGGCCAACATGACAGATGACTGCATTGTTCCTTAGCAATTAGGCATTTTCTTCTGTTACACACAGTAAAGCCTCAAACTGTACTGTACAATAGAAATACAAGTTCTCTAGAAAGCAGTAGGGGCAGGCATATATATCGTAAGTAGGCTGTTACCAGCCAAAAGACAGACAGGCAACTGCCTAATTACCATAATAATGACCCACTACTGACCGTGGCTAAATAAATAGAACGCTTTTGTGCGCCAAGAAAGACTCCTCATTTCTCACAGAACCCCCATTTGCAGATGAGAAAGTTCAGACACAGCTTGCCTAACTCTCACGGGTGATAATAAAGAATCTGAGAAACATGACAATGCTGACCAGAGGCAGGACATATTCTCCCAAAGACCACACTTCTAATCTGTAGAAGACAGGCGGAAGGCACAAGACAATTCCACATATAGTGAAAAACAGAGAAAGGCGAAGTAAATTAATAAAAATCCAGAGTCTAATGGTGAGAACTGGCACTTTTGTGTTCTAAAAAGCTGTTTCATGGTTAAGATATGACCTACACACTCACTTGCAAGACCCAATTCCAAGAAGTAGTTTTGCACTTGGAAGGCTCATCCTTAGTTTGTAACAGTGTAATGTTCCCATTCTGTCACTAGAGGGTGCTGGTGTAACAGTTCTGAATATTTCTCTTTGTTCTTGAGAGGGCAAAGTGCTTTCTCTAATGATCTGGGAAATAAATAAATAAGTAAATATATCAGTTTCCATAGTCAAAATTTTTTTCTATTGCAATTGAAGTCTGTTCTTAACTTGTAAAATAACATATAGTGATTTCAAAATCGTTCTGTAACTTGGAAAGCTTTTTTGTTGTTGTTTCACTTTATTTGGTTTCTTCCCTGATACTGTTCTAAATCTGCTCACTTTTCTAGCAGCTATCATCTGGCCTACAGCCTTAAGTTAGTCACTCAAATACTATGAAGGAGCCAGTGCAGGAACTCTGCCAATCCTCTCCACCTTCCCCCAGTTTCTGAATGTCTTGCTGTCCCAACTTCAAGAGTCTACTATGGGGGCAATGGCAACCTTGTGCTATGGTGGCCTCCTTCTCTTTAATCCTTGGTTTATATGCTTTACTACCTCTGCAGATCACTTCGCTCCACATCAGCTCTATGTGTGGTGATGTGTCTGAATCTCCCTGACTCTCAGCTCCATGTATGGTGGGGTCTCTGTCTCCCTAAATGATTTGACTTCCATTAGATACTTAAACTCAAAAAATCCAGGGGCCACAGAAGATCTGCTTGACCCTGTATCAATTTTCCTGTGCTCCAACTCACCCTTGCATGTTATGGACCATGTCAGCTTTATCTCAAACATCTGGACAGCCAGATCTTTCACCCATCTGGACATTCGCCATATAAAATGTAGGCAGTTGGGGTGCAAGTCACCACATGCCATTTGTAGCAACCATTTCTGACTTCATTTTTATTCTCTCTCCCTTTATCCCCTTTCTGAAATCCTGAGCTCCTTCTCTGGCTTCCTTAGCATGCATATATATATATATATATATATGAATATATATATTAGAATATATATTAGAATATATATTAGAATATATATATTAGAATATATATATATATATATTAGAATATATATATTGAAGAAAGCCATCTCCAAGCCCTGCCCTGACTATGCCTGCTGCCTTGGTGAAGCCTAACCCTGTAGTTGTAATGCCTTGCTTACATCACTTTCCTGGTCCATAGTACTGCCTGGGGATCCCTGAGCTTCTTAAACTCAACATGTACCTGTAAGCTCCGTGGGTTCCATGAAAATTCCAAGCTCCTCTTGTTTCTGTTCATGACTCTTTTCTCAGATGCTCACTTTTTAAGATGAAAATACAATTTCCTTATGCAAGCAAATGCTGAGTTCTGACAAGATCCCTGGCGTCTGTTCAACACATCATTTCCTGTTCCTTTCTTGGCTGCATAGGCTCTTTCTCATTGCCAGGAACCCTCCCGCCGTTCCTCCCGGGGCTCTCCCTGGCTTTTCATCCCTCCATATCCACAGCACTTAGCTTTTTAAAACGCTTGTTTGGTTTGTCTGCTTCACCTCGCGCCTTACCGAAAGGCCTTACTGCATTCACCGAAAAGCCTTACTGCATTACCTGTCTCTGTTGACTCAATCATCAACCTCGCAGGCTCTGTCTCCCATAGCTCAGGTGCAGGGGACCTTCTAACCTTATTTTCTGCAAGTGCCCATGGTTAATGTACTCTAACAGCCACCCACAAGTGTATTCACGGTTTTCCCATGTTAGATCCTCTGCTATTATCATTTCTCTCATTGGCATCATCTATGATGTCTGCCTAAAAGTCCATCTCGGACACTACTGACGCTGCCAAGTCTTCCTTACTTCTATTAATCCATAATTAATCTCTCTTTGGGGTCCCATTCACTATCCATCATTTGTACTCTCTCTGTCTTTATGTGTATTCTAGCTTTAAAATATCTTTGGTCTCAGTTGGGCACGGTAGGGCAATGCCTTTAACCAGCACTCAGAGAGGCAGAGGCAAGCAGATTTGCTGTGAGTTAGAGGCCAGCCTGGTCTACAAAGTGACTTCAGGATAGCTAAGGCTATACAGAGAAACCCTGTTTAGAAAACCATATATGGGTGTGTGTGTGTGTGTATGTTTCTCATGTTATATATAATATAATAACACATTATATTATATTATATTTTCCCATGTTGTATATAATATAATAATATGTTGTTATATAATATTATATTAATACATATGTATGTATGGTCCCATTTATTATGTTTTGATTTGAGAGTTTGCGGCTTCTACATAGTTTGATTTGTTAATGTGTAGAAGTATCATCATAAAATGAGAAGTGTCGTGTTTAAAGCACAGATTGCCGGGAGCAGAGAGGCTCAGACCTTCCTCTAACTAGTATGTGCTGGTCAGCAGCTACTGGCTTGACCTCATCTGTGATGTGCTTGCGTCACAGCTGTGTTGCCACTGGTAAGTGAGCTAATGCATACAAAGACCAGTCATGCCAGGAATGTTTGCTGCTTGCCGGTTTGCTGTCTTCTTATCTGTCCAAACTGGGCCTTCAGAAACATTTCAGAGAATGCCTAGCTAAAGACACGGGTGGAAACCGCCACAGTTACAATTTACCGCACCAAAGCGCGCATCAGAGAAGGGTGGGTGTGACGCATGTACTCTGCAGCTCTGAAACCTGACTTCACGTGGTGCTTGATACCTGGCAGGCTTCATTATTACAGGGTACCCCCACGCGGTTGTGAACGGAGTGCCACATTTGTGGTGGTGATAGAGGAGGTAGGCCAGACAGGGAGGGCAGCTTGCTGCCATCAGCTTCCGAGTGGCTGATTCACAGGGTGCCAAGCAAATTAACCTGATTTTGTGATGGTCTCCAGTGTGGTTTCTCAAACCCTCAGCTGAGAGCTTGCTGAAGGCAGTTGTTAGCAGATTAAGGAAGCAGATGCCAGCGCACGGAAACTGCATTGCTTCAAACACAGTTCTCACTGGTCCTGAGCACAGACGGAGAAGACAGGAGGCAGAGCATAATTAGGTCCTTGGGACCAAAGGAGTGTCACTGTTATTGCTTTAGTAGGCTCAGTCTGCACATTCCCATTAAAATCTTTTTCCTTGGGTACTTTAAGAAAAAAGAGAGAGGAGAGTATATTAAAAACAAAAAGTAATGGGATTCCCAGACAGAATCTGTGTTTAAATGGTATTAAAGCTGTGGCTCAAATCAACAAAAGCCAGGAAATCCAATGTTACTTTTTATCCAGACTGGTATAGCATTTTTTTTTTTTCCAATGCACACTATGCCTGTGAGCGGCCCTCCCTTTTAGTTTCCTGGCTCGGGCAACTCAAATCCACAAGTCACTGTGAATTATAGGGCTCTGGGCTTGCCGGTTAATGGAACCACATGCCCTGAGGACACAAAGCTTTTCAGATGGAATCACTGGGAAGTCTGGGAGTCTGCGGCTGGGTGCCTTTCTTTTTCTTCAGGTTCAGAGGCTCCTGCTGCCTTCCTTTCCAGGCAGAAGGGTTACAGAACGAGTGGGTTGCTGACACTGATAAACTTAGTGTAGCTTGTGTGTCACAGGTGAAATTCATTTGTTCTGCTTCTTTCTCTCTTCACCCAGACACGGCGATGACCTGATTGTCACTCCTTTTGCCCAGGTATGTATGTATCATGCTCCACTTGCACTCAGTCCCTGGTGTGATTTTAAATGCAGTCCTTTGACCGTAACCAATTTTGAAACATTCTCCTCACAGGTTCTCGCCAGCTTGCGAAGTGTAAGAAACAACTTCACCCTGCTGACAAACCTTCACGGAGCACCAAACAAGTAAGCCCTGACATTTTGCAGAATTTCAGTTCCTTCCCACAAAAGCACAAAACCCTGAAAAACACTGGACACAAGCATTACCCAGAAATCTGCCCTGCGAGCTAAGTTTCAATACACGGTGCAACTGAAAATAAAAGGTCTAAGTGCCTTGAAGTTCACTTGTGTTTCAAAGATTATCACAGTCTTGGAGGGTCCATAGAATCCATCACCCTGGAAAGGGTTAGGAGAGGATTGGAAGCTCATTCACTCAACCTATTTCAGAAAAGGAAACCGTGAATGCTTGGGAACTTGGCAACTAGCTTGTGAAGGCACCCTGGGTTAGAGAAACACTGGCCCTTCAGCCTGACTCAGATCTTCATTCAGTCAGCAGTCACCACTGCGTTATCTATCTCCAACGTCTTTGTGAAGCTATTCACCGTCATCTGTTTGGCTTCATCCAAAGTCTGATAAAGCAGATGATGAAAAATGAGAGTAAAGCTTAATTTGACCAGTTACTCTCCTCTGACCATCCTGGGCTTTGCACTTAAGTAAGCCTCCTTGCAAGAGGAAGTCACACACTCCTGTGGAAACTCTCTCATCCAGTTCTCTCATGTGTTCTGCAGCCTCCAACCAGAGCGCATCTTCTTCCATGCCCTTTGTGTGATCATGCCCCTCTCCTGCGGGGGCATTGCAGTGGACCACTCTTTAAGATAAAGTACAGATTCTCATGCGTCTGAGACGCCTCACAACGCAGATAATGTGGTGTAAAATTGGTTGTATTATATTTAGGACAAAGTAATAGTTGAACATTCTTAACCTAAAACTCCAAAATTTAGACTTTTTGAACTCTGATACGATATCAAGAATGAAAAGATCCACGTTGGCCTCAGGTGATAGGTTGCATTTGGTTACAGTAAAAATGCTATGTAAGATTACCATCAGGTCATTGGTGGAATGGGCATGTGAAACAAATGAATTTTCTATTCCCATCCCTAAGATTTCTCACCATGTAAATGAAGATATTCCAGAATCTGAAACATAAACAGAAAGCAAATCTGAAACCATAAACCCTCAGGGACACCCAGCCAACATGTGGATCCTAGAGACTTGGTTTTGGAGCTTTGCTTCCTGCTTATTCATTTGTTAATCCATTCCACCAGTATTTATTTCACACGTACGATTCATCCACGCCTGCACATAATTGCACAAATACTTACTGGTCATTCACTTTATATCAAGCTCCGATGACCTCATAGTGGTCCACACAGACAAGGTCTCTGCCCTTTCATGGCTTATGTTCTAACAGGAAGAGCTGGTAATTAAACAGTGAGCGGTCAGATCATGTCCCAGCCACATGGGTTTGAGTTCAGCAACAGAGGCCCAACAGTTTTCGGTCAGTTCTTCTCTACTCTGACCATGGACTCTCTCTGATTAGACCATCTCCTTCTACCTGTCAGTGTCTTCCTGGCCATATTCTGACATGATGAGTGTCAGTCATCTTTCTCAATATGCTTTTTCTGGCCCTGCAAAGCCTATGTGAGTGGCCACCATTTGGCCTAGCGGCATGCTAATGACCTGCCACACTCTCTTTATGAATCACTAGACTGCGGTAGAATGTCTGGTACATATCTCATGTTCCACAAATATCTCGTGTGTGTTTCCGAATGAAGAACTATTGAATGATAGGTCATTAGTTTTCTTAAAAAATGTTGGGAAACTTAGAAATTTCCTTACCTTGCGTATGGTTCTCCACTTAATTCATTTCTGGAACTATAGGTATTGGTCATGTCATACATTTCTACTGCTTGAAAATCATATACATGGGGAAGTTGATTGACTTCTCTCTGTCTTGGTTTCCTAAACTCTAAGATAAGGTTATTATGAAGATTTAGTGAATTAATGTTCATAATGCACTCAAAGTGCCATAGAGCACAGTAGCTCTGAGCTACTCTAACTGATAATTTATCTTGCTGAACCTAGAAGGGTTTTGATATCAGTTATCTCAGCAGTGACCTCCGGAAGCAATAGTTGTGACAGATATTATTACTTCCGCTTTCTGGAAAGATATCGAGGCTGGGTGAGAGCATCTGATGTGACCGACCACACAGCTTCTAGTGAGCAGCTGCTGTGCTTGAACCCAACATCATCCCACCTCCAGAGCTGTGCTCCTCTTCTTCTCAATACCTGTCAACTCCTCCTGCTTATAAAACAGAGGACAATCAGAGAGGCTAAAAGCAAACATTGACTAAGCCAGTCTCTTTAGGAATGAAGCTCAGGGTCAGAATATTACAGGTGGAACAGGGAGGAAGGGATGAGTAAAGACACAGCTCAGAAGTTTCTTTAGTATAACTAACTGTACCCAGGACCAAACTGAGAAGTTATACCGATGCTAGGAGAAGCAGGATACACGCAGCGTTTTCAGTGTTGTTTATTGGCATGTGTGTGGCTGTTCCTCCTCCATTGGTAGTGTTAAAGACAGCCTAACCCTGCTGATTAATACACCAAAGCTGCTTTCTTAAGACTCGGGCCCTCAGATAGCCGTGTACATTCTGGATCACACAAAGCTCCAGGGATCAAGTATCTTGAGACCCTAAATGTCACATACAGAGTGGACATAGAGCCACTCTCTGATTGAGGACCATGTCTCAAATCATGACCCTTTGTGTCACATTTGTCTAAGACAAGACATGTCTCCAGCAGCTGACCCACTGCATCTTCCAATCTTCTACAAATCCATATCCATATTTTATAGTCAGTCTTGCTATTTATTTCAAGACTTTTGACTATCCTATTTTCTATTGAGTCAGAGTCTCCTTCTATAGCTCCAGCTGACCCGGAGCTCACTAACTCACTATTTGGTTCAAGCTGGCCTTGATATGATGGTAACCCTGCTTTCCCAGCTTCTGAAGCATGAGAATACAGATGTGAGCAACTATCCCCAACTTGACTTCAAATATCTCCTTATAATCAAAATCAAAGGACAAAATATTTAAGGAAAGGCAGACACTCAAGAGCTTCCCCAAGAACAGCCGAGAGCATCTCTGTGTAGTTCCGGCTATACAGTGTTGGCTCTAAGCCACAAATAGACCAGCAAAGGCAGGGATAGGTCGGACAGCTGAGGGACCATTGATAACACAACACTCTCCTGCTAGGTAGTCAGCGCCCAGCAACAAATAAGAGAAGGAAGTGAAGATAAGCTTGTCTACGAGGGGTGCATATGGCAAACAAAGTGCACCCCCCTCCATCCCACCCACATGCGTTGGCTTATGTTAACAATTGGAGCTGTAAGATCCATGGAATTTAGAAGTTGCTTTCTGGGATATTTAACATGGGTTCCAGGGTGCCACTCCCTGTCTTGAATGTAGCATTTAAGCAGTAATTATGTCCTTGGAGTGGTTTTCATGAGACATCTGGCTAGTGTGGTTCATTATGTGAAAAGGAACTCCCACATAGAACTATACTTCTCCTAAGTTACGGTTTCTTTTATCTTTTGGCTCTTTGCTCTGTATAAAGCGGCCCATTGTCTGCCTGAGCTTTGCCACCCAAACGGTGAAAATCTTAAAGTTTCTGCTGAGGAGGTTTCCTTGGGCCTTAATGAAATGAGGGATCGGGCCTGTATTTCTTGGCTGTAAATGAAAACCTGTACTTCCGTTGTCCCGGGAGTTAATTTTGGAAAACTGTAGCTTTCACTTGGGGTTGTTAATTCAGAGACATTTCCCTGAAGCACTCGATGGCTTCCAGAAGCCCAATGGTGCCATCACAAATGCTCACCATGTAGTACCGGAGATGTCTTCTTCCGTCATCCATCAGTAAGCACTGATATGTGTGACAACCAGGGAATCCTGTTGTCTATGCGTTCACAGTTCTGCAAAAGCATAATTTGATTACAATGTACATTTTCTTTGAAAAAAATTAATAGCCATCTTCTTTAGTGTATACCTGGAACGTCTTTCAGAGCTTTATATATTTTGGCACGGGATTTAAATTAGCTGAGAATCATAAAATCTTGAACACTCAGATATGGAAAATACCTAGCCAAATTTCCTCAGAATAAGTGAGGAAATACATGTGAGCCCCTCACACAGGACCTCACACATTGTAAATCATCAGGAAATAGTAGTTGCTGCCTGCTCGCCCCAAGTGAGAAAGCAACTGACGTTCGGTGAGCTGCCAGGGGCCACGTACTTGGAAGGTGCAAGAGTCTGGGTTGGGATGAAGATTCCTGGCTTCTATTGCAGCCCAGCTCTCTCTCCACTACGCTCATCAGGTTGGAGAGCTATGGCCACAAACCTTCACTGTTCCTAGCAAACATCTACAGTGACCAGGTAAAGAGCTTCCTACCATGCTTGTATAAGTCAGAGGCCTCTGGAAACCAGACAGCCAACATTGTTTGTTTTCCCCTGCGCCCAGTTTTCCAGCTGACAGTCTGATGTCTTACCAACAATAATGTGATTTCCAAAAAGCCAGTCATTCATTAAAGTTTGCTGAGCCTCCATTTTGGACTGCTTATCAAAAAGAAGTGAGAACTCAAATAAGCATGGCCCTTGCCTTTTCTCCCACACTGGGATACTTATCTGAATGAACAACTTTAAGTAAAAGCCATACGTTCGCAAAATAACTTCCAAGACAGAAGAATTTGCATAATGTGTAATTTCCAATAAACTGTGAAAAAAAATGGATATGGGTAGTTGTGCTACCAAGAAAGTAGATATTTCTAATATTTAAAAAGTCCTAGTTGATGATCTTCTTTCACAAAAGCCTCCTGGGGAACTCGGGAAGATATGTAGGGCAGAAGTTCAAATGTGCTGTGAACCCATTGGCTGTGCAGTGAGATGCACATCACCCAAAGGCCAAGCCAGACCGCAGGAAGGCAGCTAGGAATGAGCCTAAGTCTTTCCTTACACTCTGGACAACTGTGCTAAAGAGACCTACGGGGGGTTGAGAATTGTGCTACAGCACAACAGTAGAGCAAGTGTAGGAAACCATATAGCACAGGTGTAGGCCGCACATTCCATCGTAATGGCCCGACTGCCTGTGTACTGTCCCAAGTCACACAAAGGAGCCAGCCACTGAGCCAGATGTCTACAAAGTCACCGCAATAAGGCAGAGCATGCACCGTGGGCTGCCCAAGAACTAAAGACTGCACATGAATAGCTGCAAGCTAGAACTTTCACACATAGCGTGTTGGCATCGTCCTAGTATTTTCCTATCAATGAACAGTTCAGTCAGTAGTCCACCAGTAGTTTGTAAATGCCTACTGATTGCCAGGAAGTTGGTAGGTCCTGCAGAGGGGGAAAAGAGAGTTCAGAGTGGCTTCTGCTATGAGCAGGCCATGGGTCAGTGATGGAGATAATGTACACTTATATGAATCGTCACATGAGTAAATGGACCTTGGTATAGACAGAGCACCATGGTCCCATGAGTGACTAGAGCAGGGACCGTTTTCAATTAGGAATATAGTGTCTTTTGAAGACTTGTAGTCTTCAAAGGTAGGTGGTGTTTAGTGTGGGGTAAGTTTCCCGAACCGAAGAATGACCTGAGCATCAGCAAGAAAGGAGTAGAATGAATTCAGAGCAAAGGAAGAGACTGACCTTGGCCTAACCAGGGTGCCCATCAGTCTTTCATGCATCCATTCATCTAGCATGCCACTGACTAAGTGTTAGTGAGTCGTTGGCACACAAGAGCTTTCTTGGGTAACATCCTAGGATCCCCAGTAGTAAGCAAACCTTCTCTTGCCTACATAAAGCTTACTTTTAGTCTAGGGAGTTACGTGTCAAACCCTAACCAGACAGTTCATATCTTAATTACAATTTTGGAGCTCAACAGGGGAGAATGAGAAGAGGAAATGCATGAGGGCACACAGCCAGTCTGTGGTCTGAGATGAACTGTCAGACAAAGAGGAAGTCCAGAGGAGTATGAGGAGGGCAGAATGCAGAAGGCTTTGCATGCAGGCTGGGGCATTTGGAACTGAATCCTTCAACCTCCCGGAAAACAAAAACAGCCCTCAGGATTAGCGTAGGAGCGCTCAGTGAACGGTATAGTGAAAGGAGCTAACACTTTGGATTCAGAAAGAATTGGCTTTGAAACTTGTCCTGCTGGTTGGAAAGCACTATGTGTGCTGTCCTGTGTTTGGTGTGTTTCTCTAGTCTCCTGATCCCTGAAGTTAAGTGATAAAACTCCCAGAAGAAGGAGCTAAGAAGTGTTAAACACCATGTCCAGCAGAGAACAGCAACCATGGCCTGGTGATTCCCCTACCCTGTCACTCACGAACTTTAGATGCCAAAGAGAACATCGTTCAGGGTCACCCTGTCTGTCCATTGGTGGTGGCTATGGACCCTGTCCATGCACTTGAGCTATATAGAAGTTCTCTTATCCCCTGGGAAATGTGATGGCTGGAAGAAAAGTCACTACCGTGACTGATCAATAGGTAGACGCTTCCTCAGCAATGGCCTTGCATGCCTTCTCCCCTTAGAATTTAGCTTCTTTCTCAGACCAGCCTGTGCATAGGAATTCAAAGAGGACTTTAAAATGCATATCCCTAGACCCTGTGCCAGACATATGAAAATAGACTCTTCCAAGGTGGCAAAAGTATTTATTAGATACCTCCCCAAATGAGTCTGGTGCTCATTTGTGTTACCAGAACTTGTTAGAATCAAAGTTTGTAGGATCAAAGCAACAAATGATAACAAGAGATTTATTCAATGTTGCAGCTTTGGGAACTCAAGCAGTTCAGTGGCTCCTTTCTCTCTCATACATGCACACACTCATCTTCAGGCTCCTGACAGGAATGTTAGATTTAAATAGAAGGCACGAGGGCTCCATAACTAAAGCATTCTTTGGTCAAGCTATGGTCCTGCCCATTACTGATCCATCACATCATTTCAGCCCCAGCTCTGTCACATTAGGTGAGGTCTGACAAGTTCTCAGCACTGTGTGGATCTCTTCAAGAGACAAGCTCACTCTTTGGTTAGTTCAGCCCTTTCCTTCTTCTGGCATGAGACCCCTGGGAACAATTTCAAATTCTTGGGGTCCATTAACAGCCACAGGAAAAACACGCACATCTCTCTTTAGGATTCCTTCACTAATGTCAGGACAGTTACACCCAGAACTACTGGCCTAAATCTCTTGATCCCAGCAACATCCTGTTGCTCCTCAGAGGGGCAGGTTCTCTCAGGGCTTCTGAAGGTGCTTCTGAGACCATCAGTGCTGGCAGCATCTGGGAGCCTGTTAGAAATGCAGACCCATCTGTCCACTGTAGGCCACTGCATGGGACCCCAAAGGCAGGGCTGCTTTAGGTCTACTAAATCAGAAGACTAGAGGCAGGCTAGAGCAAAATGTTCTAACACATTTTGTATATTACTCTGATGTAGTCTGAAGTCTGAGGTTACACTGCTCTATACTTTTAAACGGACGGTCCCCAGCACTGCATTGAGAATATGGGAGAGTCTGGAAGAGCAAATCTGCAAAGCACCAGAAGGGTGATGAGACCAGCAAAGGGCTGGGGAGCGACAGAAAAAGAGAAAGAAAAGCTAATTACAAAAAGCCTGTATGGTGGCACATTCTTGTAGCTCAAACTCTGAGGGCCAGAGACAGATTCCAGACACTTGCTGTCTCGTCAGCCTAGCCAGAAAGATAAGATCCATCTTTAGTGAGAGACCCTCCCTCAAAAACTATCTGGAAAAGCATTTGGGGAAGACATTTTGACTTCATCCTCTGGCCTCTACCCACTCACTCCTACTTAGAGAAGCACATGTGCGCACACCTGTGCACATAGAGATACAACCTCCCCCCCCCCACACACACACAAATAAGAGGAGTTGCACTATTAGTGGAAGATGTGTTTATTTGCCTCTTGATGTAAGAATATGATGAAAATGAAACCCTCACCCCTCCACGAAAGCCAGTGCCTCTAGTGAAGAAACACTGATCACTGTGGCTAGCTGATGTGTGTGGCATTTGGCAAATGATTTGTCCTCTTAAACATCTGTTTCCTGAGGTGCAAATAATGCAGGTCCTGAACTGATAAATCTCTAAGGGTTCCTCTGGCTGTGACGTTCTATCCTCAAAGAACTGGGATTCATGCTGACATTTGGAGTGAGGCCTAAGCAAGTGTCTCCTTTTCTGAGAGGCTTCCCCAGAAACCTTGAAATGGAGGGGCTGGCAAGGGACCTGAGGTAAACAACTTCCTTCCTGGCAAGTTGTTGCATCCTGATGCTGTGCAGAGGGAAATTCCAGGCCATCTGGATGTGAGAGAATTGCAATCATCTACCCATGTTCCAGTAGCCTGCCTTCCGGAGATAGCCTTATGTCACTGTATTGCTCATTATGCCCTGGAAATCTCCTGGGGGTGGGGGATCATGGAAGGGTGGGGGGGCTTTTCAATGCACACTCAGCCTCTGTTTCTGCTTCTCCACAGGAGGTCGCCAGCGGCTAGTCAGGCTTCGGTCTCCAGAGTCAGCCTGCAAGGTAGGCCTCCTCAGGAGATCCCTCTCCATCTTTCAACACAATAAATATGTTTCTTATTGGGGACTATTGTCAGAACAAGACTATTTATGTGCACACTGTAACCCTCAGAAGCATATCTCTTAGTGACTTCTTTTCAAAGATGCACTGGGCCTTCACTGGAAGTGAAGCCAAACTAAAAAGTTCTTCGAAACCGAGTGCCCACTGTCTGCTTAGGCCTTCACAATTAAGTGTTTGGTTCTGCTGTTTCCGGAAGAGAAGGAGGCAGACCTATATCAAGAGGGCAACTTGGCCTCAGCTTGCTGACCTCAGTGAACTCCAGGAATGCTAACCTCAAACATTCCCCCAAAGGGGTGCCTATATTAGCCTGAGGTCCCCAAGGCACATTAATGGTTTTCCTCTTAGCATTGGCTAGCGTTACAAGTTTCTCTGCCTCATGGCCAGGTGTGGAACCAAAGGTTCTTCCCGGGTCACAAAGCATTTCTCTTGGAGGTCATCCAGATTTGTCCCTTTCTTCTTTAAGTTCTGTGTATCTGTGCTCACTGTGTATTGAAATCTACTGAGAAGAAGGGCCACCTTAAAGGAGCTTCCCAGAGATGTGTTCAACATGTATTTGTCACATCACAGGCAACCACTTAGGCGACCTCTTTGAGGTCCATGAGGTCTGCTCCTTTGAACCTGCTCCTCTCTTACAGCAGGAGTTCAGCAAACACCACGAGAAAGTAAGAAGACTCAGCATGATCCTCTGACATCTAACGGTGTTAGTCTCCTTCCCTGGCAATTAGAGTCTCCTTCCTCTTTGGATGTTGTGTTCTGCTAGTGGTTTGATCCTAAGTATCTCAGAAGTGTTATAAATTACTAACTTTTGAATGAAGGGAACAAAGGCAGCGGATCCCATTTGCTAGTTGGCTTCTGGAGTACTTGTAGTATATGCTTTTAAAACTTTTAGAAGCAAAAAGATGAAGAACAACAACAATGACAACAAAACCCAAAAAACAAAAGAAAGACATGAAGGAAGGTGAGTGTATACAAGAGCCCTGTGATATGAACTGGAAAGAAATAAGCAGTGTTCTGCCCACAGACTTCAAAACCTCAGCATGCTGATGGGCCTCTTCCGTTAGGTATAAAAAGAAACAGAGTGTCTTAGTGTGTAGCCGTGCTGGATCCTGGGAGATCAAAGGAGCTCTTTTGACCCGCCTGTTGTTTCATCTTATTGGCCTGCACACGAGGCAGCTTTGTTTGCCAAGTCTACCAACATGTTTCTGATACCAATTTGAATATTTAGAGTACATTTCCTTTCTCTTGTAATAAATATGGACATATACCAGGAAGGCATTTGATGCTTATGGTTCTATAAGTTGACTCATTAACCAAAACACTGTTTGAAAGAGGTTTTATGATTACTGGCACATTGACTATAGCTTGGCGTCTGGAGCTTTCTTAAATGCCTTTAAAACAATGGAGCAAAGAAGTGACGATGCCACTTAAAGCAATTTGTTTTTTGTCTCTCTTTGTGGCACACTACAACAGTCCTGGGTTTTCTCTGGGAAGAGACTGTGGTGGTACCAATTATTACATAATTACTGGTTTCAAAATCTCCTCAACGGTAAACCACAGGCAGGAGAGGGGAGACACACATCCCTTGTTTTGTTCTTATTATCAGCTGAAAAAAGTCGGGCAGATTTTTCCTGTTATTTTAATATTTATCAGCATATGACAAAGAGGTGTGTTTAAATAGAAACTTTAAAAGGGAATGAAAATACGTGGCTTTGAGTGAACAGCATGGAGCACTAGAAAGCTGCTTTAAAACATAAGTTTTCACTGAAAACTTATGAGAGAAAATCAGGCGTTTTAATTTGAAGTACTGAATTTGAACTCATATATTTTTAGAAATAGAAGGTTTAAGAAATACAAGACACTAGTCCAAACATCTTCAGCAGCAATGAATTTTGTCAGCAAAGCCTGACTGACTTCCATTACATGGCAGCAAGGAGGAGAAGCCAGATCTTAGAAGATGGCTCCTCTACAGCTTCATCCTCCCCTTTCTTCTCCCTCCTCCTTCCTTCCCTTCTCTCCTCTCCTCTTCTCCCTCCTACTTTTCCCTTCTTTATGCTCTTTCTCTTCCTCTTCTACTCTCCCTTCTTTTGCTGCTTTTTCATTCATATAAACGAAACGCCATTCACTGTAAAAGTGAATTCTTCAAATCCAGGTGTGATTCCTACACTTACTGTGGCTGTTGCCAAACAGCTGAGACTCTGGGTGATGAAATCTCTCAATCCAAGATACCTTCCCTCCGTCTGTTGGATTCTCAGCTATTGGGGCTCAACAGAAAAGTACTGTCTTTGAAAGACAACATTGTTTTGTTTTTGTTTTTATTTAGCATAATTGCTCCTGTTTTGGGCAACAGTTTAAATCTAGGATGCTCTGTGGTTCCCCAGCTTCTCTCACTGGACCCCAGGCTCCTGAAGGCAGAGGCTGCACCTTTCTCATCTCTATGTATTCCTAATGTGGTAAATTATTTCTGCATAGTAGTAGGAAAAGAGTAAATCTCAAACTGGCCAGAACTACATAGAGTTGGACTTTATTTGAAGGAAAGTGCTCATAAAGGTAAAATGTAATAACAAGGCAATATCTCTGTCTCTAGGGAAAGTATTCGCTTCTGTTTTTCTTTCAGAATCTTAATCACTGTCTTGAAATTAGAAGGTGCTGGGGCAAATTTGATAACTGCTTATGTATGTCATGCAAGTTTTGAATAAGAAAGAGTAAAGCCTAAGAAGGTGACATTTTGTGGATAAAGTAGAAAAAGCACCATCCATTAATGAAGGGCTAAAGCCAGAAAGAACATTTCTGAAGCCTATGCATATAAGTTTGGGAGGTCACGGTAAGTCCTCTTGAGTATGTTGAAAATCTTAAGGTTAATAAGCAGCTCAAGTTCCATAAAAATCATTACTTACTTTTGAATTCGTGAATTTGGGGCCTTTTCTGTTTAGGATTCAAACAGAAAGAAAAAAATAGAATAAAAGAAAGAAAAGTCTAAAACAAGGCAAGAACTTGAATTCTTTCACTGGTCATATTCAAAATGAAAGATTGAAAACTCTAGATTTCAGGACCCAATGCTATTCCTATCAGAAAAACAAATCAAATAATTGAGAAATAGATATCTATATCCATATATGTAATTATGTGACAACTGCCACACTTTCCCCATACCCTCTGTCCTATGCTTTTGCATGCATTTCACCTATGCTTTGACTATGTCATTAAAGAATATACTGAGAAGATAAATTACTGAGTGACTACTGCCCTTAGAGAAGGATTTTATTTCCTGAACAAAAGGATTAGAGAAGTATTGCTTTTAGTAACTCTCACCTCTGAGTCACATAGATGACTTGATTTACAACTAGATGTATCACACAGAGAATTTTTGTAACAGCCAGAGTAACATGTGAAGTAGGGCATTCTATCATAATATTTTACCTAAAATTTACCAATTTACCATGGCTATACAAACCATGAAGATTATTATCACTTGTAACAGATCTAATGTTGTTAAAGTAACCCAGAAGTTGACAGATTATCCAATATGGCAGCCAACCATGTCAACAAGATAACTAAAGAACTGCTTTAAGGCCAGACACAGCATCTGCCCCAGCTCGGGTGTCTGCAGCATTAACTGTGGTGATTTTCAACATGAGTCAATTAAAATATATTTCAAAGAAAGAATGTATTTGGAGAAATAGGATGAGGAAGCAGAAGTCTTCCAGTAAAGCGTGAAATGTGCTGACCTATCAGAGCAGCAGTCTTAACTGGGTCTCAGGGAACCCATGCCTTCTAATACACTTCAAGGCCGCTCTGGAAGGGATGACGCTACCAGCTGATAAAGCAAAGAAGAGGCCTCCTTTCAGGAAGTCTGTTTCTCCACAGGACTCCTCATGCGTCTTCACTTGGTTTTGACTATTTCTGAGGTCTAGGTAGATGTGCCCGAGGCACGTTTTGTTCAAGAAGTACAGCAGGGCTCAGTACATGCTCCCTAAGCCTGAACAACTCAGAAAGCCAAGGATTTGCTAGAACTCCTAGGGTCTAGATGAGAGAGAGCCTGAGGAATTTAGGCAGAGGTCTTTCTGAGGGCCGAGGCTATAGCAGGTTTGTGTCAGATGACCAGAAAGGAAGGCCAGCACATGATGAACCTTTGCTTGGTTTCTGCAATTAAGCAAGAATTGTCAGGCAAGATTACAACATGTGGCCAAACAGGAATAAGATCAACTGTGTTATCAAAGGCTCTGATCACTCTGGACAAAGGAGATCCTGGAGGAAATTACAAAAAGAAAAAGGGGAAATAAAGGCAACAGACATTTTCTTCAGTGTTCAGAATGATATGTGTAACCTGAATTGTTGGGACAGCTGCTTAATTACACACTGTGAGTGTGTAAAAAGCTTGTATACTAAACATATACAATACTAATCATAGAACAGAAAACACCAGAAAACCTGGGCAATTCTCAGGGCAGTTCTCTAAATGGTTTGAAAGAACCTGTTGTATCTAAAAGAGTCAGCCTATAAAACTTGACCCAGAACACGGACACTGAACTGTCTGCATTGATTTGCAGTTATTTCATATACGTCTAAATTTAAGAATTGGTAACTGCAAAATCATTAGTAAGTCAGCTCAAGTGTGAACGGCTAAAACATTTCCCTTGAGCAAACAGCTAAAAATAATGTCTTGCTTATTAGTGGCCACTTTCACTTGTTCAGAATTAATTTCTTCATTGAGCAGGAAAGCTCTCTCCCCATATTAAACAGGACATGGCGACAAGCAGCATGTAGTCTCTCAGTAGTTGCAGAAAGAAGCAAGTCCATTCCTTGTGGAATCCACCTCGGGCTTTCGCACTGCTGAGAGACAGCGTCCACCCCCTCCCCCTGAAAGCTGGAATCATGCATGTTAGTAAGTATTTCAGTTATGCGATTGACGTCAATGGAGTCATTAAATAGATTGCTGGCCCTCCCAGAGGCAAATCACTGCCAGGGACCTAGATACAGACACTTTTTTTTTTTTTTTCAAAGACAACCATCAGGTTTTGCTATGAGAGAAAACGAAAAGTTTACACTGTAGCCGTCTTGTCTCCAAACAGTTTCTTTTTGTCCTTTGCATTTTATTTCCGGCCTTTCTTTCTCTTTGGTTACTGTAGAATCCAAATGACACCCAGATACCATTGCCTAAATGTTTTGTGCACAAAAGTACCTCCTGTAATTGAGACCAGAGAGGAAGAAGGTACTCGGCTTTTCAAAAGGGATCTCCCCTTTTGCTCTGTTCAGCTCATCTTGATGTTAATTCAGTGGCATACATTGTCTCTGCAAATCACTATTATCTGCTACTGAGGTTGTTTGACATTTGGATCCTAAATAAACAGTTTCCTTCACACACACACACACACACACACACACACACACACACACACACACACTTCGTCTTTTCTGCTACCTCTGCACGGCTCAAAGCTGCAGCCCTCATCTATGAATCAATCTTTCTGCAGCTGGCACAGCGCTGCAGCACCCGAGCTCTGTAGCACAGAGTGGAGGGGAGGCTGGGAAGACAAACTGGTTCTCATGGCTGCTTCATCTGCAGCAGGGCCCCCACAAGAGGCTAGCCATGTGCCTGTGTCCTCCCAATCCCCAGCTGCTGCCTGCCTCAAGCCTGGTCATGCAGCAGCTTCCAGGCCTGTCAGAGAAAGCCCTTCAGGACACAGCTGCCTCTTCCTGGGAATGCCTGCGGGCTCTGTTTGCTTGAGCTGCAGTTGGAATGACGCCAAGGACTCACCCTACACCTGGACACTTCTACCAGTGAGGCTCAGAGCCTTAAAGTTACCTCCATCATCTCTTCAGATCTGGTCCTCATCATGTACCATGAAGGATGCAGAATCTGCTTCTCACCTCAGTCCTTGTCCCTGAACTCCACAGGCTGTCTCCTTCCTTTATTTATCATTAGGGATACATAGAAATGCTAGACACTTTCTTGATTCAGATGGAGACCCAAGTTCTGTGTCTTTCCTGCTCTGTCCCCCCCCCCTTTTTTTTCCTACAGTCCTAGCTTGGGAGAACACTGTCACCACCACCCATTTATCTCTCATCTCTTGAGACAACTAGCTTCTTTAGCCATCTCTCTAGCTTTCCCTTCTCTCCTGCCATAAAAGACTTTGTTTTCCTGTACCCAAAACATTATGGTCATCTTCCAGAGCGGTTTGTTGTCCACAGTGTTCACCTTTTCTCTGGCAAGCTTTTTCTTATCCCTGTTATAAATTGTTCTGTTTTGGGGTGGTGGATGCTTGCATACCTCTGTGTGTGTGTGTGTTTGTGTGTGTGCAAGCACATGCATGCGTGCACGTGTGCCTGTACTTGTGTGCACATGCGCCTGTGCTTGTGCCTATGCCTGTCTTGTTTGGTTGTTTTTCCTGATTTGGATCTTCTTGGTTTTGAGCCAGCCTTCTTACCGGGCTCAGAACTCTGCTCCGAACTCCTTCTCTGTCCTAGTCTCCCGTATCACCTTACCCCTACCTTGCTCAAGTCACGGTTGTGTGAGCTAAATATGCCAGCATTCTGACTCCTGACTTTCCACACCGCATATGTTTTCTATTTGTTGGATCATGGAGTGACAATTAAAATAAACATGTAGTTCTGATCTAAGGCCTAGTGTATAGTATGTGTTTAGAAAATGCCACGTGATCTCTCCATCTCCATCTGGAATGTGCATTTTTATTATTTAACACTCTGCTTATCCGTTGTCTTCGGAATGTGTCCCTCTCAAGTCCTCTTCAATTACTATCTCAAAAAAAAAAACCCCTCTTTATTAGTGTCTCAAAAATCTGAAGACAATTCTTGAAACATCTTGGTTTCTCTCCTACTGAACTGTAAGCATCTCAAATCCATATACAAACCCTCTTGTTTTATGCTCCCAGCTAAGATTGTAAAAACATAACAAATGCCCGATAAATGTTTATAGAATGATCAAATAGCAGTGGGTGATTGCCCAACCTTGAAATCAAAATATCAGAGGATCGGGAGTGCTTCCTCAGCTTTGTTCAGGCTCGCCTAAATCTCTGCTGGCTCTCGGGACATGTGCACAATGCTGACATCCCTGGCTAACCTTGATTGCATGTGACATTCAAGGCACGTGAAGTGAGCTCCTTCCAGCACTTCAGTGAGAAGTAACAAAGTTAAAGAAATAGAATGACACAAAATGATTGGATGCATGTAGCTTAATCATACTAAAGATCACCAGTCTCTCAGCCTCTACCATAGTACCTGGCACAAAATGGGCACTTAATAACCTATTGAGTTGAATTAAGGTAGGAATCTGAGTCAATCTCTCAGACAAATTTTTCTCTAAGACTTGGTTTTCTTATCTGGAAAAAGGGGCACTTTAATTTTCTACCTCATAAGTTTGATGTTAGAGTAAATAAGAAAGGCTCTGTGGAACACTTATGAGAGAGCTAGAGTACCCGTTCCAAATTCCAGCTCTAACCACTTTGTGACCTTGGGACAAATTACTTAATCTCTCTGTGTCTTAGTTGCTTCACCTTCTAATTAGAATGCAAAGTGCACATGCCCTATAAGCTACTTATAAGGATTAAGTGACTCGACAGAGGCAAAACAACGAGAAAACTGCAATTGGCAATCTATAGCATGCATCACATGACCTCAGTGGGCCTCACGTGGCCTAGTTTATGGTCAGTATGTCAGAGTGAAGAATCCGGGACTTCTGCTCTCGGTAGGGAACCAGAACAGAAAGCACCCTTGAAAGGTTCTGGCTGACTTCCTTTCCGAAGTAATATGGTCCTCCCACCCCCTTATCTGCAGTTTCGCTTTTGAAGGTCTCACTTATCCTTGGTCAACCTGGTCCAAAAGTAATAAAGTGAAAATTCCACAGAGGGGGAAATTCATAAGTTTTCAGTCGCATGCCCTTCTGAGTGTTGTGATAAAATTGTGTTCTGTCCTGATCTCTCCTGCTCAGCATGAATCATCAGTTCATTGTGCAGATCAATGCTGAAGTTTCCACCTGCCCGTTAGTTCCCTAGTTGTCCTCCTGGTTGTGAGATTGGATACTGTGCTATCTATCCCAGTCTTCAGGTCATCCCAACTCCACTTACTGCAGCAACTATTCTATTTTATTGTTCACTGCTGCCGGTCTCTGACTGTGCCTAACTTATAAATGAAACATCATCACAGGTGTATGTATATAAAAGCAGACCGCAAGGTCAGGTTCCATTCAGAATTATGGCAGTTTTTTTGGCATGTCCTGGGGTCTTGAAATGTGTCTCCAGAAGATAATGGAGACATTGTGTGATCTGGAGGAAAGATTTCTTAGTTTAAAACACTTTCTTCCTCCCATAAAAAAAAAAAGTCTAGTTATGTAGAAATACTCAAGAGCTGAAGACAGGCTTCTCTACAACATATATTAGGAGGATGGAGAGCAGAAGGGAAAATGAGCTTGTGACAAACACGACCCGATAACAAGTCTGGCTCTTATGCTTTAAAACAAACCACCGCAAATGGCAAATGGCTGTGGATTCTGACAAGCCGGGACCTTAGATACTGAGCTTTCTCCTGCACAAACCCAGGGGGGTGTCACTTTGTGTGATGACAGTCTGAGTACCCGTCACACAGCTCGCTGCAGCCTTCAGGGTTGATACATACCTTTCTAGGCACAGGCAGCTCAGCAGGGAGTCAAAGTCAAAGCCAGCTCAGAGCTGCCCTTTGTAGACAAGAAAAATCCTACTGACAGAACGCAGCATGGTAAGGTGAGGGATCAAGGAGGTTTTGGCTCCTTCTAGAAAGACAGCAGGCCCCTTCACTTACTGCTGGGACCGGGAAAGCCCGCTCATGCATCCCTCCCTTCTCTGCTCCACATGTGTAAGTTGTGCTTAACCTGTAGAAGGATGAAAATGGAAACTTGTTAGGAGAAATTAGAGAAAGGAAGGGGGCTTTCTTAGTGTCTCTTTACACTCCTACATCCCAGAGACAACATGATCCTAGGGACACAATGGATTCTGCTTGCTGCTGACCAGTGTGGGCTGTTTCCAGAGCTGTTCTCAGAAGCCGGGAGCATTTCAGGGAAGTGTTTCACTGGAGAGAAGAGAAACAAAGCAGGGACTGTCCCCTTGAAATAGAGAATAGGCAGTATAACTCACTGGATCGAAGTTTATTGTCTTGACTTCCTCCCAGCAGAGCAGTTGACAAGAACCAGGAGTGACACTCTGAGTTCTGTGTACGTTTCTCATCCCCTCCTTCACTGTGTCTATGAAGTGAGCTGAGGCCAAAGTGGTCACTGGACTCATTTAACCAGCAAAGGTGTCACCACATATTCTGTATCCCATCTCTGAAGCCCCAATTGTACTCTGGTCATCACATTTCCAGGGTCTTGAGTCTAGCTAGCATGAGAAATTTCCAAAGACCCACATGCCTGCCTCTGACAGCAAGAGAGGAAAGGGGTCAGTGATGACCATTTCTAGGTGCAGGTACGATGCTGTATCCTCTGGATCTAGTATCGGCTGCCTACTGTTTTTGCAAGTATTGTTCCTCGAAGATTGAGGGGGAACTTGGGGGAGAGCCTGGGCTTACTCAAGACAGCAGGTTAATCCATGACAGGTCAGAACTGAAATCTAGATGTTTGTTTCTTAAAAGCCCATGACCCTCTTGCACTCACAGATACATACCCACACATTTACACATAATTAAAACATAATAAAAATAACATCTTTTCTTAAAGGGGCTTGGCCCTGCAGTTAGAAACAGGTATTACTCTTACGAAGGACCTGTGCCTCCAGCTCCAAGGAATCCAACACCTTCTTCTGGAGTCCAAGCCAGTTGAATTCAAATGTACATACCCAAAGGTAGACAAACACATATACACATAATTTTAAAATGATGAAAACAAAGCATTTTTAAAAGAAAGCTCGTGTGCTTTCCTCCTGTGCCTGGCCACATTGTCCCTACCTATAGACTGCCACAGTAAACCCTGCTCTGTTGTTTATAGTCCAGCACATACTTCCTAAATACTTGCTCTAGTGCACATTTGATAGCTGTGATGAAGGTACATGACATTGTTGCACTTTTCCATATGTAAAAGTAGGAGCAATGCTAAAATCTGTTAGAGCTATGATAATGTTTATATGAGTCTTTATATATAAGCCATTTATAGCTCTATCTGGCACCTAGTATTGTTTAACATTTTCTCTAATTAATGTTATCTGTTATTATGGGGACTCAAGTAGACTGAGACACAAGGACTTTGTCAACAAGTGACCTTGAACTTGAGCCCTGAAGTCTGAACAGAAGCGAGTGGATGTCACTGAGACAGAAACTGATACCTCAAAGTTACTTCACCCATCGACCCTGATTGCTACAGCCCTAGTGAGGATCAAGATGAGAGAGGATAAAAAGGCAGGAGGTCACAGTACTTTCTGGTCATGGAAGATAGGTAAACTTTATTGTCAGTTTACTTAGGAGCCATGGAAATATTTTAAGAATGAGACTGGTGTGAGATAATTTGAATTTCAAACACAGAGCTTCAATCTGAGCCCTAAGGCAGAATGATTAGCAGGGTCTATGTGTTCCCAGGACCTGAATCTCCTCTACTATAGTAGTCAGTCCAGTCCCTCCCAACCACCCTGGGAGTAAGAAGGCAGGATCTGGAGCTAGCCTTTCTGTGCTTTGCTTCTTGTACTTCTTTCTTTCCCTGTGATTATAGATGTATGATCCAATATGTCTGGGTCTTGATTTTCTTATATGAGCATTAGATCATCATAAGACTGGAATTAGTCAATTGTATGTGAAGAGTTTAGTTTAGTAGTTGCTACACCAAAGGCACTAAATGGATGCCAATTGGTGGCTGGTTTTTTTCCCCCTTTTAAAACATTTACCATATTTATTTTTTCAGGTGTGTTTGTGTGTGTGTGTGTACCTGTGTGTATATACATGTATCCACTCACTCATGAAACTGAGACAACTTGCAGAAAATCTTTTCTTCCATCTTGTAGAGACCTAGAATAGAAGTCAGGTTGTTAGGATTGGCAGCAAGCACCTTTGCTGGCTAAGCCATATTGCCAGCTCCAAACAGGGCTTTCTTGAGCTAGGGTACATTCAGATAAAAAAGAGAACCTGCATGGCTTGTCAACTGTCCAGCTGTTACAGCTTTGGGGAACTTGAAACAGTGTCCGTGGGGTAAAATTAGTTTCAAAACCTTGTGATGACAGCCTAGACTGCCATCTACATAGACAGAAACTAACAGCGTGAAAGAGGCTATGTAACTATTTCTCCAGGAGCTCAGGACAAGCCCGAACCTCTGAGTTTCCTATTCTCTGTCTCAGGAAGGACAGATCCTTGGAAGGACTAACCATCCCAGAAGAAGCTAGCACAGCTAGCCCCTCCAGGTAAACACTCACCGGAAGGAAACCTGGGGCTCTGCACCGGAAGAGACTTTTCACACATTTGTAAGCTCAAGTCTTCTAGGTATTCGGTGACTGAGTGCCCAGAATGTTTTCACTTCTTCATGCAGCTACCCAAGATTGTCGCCTTGACAGACAGCGACTCCTCCATGTCTCCCTGCTACAGCTGGTGCCACATGTATGCACAGAAATGTTCCTTGAGCTGATTTGTCATTTCTTTGTTCCAGGAGAAAATAAAGGCTCTTCAGAAGAATTTGTCAGCACAATAGGTCTCTGCCCCCAGTGATCTGCTTTTCCATTTTTCTTGTTCTCTCATAGAAAGTTCATCTGTTCTCTCCCAAGGACCCCTGCTTTTTTCCTCCTGCCCCCATGACCCTAGATCTTCCCAGCTACCTTCAAGATAGCCCTCTTAAAGCAAGCAGTTCCAATTGCTGCTCCTGGAGAGCCTTTTCCTAATGTCTGCTGTGGGTCGCTGCTCAGCTCATTCACCTTACATGGGGCCAGGCATGCCTTTTAGTATCCCGTCATCCATTTGTTCTGTTCAATATGTTTTGCTTAAATAATGTCTTTTAAGAAAGAAGAGGTGATGTTCTCATAGAGAAGATCCAGATCCTGACCTTTACTTTATGCAAGGACTGCACAGACAGGCCTCTCTTTAATTTCAGTTTCTGAATCTAGATATCACCCTTATGTACATAAGAAATGTATAACAATTAAGATGGCGGCACCCATCCCACACCCTGTCTGAACAGTGGGGCAGCAGTGACTGCACAGCAACCAACTGACTGAAGTGTGGGCTCCAAAACACTGGTTTCCCAGGTGAGAGGAAACCCCATGGTGAATATCTTCCAGGTACTGGGACACAGAGCTCCAACCTCAGTGCTCCTGATACCCGGAAGCCACAGAAACAGCACCAGACACCACTCCAGAGTTCAACCTGACTCTCTAGGGAGACAGACTAAACCTCTGGGCTCACTGGTTCTCCAAGAGGGCTGGGCCCAGCACACACAGTGTCTAAGCACAGTGTCTGGGCAGCTACAGCTCATTAACTTCAGAGGAAGGAACCCAGTGGTGGAGCAGTCATCTCCAGGAAAACGTCTGCTAAGAGGAGAGCCCCTGGGCTCCTGAGGAGTCCAGTCCCACAGGATCATACACCTGGGGGGAGCCTTGGCAATTCCCTGAGAACCACCAGCCAGTCAGAGGCCATAACCCCCCAATCTGAGGAGGGCACCTGAAAAAACACCCAGCTTCCTGCCCAGGGTTCTTCCCACCCAGGACTCCAGTGGCACCAGAAACTGCAAGCCAATGCCAGAGACAACCAGATGGCTAAAGGGGAAGGGAAAAATGCAATCAACAAAAGCCAAAGCAATATGGCATCTCCAGAACCCAGTTGTCAAAGGCAAGCAACCCTGGATACCCCAACACAACTGAAACACAAGAAAATGACCTTAAATCTATGTTTATGAAGATGATAATGGAGGAAACAAATATGATCTGTAAAGAAATACAGGAAGATGCAATCAAACAGATTGAGGCCATTTGAGAGGCCTGTAGAGAAGAAATGAATGAATCACTCAAGGAAATAAAGGAAAGCACAAATAATCAGGCAAAGGAAATCAATAAAATGGTTCAAGTTCTGAAAATAGAAATAGACACAATAAAAAAAAGCATAAACTAAGGCAATCCTGGAAAGAGAGAACTTAGAGAAGAAAACAGGAACTACAGAGGTCAGCATCTCCAACAGAACAAAAGAGATAGAGGAAAGAATATCAGGTGTGGAAAATATGATGGAAGAAATTGATGCATCTGTCAACGAAAATGTTAAATCTAAAAAATTCTTGACACAAACCATCTGAGAAATCAAGTACAACATAAAAAGATGAAACCTAAATAGGAATAGAGAAAAAAGAAGATTCCTGTCTCCAAGGCCCAGAAAATATTTTCAACAAAATCATAGAAGAAAATTTCCCCAATTTAAAGAAAGAGATGCCTGTAAGCATACAAGAAGCCTACAGGACACCTAATATATTAGACTAGAAAAGAAAATCCTTCTGCCACATAAAAATCAAAACACTAAATATAGAGAACAAACAAAACTATTAAAAGCTGCAAAGGGAAAAGGCCAAGTAACATATAATGGAAAACCTATCAGAATCACACCTGACTTCTCAGCAGAGACTATGAAAACCATAAGGGCCTGGACAGATGTCATGCAGATCCTAAGAGAAAACAGATGTCAGCCCAGACTACTATACCCAGCAAATTTCTCAATCATTATAGATGGAGAAAACAAGATAAATTCCATGACAAAAACAAACTTAAACAGTACCTATCCACAAATCCAGCCCTACAAAAGATACTAGAAGGAAAACTCCAACACAAGAAGGCTAACTACACCCAGGAAAACAGGAAATAAATAACTTCATTACAGCAAAACTAAAAGTAGACAAACACATAAACACATTACCACAACCAACATCAAAATAAAAAGAACTAACAGTCACTGGTCATTAAACTCTCAACATCAGTGGACTTAACTCTCCAATAAAAAGACACAGACTAGCAGAATTAATGTGTAAACAGGTCCCAAAATTCTGCTGCATACAAGAAACATACCTAGGTCAAAAAGATAGACATTACCTGCAGAAAAAATTGCTGGAAGAAGGTTTTTCCAAGCAAATGGACCCAAGAAGCAAGCTGAAGTAGCCATTCTAATATCTAATAAGATAGACTTTCAAAGAAAATTAATCAGAAGAGATGGGAAAGGACACTTCATACTCATTAAAGGAAAAATCCACCAAAAGGACATCACAATTCTGAACATCTATGCCCTAAATACAAGGGCATCCACATAAAAGAAACATTAATAAAGCTTAAACCACACATAGATTCCCACATATTAATAGTGGGAATCTTCAACACTCCATTCTCATCAAAGAACAGATCAACGAAACAGAAGCTAAATCAAGAAATAATGACACTAACTGATATCACAAATCAAATGAACTAACAGAGATCTGATGAACTATTTACCCAAATACAAAAGAGTATTGTTTCTTCTTAGCCCCTCATGGAACCTTCTCCAAAACTGACCATATAGCAGGTCACAAACCAAGTCTCAACAGATACAAGAAGAGAGTGCCTAGGCCGCCTGCTCAGATGTAGCTGATAAGCAGCTCAGTCTCCATATGCGTTCCCAAATAAGGGGAGCAGGGGCTGTGTTTGACATGGACTCTGTTGCCCACTCTTTGTTCACTTACCCCTGGTGGGAGGCCCTTGCCAGGCCACAGAAGAAGAGGATGCAGGCAGTCCTAATGAGACTTGATAGGCTGGGGTTAGATGGTAGGGTAGGAGAAAACCCACTTTCTGAGAAATAGGGGTGAGGGAATAGGAGAGAAGAGCGAGGGAGGGTGGGATCCAGAGGAGATGAAGGAGGTGGCTAAAATTGGCATGTAAAGTGAACAAATTTAAATAAAAAATAGCTACAGATTACTGGTTCAGGGAACCATGGAGCCCAGCCAAGCTGATACCTCAAGCCAGTTTTATCACATGCACCAACTGCCCCCTAAAGCACACAATCTGTCTCAGTAGTTATCAGGCTAGAATGATGCCTGACTTGCTACAGGCTAGATACTTAAAGTTAAGAAAAATAAAAATCTCCATGTGCCCCACATCTTGTTCCAACTTCAGCTCATAGCATTGTTCTGGAAATCAGAGGGAGGTGTGCCAGAAGTTCAAAGCTTTGTATTTGCACACCTAGACAGTATGTGCATTAGCTGTAGCATCACAAAAACACTATTGTTCTTACCTTCCACTCTAGGTGGGCGGCCAGTCGTGAGAAAAGAGAAACCCTTGGATTTCAGCTTTACAAAAACCCACTTCCTGGATCTCAGAACCAACTACTGAAAAACTCAATTGAGATTAGTTGTCTTTAACATGTTGATTTTCCCGGGGATGTCTTGAGGGAGGTTAGAAGTTCTGGAAGGTTCTATTTATGAACACTGCTGAGTTCAATAGGATAGGGTTTGAAAGGCCTATACTCTTGCTCTCAGAATTTGGAAGTCTGAATTTGAATTTGACTCACAAAGTGAACTTTCAGATTTCTTCCTCTTCATATCTGAAGAAACATTCTTATACGTCCCCTGGGTCTTGTGTTTCTGTCATTCAGAATGTCCCTGGCCCTCTGCAAACACACTAACACCAGACATCTCTCCCGTCCTCATTCCAGAATGTGTTCACAATGGTTCCCAGCCTGAGCTCTCAGAGGTGGACACCTCGTCACAGGGCCGAGGGTGCTTTTTAGACAAATGCTGGGCTGGCTTCCCCTGTAGCATTTATCCCAGAGAGAATGGGCTATCACATACCTGGAAACCACCTCCCTCCCTCTTTACCTCACCTTACTCCTATTTTTTTTTAAGACATGGTCTTGCTATGTAGCCAAGGCTATCCCAGAACTCATGATCCTTCCATCTGTGCAGTGCTAGGATTACAGACATAGACCCCGCCCCCACCCCACCCCGCAGCTGTCTTTTGATAAAAGCTGCCTCAGTGTGCTACCGAAGGAACACAACTATATGGCTTTCCGTGGCTTAATCAGCAGCAGCTCACCCTGCGCTTTGCCCCCAGGTCTTGCCTTTTTTTCAGGTCTTGAGTCACTTGTTTTGCTCTAGATCTGAAAACATTTACCTCCACCCCTTCTTCCTCTGCAGCATAGCGCTTCTTCTATCCACTTCCTGAATGTGCTGGTGGATCACTTGTCACCCTGCTCCTTGGGTTCCTGGGTAGACTCTCATGCAGAAGGAAGAGCTCGTGTATTACTATGGTGATGTGTGATAGCACCCTGGTTTGAGAAATCCAGCCAGACTGTGTTCTGCTCTCAACCTGTGTTGGTTCTTTCCAAAAGGCCTGGCATGAAACACAAAGCATATCCAAAGATGTGTCAACATGGTATCGCGACATACACTAAATATGGTATTTTCTATTAGGGATTACGTCTCGTTAACTGCAAAAATCAAAAGGTCAATATGCTATCTCATTTTTATAATCAATAAAACTACACCTCAGCAAAGATGACACTCAGCGAGAAGTTACTCAGCTCGTGGGTGACGGAGCCAGGACTTGAAGCCTAGCTTTTAGCTCCAACCCCTGCATACTTGGTACTAATCTTCTGGTGAAAGGTGATGTGCTCACTGGTAGCTGTCACAAGGTGTGAGCTCCCTCGTGATCAAGTTTACATCTGTTGCTCAATCGTAGCTTTCTCTGAACAGCACTCATCAGGGCCTGAACTATACAGAATCTGTTTTTACATCCAGATTCTCTCTCTCTCTCTCTCTCTCTCTCTCTCTTCTCTCCCTATGATGAATCCCCTTCACTAAAGACTAAGGATTTGAGGAAGGCCATGGCAGCAGTACAAGAGGGTGGGACTGAGTGTTTAGGACAGTGCAGAGTGCAACTCACTGCTTACGAGGTCCCCTGAAGTTTGACATCAGGAGAAAAAGCTAAGGTTTCAGATCTGCAGTGAAACCAGGGTGTGGCTCACAGGGACACAGGGAGGCGCCTATCCAATTCTAGACAGGCCCTGGAAAGTCCCATTTTGAATAATTTGCTCTGCTGGCTTTCCTACCTCAGATGAAACTGTGTGGTTAAATGAAAGGGCACAGGGTTGCAAATCTGGAAACTGACATTTGGTAAATGATACCAACCAGGTGTATGACTCGAGGTAAATCCTTCAACCCTCCCAAACTTAGTCATTTTTTATTTGGGACTATTTTGAATCTTTGGCTCTAGAATCAAATTTTACAACTTCAAACTGTTAAAATGGCCCGTGAACCAGAAACAGTAGTGTGTGGGTGTCAGGATGGGTAATTCTTTGTCAGACAAAAACAGCTCATGGGTTAGTAACAGGGGCTTTTGGAGTTCAAGCCCAAGACATATTCTCTGCCCCCTTGGTCCTCTCCCACAGCCTCCTACCCTAACATTAAGTCACACCAATTTTTCGCAACATGTTAGTTCTTTAGTATTTTCCCAATTCCAAGTGTAGCCGACACAATTAAATAGTAGACATACATCAAGTTCTTACATGTGCTAGGCAAACAGCAGGGAAGTGTCTGCATTGCCCCTAACCTTGACATTCTGGAACCACACAGACTCAGCTTAAAGCCAGTTCTTATTTCAGGAGCGTTACTCCTTAGACCTTCCCCAAAACCTCCACCTCTGCATCTTCCTTTCCTACTCCTTTCATCTGTGTGTTGTTATAGGACTGGATGAGTTGTTTTGTGTAGAACAATTTAAATAGTGCCAGTCATAGAATTATGACCAAGTCATCTTTATTATTGTTGTGACTGTATGTATTTATCAGCTCTAGAAGGTTGAAACCGGACCTTGATCATTAAGCATTTAATGACTGGTTATTAAATAATTATTCAACAGATGTTCCTCTGCCTGCTTCTCTTCCTCCCCTCTCGTTCCTTTCACCTTCTCTTCCTGGCTCTTATGTGGAAAAAGGTAAGGCATGGGAAGGAAAGCAGTCCACATGTAAACTTGCTAATCAGCCAATCTATCCCGAAGTAGAGTCCCCAGGACTTAAATAGGAAGAGGAGAAGGCTTTCTAGTATTTTGCAAATTGTTTCAGATTTCACTTCATGTATTCATTGTACATGGTATTGTGTCACATAAAGACAATTTCATACAAGCAAGATTGTTGAACATATTTCTCTCCCTCTCCTTTCTTCCCACTCCACTCCCATCACTGCCCTTTGCTCCTCTAGACAAGTTTATTTCTACTTTCAAGTCATATGCGCATACATGATTTGGAGGAGACATACGCAGTCTAGGAGACATACATGAGAAAAAAATGCAGTGTTTGTCTTTTGAGGTAGGCTTAATTCACTTAACCTGAGGATCTCCAGGCTCATCCCTTTTTCTGTAAAGGATGCAACTTCATTTTTCCTTCCTGGCTAAAGGGAATTCCATTGTGCATATGCACCTCATCACTCCTCTGCTGCTGGACACCTAAGTTGGTTCCATGACTTAGCTGCTTTGAGTAGTGCTGTAGCGAACATTAATGTGCACATGTCTCTGTCATGAGTTGCTTGGAGCCCTTTGGATAAATATCCATGATGGTATAAACTCATAAGACAGATCTATTTTTATACTTTTGAAGACCCACTATACTTATTTCATTAGTGGGTGGCCTAGCTTACACTTCCACCAGCAGGGCATATATAAAAGTTCCCCTCTGCCTGCATCTTCACCAGCATTTACTGTTATTTGTATTCTTCATGTCTGCCATTCTGACTAAGGTGAGATGGAATCTCAATGTCATTTTGATTTGCATCTTTCTAATGGTTACTAAGGCTGAACTTTTTTTTTTTCATATACTTACAGGTCATTTGTGTTTCACTTTTTGAGAATTGCCTGTTTTGCTAGCCCATTCATTGGTTGGTCAGGTTCTATGATTTCTTGTTTATTTTATTTAGTCATTGTATCTGCAAGATAGTAATCCTCCATCAGTTATATGGTTGGCAAAGATTTTCTCCATCCTGTATACTGTCTCTTCACCCAATTAAGTCTTTCCTTCACTATACAGAAGCTTTTTAATTTCATGAGGGGCCATTTGTCAGTTGTTGGCTTTAATTCCTAAGCAACTAGAATCCTGTTCAGAAAGTTCTTAACTATACCTGTATCTTGAAGCGTTTTCTCTACTTTTTCCTCGAAAAATTTCAGATCTTATATTAACATTTTCTATTCACTTGGAGTTGACTTTGCACAGTAAGAGAAAGGGTCCAGGCTAACTCTTGTACATATAAATACCCAGTTTTGAAAAAACCATTTGCTGAAGAGGCTCTCTTTTCTCCAATGTATATTTTCAACATCTTGGTCAAAACCCATGTGGATGTAGTTGTTTCCCTATCAATTTCTGTTCAAGTCCATTGATCCGGATGTCTATGTTTGAGCCAAAACCATGTTGGTTTTGTTACTATGACTCTATAGTAGAACTTAAATTCAGAAATAGTTTCCTGAATTCCCCATTATTCATTTTGTTTAAGATTGTTTTGGATATTCTCAGTCTTTTGTGTCTCCATATTAATTTTAAGATCATATTTTCTATGTGATTGGGGTTTTTTTTCATGTGAGGGATCCTGTTAGAATTTTAATGAGAATTGCATTGACCCTGTCAATTTCTTTTGTTAGGATGAACACTTTCACAATATTAATTTTTACAATCCATGAGCACAAGAGGTCTTTCCTTCTTGTAGTCTCTTCTTCAATTTTTTCCAGTATTTTAAATTTTTCATTATACAGGCAAGTCATGTGCTTGGCTAGGTTTATTGCAGGGGTGGGTGGGATGGTTGGCTGGTAGGTTGGTTTAGGATATTCTGAATGGACCGATTTCCAGATTTCTTTCTTAATGTGTTGTTTGTTGGTATCCAGGAAGGGTACTGGTTTTTGTATGCTAATTTTGTATCCTGCTTTTTTTTTTTTTACTGAAAGTATTTATCAGAACGAAGCATTTTCTGATGGAGTATTTAGAATCTTTTTGTGTAGATTCATATCATCAAGTGAGGTTGTTTGACCTGCTCACTTCCTATTTATATATCTTCTCTTTGAGAGCAGTAGAGACATCACACAGGTGCTTAAGCCTCTTTTAGAACTCTGAGGTCAAACAAGAGAGTATCGCCTGGTTTTCACGTTTCTGTGTCAGAGGAAGATTCATTTTGTCCTTCACTCGCCCTCTTGTTTATTAACTCATTTGGCCCTAGTAAGCACTCTCTGCAAGATGAATCAAGCATTGTGTTGCTTACTGCAGGTACAGGGGGAGTAAGATATAAGCTCTTCCATAGAGGAGCTCATAGTCTGTGGAGCACGTACAAATTGGTATGGAATAAAATGCGATAAGAATTTGCCATAAACATGAGTAAAGGTCCGTTGAAACCCAAATGTGGCTAGAAGTCATATTCTCATCCAGGAAGAAAAATATTTGGTACCAGGCTGTACTAGAAAAATCATAAATAGAGCTTTATTAAATTTTAAGAGTTAGTATTTCCATTGTTGGGTCATATATTTCTATAGATGAATTTTTCAGTCATTCCAACCCAAGCGAGCACATTCACTGACCATCTATCATGGCAACAGAATTAGAAGGATGTATATACATTTTTTCCTAGAGCTGTTAGAAGAAAGATAGGAGGATATATACTCTGCGACTAAGACAAGGAAAGTAGGGGAGATATGCCCTGAGCTCTGCGTTAAAGCACTGGTAAGATTTCATAAAGTGAACTTTTAAAAGACAGATCATGCTGAAACACACAAACATATAGAAGCCGTGAAGGTGAGAGTTGTTACTAGACTAGAAGACATCTGTGCAGCCAGGGAAGGAATACCCGGGGAAGACTGGCCTGGTGGGAGACGGCAGTAACGATTGATGGGAAATTACCAGAAGGCTTCATACACCTACTCTAAAAGCTACAATTTTCCCTTATGCACAGTGAGCCACTTAGATTTGTTTAGCAGGCAACTGTGCCATTGGAACTGTGCTTTCTAAACTAATTTCTAATCCTGTTGCCATGATAGATGGTCAGTGAATGTGCTGGCTTGGGTTGGAATGACTGAAAAATTCATGTATAGAATTATATGGGCTAGCGATGGAAATGTTAACTCTTAAATTTAATAAAGCTCTATTTATGACTTTTCTAGGACAGCGTAGAAATTAAGTTAATGCAGTGCTAACAACCATGGCTAGAAACAGAACCAGATGGAATAGAAGACATGGCAAAGTGGATCCCCACGCATGAGTCAATTTATCATGTACTCTTGAGCAAGTTCCTAGCCATTTCTGAGCCTTATCTTTCTCATTTCCTACAAGCAAGGTGAAACCTTCTGAAAGCCATGGCAGCTGGAACCACCATAATTTTTGATTGTTGCCCTTTGAGCATCACTATGTGAGGCCACTGTTACACCACACTGAAGCCTCAGAACAGCACTTGGCATCCTTAAAAGTTGAGCATACAGACCCGGGGTTGCAGCATGGTTGACATGAGACTTGTCTGGTGTACATGAAGCACCTGAGTTCAATCTCCAGCACTTAGGGTGGAGGTAGAAGGATCAGAAATTCACACACACACACACACACACACACACACACTTTTAGGTCACTTGGCACACCAATTCTACTCCCAAATAGCCATAGGAAGGAATTTATTATATGTTTTTACACAAATTCTTGAACACAAATACCAGCACCATTTTTTTTTAATAAACTCAAATCACAATTTATCTGTCTGGTGGTCAGGAACTATACAAAAGGTGCTATAATCAAACAATGCCACATTCTTCAGCAATAAAAAAAACAGCCTAGAAATATATGGTAAAACAACATGGAGAATTCTAAAAACATGTGATGGTTAGAATAGGAGGTCCCCTATGGAGCATGTGAACTGTGTGGCTCTCCATTATTCGAAATACTTGGAAAAGGCAAAACTATAAATACTACTTGCCTAGGACTAAAGTAGGGTGTAACATACTTATTACATATGAATAAATGTATATGAGAGATTACATTAAGGTAAGGGTTTATCAACATAGTAATACAGCTTTTAAAAAAACCACTGAACTATAGATCTGGAAAGAAGACATTATTGATACATAAAATCTGCCTCAATGTTGCTGTTTAAAACACCAAAACACAGATCTGGGAAGTATGTGTGACCCTGAGTCTCACTTTATAGATCAGGATACTGACTTTCCAAACAACTCCACTGAAGATAGAGGCCAGGATCGAAAGTCCTACATATTCCTGAGCCCAAACTCTGACACTATTTAGACTGCATCCTTCCTACAAGATGATAGAGTTATGAAAATTAAGTGTAGGGTTGGTATTTATTTGATGTGAGATAGAAGGAAAGTGTGTGGTTGGCTACCAAAAGCTCATAGTCCATTCAGAGTTGGGTAGCAGTTGGCTAGATGGAGTAGAAGGTCATGGGAGGAAATGAAGTCAAGGGCTGTGTAGTGGTCTAAGATGGACCAGGAGCATTGGCAGATGTGGAGCGGTATGGGCAGAAGTAGAAAATGAAGACAAGAAGGGCCAACTCTTTGTGCTGCCTTCTCACTTCTTTAAAGGAATCTGGAGTTCTGTTAACAGAAGACAAAGAGCAGGAGTCGCCTTTGCCTTCAGCAAACAGCTGACACTCTTTCCCATCATAAACTTTGTAAGTCAGGATGTAAAACCAAATCCAACAAACCAGCCCTGCCAGCAGGTTAAATAAATAAACGTTAAATAAATAAGGGTGGATTGTCTTCCTTTGGCTGAGAGTCCCCTGCAAGAAGATACCACGTGCTTCTGGTAACTGAAGCCTATTAGTCAATGTTTCTTCCTGTGTAAATATGGGGGAGGGGCCTATTTGGGATCATGAGCTGAAGTTGTAAGAAATCATAAGTTTCTGTATGTTTTGCTTCGTATTTTCCCATCACAGTGTATGTGGCAATTAATAGTTATGAATCACGGGTAAGGGAGCACAACTAGCATTTCATTCTTAATTATGAAATGCAGTTCAAACTCAGAAGGAAGAAACATAGCCTGCGGCCTTGGCAAATGCCAGCCCAGGTGAGTTAATGGGGTTTTTCCTGTATTGCCTCGTATGACTGATACAGTGTGGCCCTGCTGTGCCTGCTACATTGTGAGACGTTATTATTAATAAACACACATTACCCAAAACAAATATGCAGCCTGGTAAACAGTGGTGTTAGCTCCATGTGTGACTGAATTAGTTTTTCATCATCCCCCCACAGAAATTGGTACTTCCTGCCGTGTTGTTGAAAAAAAAATGAGGATTCTCAGTTTGCCTGTTTTAGCAACATAAACATAAGACAATCTGAGGTCACACTCAAGAGAATTTGGTAACAAGAAAATGGAGCTTTGAGTTCCTTGTGGAGGATAACACTGAATCTGGAAATGCACAGGACTTAGCCGACCTGGTAGAGAATTCTGTATACCCTCTGGTTTTGATGACATTTAGTCTTTGAGTCACTGTCCCCAAAGAGACAGGAAAAGCTATTGTGTGACTGCCATGGTAACTAAATGTTCAAGCTTCAAGTAGCTCACAGAAATCCCCAACATAGCCAACCTAATACTGCCAGCTTTGTTAGCCGCTGTTAAGAACTCAGCCAGCTACAAGTCATTCAAAGGCCCTTTCTTGGAGGCTGACAATGTGGGACAGGATCCTGAGCACTGTGAGCAATACCAAATTAGTCTCCATCCTCACAGAAATTACAGTTAACACACATTGGGGATGATACTGAAATATGATGCATTATCTTCAAATGGAAATAAAAGTGCTAAGTGGTGGTTTCCCTCCTCAGTGAAGACTCTTAGAGATGTCCCACCCCCTCCCCTTGCACGCTGAATTCACATCAACAGTTAGTTTGATTGACGTCTGAGTAGTGATAATCGAGAGGCCATGAGCTCTGATGTCAGGGTCCCCCATTACTGTGTATTATCTAGATCATAAAATCCCTGAGGATGAGGTCTGGCCAAGCAGTGCATATCTCTGAAGCCAGCGCACTGTCTAGTGTTGAATAAGCATTCTATAAATATTTATGAACCCATAAAATAATGGCATAACCCTAGCAGAGCTAGCCTCTGAGCCTACATTCCTCCTCCAAGAACAGCAGTAGTCAACTCTTCTTCTTAGGTATTGAAGGATGACTTACAGTACTTGGCTGAGGATGAACAGCCCAGCTTTCCTGCCTGTGCCTGAATTCTGGCCCTTCAGTTTATTAACTCTACCTTTTCATCAAATGACTCATTTCTTCCTCAGTTTCCAAAGCTATAAAATGATGATAATAATACCCTTACCCTCTCAGGTTTGTTAAGAGGATTAATAAATATTTATATAGTTCTTAGATGTACATAGTATGTTCTATGAACATACATGTTAAATAAAGACCCAAAGAACATTTGTCAGAAAAACAAATGCATGTTAATATTAGAACAGGTCTAACATACCCTGGCATATAAAATGTGTTGAAGCGTTCTGTGCTTGCCCCATTTCCTTAGCACTTCCTGGGCTGTAATAAGTGCACACAATGGAATAAAAACATGAATTGAGTGCTATGAGGTTTCTGAAGGGCAAGAGCACTTTGTAAGCTAGAGATACAGAGAGGGATTCATCAAGAACAAATTGAACCTGGTCTAGGGATAAAATGGGCAAGCAATTTGTGGAGGAGACATCAACAAAAACTGATGGGAGCAAGAATCAGGTCGTGAGATGCTGTCACCTACAGTGCTGAGGTCTCGTTTCTTGAAGAGGAGTTTACTATGGGTCACCTCTTAAAGTGAGTTTGGTAATGCTCTGCTTCCATGCTACTATTTCTACACCTCAGTTGGATGAACTCTGAACAGTTATTGCTTTAGCCACTCACTTATTTGTAGTGTTGACAGAGATCCTGGGGACTCTGTTGGTCAGTAGTAGCTGAGTAGAAATGGTCCTTACTTGAACCAAAAGAGGAAAGCAGAATATAAGCGAGATCACATGATTTTCTTGGGTGTTTTGAAAGACATCCAGAGGGTGAAGCAGTAGAAAATGGTAGGAGGCAAAAGAATTCAGATGAGGGAATGGAGAGGTCTCCAAGGAAGTAGACTTTAACAGGTACCAGAATGAAGGAAGAAGATGATGCCATAGGTGATGAGAACAGCTGGTATAGTGGAATGGAGTGTGCTGTCTGGTGGAAAAGGAGTTGACGGCAGTTGGGCACAGTTCAGGGGGTCTTTAGATCACCAGAAGCAGTTCGGGATATATTAAAGCAAATTAGGAGTCAATACAGAAAATAAAATGAAACACCAGAAGAAAACGTTACAAATTGTCTTAAAGTTCTCTAATACTTTAAATTCTACTGGGGGGAAATTAAAAAGAGAAACATTGAAACAATGGGCCATCCAGGCAAACTTGAGAGTTCATTTGAGATCTTAAATAGGGAAGAGAAGGTGAATTCAACTCCCAATACAAATAATTCGCTCTGCCTTCATCAATCTTCAGTGGACTGACTTAATTGATGTTCTTTGAGAGCGTGGGTTGTTTCCAATGCCAGGAGTATTAGTGTGTGTTCATTGAGCTGCTTTGTAGGCTTAGCCACTGGGAACCTTCCACACAGCATACTACCCCCCCAACTCCCCACCCCACTTTGCCTTCCACTCAACCCGGTAAAAAGCAGTGATGGCTACTGTTCCCCACTCCCCAAACACGTGCTTGTGTGAGGGGCTGAGCTGAGTGTTTCCTGAGCAGCGTCTCCATTAGCTTTCAAACAGCCACTGAACTTAGTTTCCTTAGAAGCTCCTCTTCACAGATAAGAAGACTGAGCTTCAGAGAGGTTAAATATTTTTCTACAGATAGAAAGCTGTACAAGTGGTGAAGGCAAGAATGGAAAACAGACTCCAGGATTCATCTTTCATCAGGGAGCATCCTTGCCAGCTCAAGCCATTCCACATTTTTTCATGTTATCATATACTGCCACCATTCTATGAAACTTACTCAGAAAAGCTATTTTTCATTCCCAGCTTTATTAAAACTGGGTTCTATTTTCCCATGTTCACAAAATAAAGGATTAATTCATTGGAGGTGGTTGGAGAATTAATGGATTTTATTCATATTTCCTTCTTCTGAGAGCCTGGTAAAGTGAAAAGCTTGTGGTTTGTTGTTTTTATGCAAGCCTGGTGACCTGTGTTGGGAAAACTTCCCCCTCAAGTCAAATGTGCTGACACATGTGACGTAGCCCAAGCTGAGCAACATGAGCTCTGGGGACAAGCCACGACCTGATATTTTCTCACCATGTAATTTCAAATTGAAATTTGACCTTTACAACAAAATTTTCATATTGAGGTCAATAGGGACATTCAGACTTATACTATCTAGGCATACAATTTATCTAGGTTACCTCTGGCTATCTTGGTGATAAACTTTTGGTGGCAAGCCACAGTTGTATGGTTGTGGCCTATGATTAGGTTGTTTATAAATTAAGGCTCGTATGGAAAATCTCCATTGCCGCACATAACCAGAGCCAAATGCTGCTCACTAGGATTAAACACAAGGCTTGAGTTTCTGTGCAAGGACTGGAAAGTTTGCATTTTAAAATAATACTGTTTGGTTCTTATCTAAACTGCTGTCTAAGAACTACTGAGTAAATGTCTTTTGATCATGGGATGCCTTCCTTGTCCTGTACATGTGAAGACGGTGGCCGCTGATACTGAGGGGAGAAAGCTGACACGATAAAACATTCCAGGATCCTGATCGCTAGGTTCAATAAAAAGACCAATTAAAAAACTTGTCACACACCTAGAGAGGATATACAGGAAGGAGGACCCAGGTTGGTATGATCAATGCTTGTTTGAATGAACAAATGGGATGGACATTGAGTGGAGGAGAAAACAAGCAACAGGACAGGAGCATGCCAAAGAGGCCTCTGGGGGGGGTCAATGTAGCGATGTATCAGAGCAGATATTAAGACTCGCGATCA